>VSDK01009907.1:37048-49473 GCA_009767595.1 Symbiodinium kawagutii
CGCTCTTCCTCCGTTTCCACCTCCAAAATTTCCACCTGGACCATCATACCATCTGTAGCTGGAACTAACCATTCCATGACATCATCGTACTGCTCATGCTCATGATAGCGCAAGCAATGGTGTAGCATGATGCAACTCTCCAATAAGAACGGTATAAGCCATGGTAGGCATTTCTTCGAGAGCTGTTCGGCCTGTTGGTAATGGTTGGACCATTCGTGCTGCTGGCTGTTTTCCCACAGGCTGTTGGCTACTGGAGGGGACACCGTGGAGGCAACCGGGCAATATTTCTTTCTGACATTTTGATTGGCTGGATGACTATTTGAGGGAGTTTCCAAGCCATGTCTTTCATAGCCCTTGGTCTGGCACAGTTTCCTCGAAAAAACCAAAAACGTGTAATTACCCCATTGAACCCTCCAAATTTGATGAAGATTTGATAGTTTTGACCCATTGAATCCTGATCATGGTAGATCCAAATCAACAAGCCCCTAAATTCTATAATTAAACTAGTGACGGCTTATGGATACGGAAGCATAACCCCCAAATCCGCTGATTGATTTGAAGGTTTCCAAATCCCTGCTGAGCTGCCCATTGGATGCAGCAAAGGTACTGTCTTGTCTTGCTCCGCCAACTCATCTTCCAAGTCTCCCAACTTCGCTTCGGCCATGGCGATCTCCTTAGCCATCGAGTCGTCCGCAGGTATGGGGTCAAGGCCCAACAGAACCCTGGGGCAGGACTGAACCCCCATGGGCAAGGGAAGTTTCCAGGGTTTCTTGCAGGATCGTCACACTGTCTTTTTCAGTTTGCAATCTCTGCCACCAATCCTTCCCTCTGCTTGGTGTTCCTACTAGTTACCAGTAACCAATACTACCCTAATGGCTGTACTAACCAATACTACCCTTGGCCAATGGCTGAGGCAAGTCTGGATGGCAGCCTACTCCCGTTGGCCAAGTCTCGTGCTCCACCTGCTTGGTGTTGCTGATCACTTCCCTCAGCTCCTCCGTAAGCGCGGGAGGCGCGGAAACCTTCGGTGGGACCGGGGCCATGGTGCCCACAGCGACGCCGGCGGAGCGCTGGCGCACCTGTGGCACGCGCCTGGGGACTTATGATTCATGGCGTGGATCCATGGAGAATGATGACTGCTTCATGGTGGTTCATGATGGTTCATGATAGTTCATGATGGTTCAGGTTATTCATGATGGTTGGCCGATGTTGGCCGAGTGGTTAATTGCATGATGAAACATCTTCAAAAAAAACAATGGAGAACTGTGAATCTTTGTGGTATGTTGTGGTTGGTGATGCTGATAGTACGCGTGAGAATCGTTAATAATGGCTCATACAACAGGCTACAAGTTCATAATTGCGAGTGAGGAATGAACTAGGCTAATCCATGTTCATCCTTCCCGGTAAGTCAGCTGCAGCTGGAATAGCCATGAGTTGTTCCAGTATGTTCTAGGTCTTGCCAGGGTCATAGGCCAGCCACTAAATGAGGTGGGCCAAGTATGATCAGCACTGGGAAAACAAGAAAACATGACGCCATTTTTCACCAGGACTCAGCAGTGAACAGTTCTTGCCTGGCAAATAGCTCACATCATCATCATTCAAAACTTTAGTGCTTTGGAAGCAATGACTCAGGGCAGTCAGTGACGAACAAACAATAAACATGTATCTCCAATCCTGCAAACATACGACGGCCAAACCACGTCACACACCACGCACAATCAATGTTGGCATTACATTACTTATTTGCCTATGAGCAACCTATGATAGCATACGTAGGGACACAAATGCTCAGCACAATGAAGCCATATCAAAGTAACCAGCGTACATACTGAACGATGATCATTATAGTATATCATATTTTTTTTGCCTGTGCCCTCTCGAGAGACTTGTCAGTACATCATAGTTATATAAGCTTAATCTACCCCAATGATCCAATTTCATCAACATCAGGTTTCATTGGGTTAGATCATTGGGGTAAGCTATAATATACTGATAATATTCAATTGGGTTGATTAGTCAGCATTAATAGCATAATCGTGGGTTATATTAAAATCAGTGTATTGATTAATCAATGGTGTTAATGGTTGATTTAATACTATCACTATCTATACTGATGGTTAATTATATTAAATCAACCATTAACCATTGATTAATCACCATTGTTTCAATTAACCATTAACCATTTAATACTATCAGATTTCAATGGTTTCATCCCCAGGTCCCGTAGCCTCCATGGCCATGGCCCCGTCATCGGCGCCTCCAGCAGCGCGATCTCCTTGGTCAACGTGGCCGTCTCCGCCTCCGCCTGCGCTGCCTCGGCCCGTGCCGCATCGGCGTCCTGCTGGGCGCGCGCGCTACGCGACCGCATCTCCTCCAAGGTACCTGGCAGCAGCTGCGAAGGAACTGGGGAGGCTGGGAGAGTGACCTCTTAGTTGGAAGGAAATGGGCGAGTTAAGTGAGGAGTGAAGTTGGGAGTTGAGTTAAGTGAAGTGGGAAACAATTGGTGGAGTTTCTAGTTTCGAGGGAATTTTTTAGTACAGTTGAGTTTTTTTTTGAAATATTAGTAGTAAGTGATGTTCAAAAAAAGTGGTTTTAGTGATAGGTATTGTGAATGGATGGTTTGGCTGGTTTGAGAGGATGGCAACCCTGGAAGTGAACAACAATCACCGCTGCGGATGGGTACACCAAGGCAACCGACTGAACACCATCCTGCTTGTTTTTTCCACTTTGAGGTTACTTTGCCAGGGAGTCACTTTCACTACCATCCATCCAAGCAGGAAAATTACATTTGATGTCCAACTTTTTTTCCCAGCAAACATTTACAGAACATCTGCGGAGATTGACCTGAAGCCCAGAAAGTGATAAGATAGTACTGGCCAAGTAGTAAAAGCATGATGCCTCATTGCCTAATTAGACGCGTTCGGAATCGTGTCTTGGCATATCCTGACATGAAACAGAACTTATGGGCAAGTAATTTGCCATGAGCACTATGTATCAAAAAGGATTGTCGCTAAGCTTTAGCGACCAAATGTTGATAACCCAACTATAGACAACTATAGTTGGCAGTGCCCGCAACATCTAAAACAATCATCACAAGTGGGATGGCGGGGGATACCACAGCACGCCCTGGTGTTGCCTCGCATGGTTTCCACTTGCTGGTCAACCAGAGCCAGTGAGGTCTTGAAATCCGCGAAGTCCTTCCTTTGCAGCATGCTGAATGGATCCGGATAGTGGACTTGGGCCGCATCTTCCAACCATGAAGCATCAAACAAAGCGATGGTCAATGGTTTGCATATGGGCTGCATATATGGGTAGGTATGGGGAGATTCGGCAACTCAGTTTGAACAAAACTTTGCCGCGAAGTAGATCGTCACAACCCAGCACAAATCACGACAGTCAGTCTGGCATTGTCCTCTTTCCCGTTCAACCTTTGCCATTCATTGTGGGCACACAGTACATGCACCATATGACAAAAAGAAGTGACATGGATTACAGAATCCGATAGCCAATCAAAAATAGGTGATCCGTTTAGGAAACAAACAGCACAGAAACGGAACCACAGTCAGGAGAGCTAGCAGGACGAGTGTAGCAATGCAAGAAAGAATCTCAAATTTGTACCCAGGTTAGTGGATATGCGTGCGTGGGCCCAGGATACACCAGGCATCATGTCATGAGCCATTAAAGCCTATGTGGCGATGGTTTATGACGTTGACTTCTGAATGCACCAAGTTGCAAAAGGCAGCATAAGCATCGCCATCATAAGCCCCTTAAAGCGATGAAACAAAGAAAAAAACAAATCACAGGAACCCACCCCCAACCACAACCAAGCAACCCCCCACCCCAAATTGAACTATCGTTGTCATTGCTTTCCCTGCGCTTAGGAACGAACGCCCCCAAGGCCCACCCGCGCCAACTGCCACTTCTATCATGAACCATTTATCTAATGATTATTAGTTGGTATTTTGATGGTGTCGGTCAGAATACGTTCATTGGGCATGGGTTGGCTCCAGCGATCCGTACATATCCTCAGGAACAGTGAAGCTCCATCATGAAGAGCTTCTATCTTTCAACCACACACGTAACCATTGTAGATCTATCTATCTAACTAGGTTCCCGTTCCATAGACGGCCGTGTATTTTTCTCATCATTCTCATCTGTGCATGTAACAAATCGCACACGTTTTACATATGTTTCTGGTTGTATTCGTTGACAGACCCCAAAATGGCCTCTGCCGAAACTACTTTTTTCGGTGCACATTTCGTCAACATGCTAGAACGTCTTTCAGAGCGTCCATGAACTGAACAGGTGTCAGAGGTGGCAGAGTTTGGCGCCACACCCATTGGAAGAGCAGAGGTCTGAGACAGAACTAAGGCACGTGATAACGCATAAACCATGTTACATGCCATGCTTATTATAAAGAAGGCCCGTTCCACCACAACATGTCAGAAACGTCATGTTCCGTGCGCAGTCGTCACCGAACGTTAACACAGGTGCCCACACGCACGCAAGAAAACACCATTACAACATTTCAGAAACGTCATGCCCCGTACGCAGACGTCACCGAACGTTGACACAGGTGCCCACACGCACGCAAGAAAACACCATTACAACTTCAACATGTCAGAAACGTCATGCTCCGTACGCAGTCGTCACCGAACGTTAACACAGGTGCCCACACGCACGCAAGAAAACACCATTACAACATGTCACCAAGGTCATGCTCCGTGGGCAGTGGTCACCGAACGTTAACACAGGTGCCCACACGCATGCAAGAAAACACCATTACAACATGTCAGAAACGCCATGCCCCGTACGCAGTCGTCACCGAACGTTAACACAGGTGCCCACACGCACGCAAGAAAACCCATTACAACATGTCAGAAACGTCCAATGTGCAGAAAGTTACGCGTCCGTCTGTGGAACGGGCACCAACTACTGTATCTATCTATCTATGACTATGACTATGACTATTACTATGACCTCACTTCCCCCAGCCCACCACCACCACCATCATCCCATAAGCCGCCCCTCGCCACCCCACCGTCCCCACTGCAGCCCCCTCGTTTTCCAGGTCTCCGTTGCTGCATGAGTTCCATCTCCATGGTGCCTTGTTGGCTGACAGATCCCTTGCGGAAACTCGAAAACCTAAACCAACAATAATGGCTGACAATGGTGAATAATGGTTTATACTTTAATAATGGTTAATTAGAAACAGTCAACCAATTTTTTGTTGGCTAACTCTGATTATAAAAGTGCCAATTTGTAGAGAACTGTTGGCCCCGAGGTGCCAAAACTCCCGCTAAAACAATCAAACAAATTTGGATGCTTGACAAAGAACCTAAAAAAGCGAGAAAAAAATAAATACACAGCAAAAAAGGTGGGAAAACTAAAAAAAACTAAAAGAAAATGCGGATACGGTAACTCCTGCCCCAAAAAAACCGCAAAAACATGTGGGACAAGATGGGACGAGCCGTGTCATGATAACCATCAATTACCCACCAATCAACGAGCTATTCACCAGCATATCATCCCATCTCATCCCATCAAACATCCCACATAGCGTTGCTGGCTCACCATCATCAGCCAGTCACCAGCCGCGAACCCCGCCGTGGCGCCTTTGTTGGCCTCGCGCATCCTACGCTCCTCCGCGAAGTCGTGCTCCAGGCGCTGCATGCGTTCGTGGCGCCGCTGCAGCGCAGCCATCTGCTGGGAGCTGGTCTCGGCCTGCGCCACGGGGGCGGCGGCTCTCAGGGTGGGTGGGTCATGCCACGGAAGGAGCTGGTGAAGCCATGTTTTCGCCATTTTTTCGCCATATCTTACAGTGAAACCCTGGGAAAACACCCATCCATGATGGATTTTCCATTGCCAGGTTAGTTTACCAGAGGGTCGCCAGAGTGGGGACCAGAAGTTTCATCTATGTTTGGAGGTCTCCCGAGAGACGATGCTTCTTCATAGTTGAGATTGAAAGTCAGCAAAAGTTAACATCTCGGATGCCATGTTGTCGGCTAGCGGTCGATCGTAGGGTGGTTTCCCGAAATTCGGGTCCATCCAAATCATCCAGTTGATTGACTATAGTAATAAACCCAGCATTTTTTGGGTTCAACATTTCAAGAAAGAGCCATTTGGACTAAGTGACCCAGCTTGAGACCAAGATCATGCCATGATTCTTAGCCTTGACGTGAATGAGTGCCCAGGCCTCATGCAATCGCCTCATATGAAGCATCGCATGCTCAGTGGACTGACCTTGGTGGTCAAGACAGGTGCTGTCAACGGCCAGCGCAACTGGCCAAGAGCTGACATCCCACTAGCGGCAAGCTAACTAAACAACTGACTTGCTAACTACAGCTACTTCAGTAAACTAACCAACTAATAACCAACCACTAGTCACTAGAGGTAGTCCAGTTAAGTTGGGTTCCTTGACATCCAGCCAACTAGCTTGGCAAAGCACTTCACTGAGTGACGCTGAGATAAGTCACTGTGGACAAACCCACCAAGTAAGCAGCTGACCGCCCAGCGCGCATCCCACTTGTTGCTTCAGAAACTGCCATCTTGGCCAAACAAGGGCAACTTGAAACCACAACTGCCAAGTCATCCCTGCCATCCACCACTTCCACCCACCCTGCCCCACCCCTGCCCCCCCATGGCGGCCCCAAGGCCCCCCCCATGGCCCTACCCGGCGCCGCGGCACGCGCGTGGTCGGCCTCCCGGCGCAAGGAGCCCCGCAGCTCCTCGAGGCGTCGCTCGAAGTCCTGGGCCACGAGCTGCAGCTCGGCCTGGCGGTCCTGGCGCAGCTCCTCGTGGCGCTGCTGCAGCTCCAAGGCGTGGCCTCAACGATGGAAGCCATGGAAGAAGATGTGGCGAGATGTGGCAGGTTTGTGGAAGATATGTGGAAGATATATATGGAGGATATGGTTTATGAGAATTAACTGTTGGATATTTGTAGGATAACTGTTGGATATGAGAATTTGACTGCAATTCCATGACTGTAAGATTCTCATAACTGTAAGATTGCAGTAATTGTTAAGAGAATTTGAGATCACTCATATGAAAATTAAAAGATATGGGGAAGATATATCGGTATAAGATAAGATATGTCAAAGGTAGGTGGAAGATATGTAATATATTTTGTCTATGTATTTGAGAATTAGTTGCAGTACTGTTTTGTTTGAGTGTATGAGAATTAATTGCGAGATTTATAACGATTGATAGCTTAGATCGATTTGGATGGAGATATGCAGGATGCATACAACTTAATTCTATATACAGTACCTATACCGCCTATACCTGTTTAATCACATTTTCGGTTTCGAGAATTGAACGGCTCGGAACAGCACCATGGTGTTGATAAGGATTCGAACCAACCATTACTCAAGGGATTCTCCATGACAAAATCTTGGGATGGGCCCGCCCAAAGTACCAATTTCGGGCTCATGAAAAACACACCCACACAACCAATCGTTTAGCTGACATCATGCACATTGTGTAACCACTTGATCAAGGTAGGCAGAACTAAGCAAGGTAGCAAGCACTTGCTTTTCGTACCATACCCTTCACTGGTTGGCAATAAGCCATCCCAACGATAAGTTTATCAACAACGATCCTGGGGAACATTTGTTAGAACCCAACAACCAGGTCATCTTCATCGTTTCCGCCGGGCAACGCTTGAGGGCATGCCTGTAGCTTGACAGGCCTTCCCGCATCTTCTGAGTGACTTCGTGCACCTTCTGGATGGTAACCTTGACATCTGCATGTGTTTCCAGTAAAAGGTTGCCACCAAAATGATCAAAAAGGGTGGCCTCATGTGGTTTCCCGAGATAAGTAGTAGTAGTCCATTCCTCCACCAGGGGAGGTTGTTGGCTAAAGTTGGACATGCCAGGCACATACTGTGCCAATCAGGGATTAATAAGTGTATCACAATTTTATTGGCTGCCACTGGGGACCTTCAATCCTCTTATACAATTCACCGGCCCTTCGGTGACTGCAATCATGTTGGTAGAAATGGGAGCACCATCCCTCATTGATGGGCAACGATGGGCATGGCTAGTCCTTGTCTTCCACATGGTTCCAAAATGTTGCAACACATGCAATCTCCTCAGCACAACTCCTCCTTCACTGCGTGTCATCGTTCTCATTATCATGCCCTAGGTATGCAACAAATAGATTCAAATAGATCCCCCCAGCTCAGCTTTTTGTCCAGGCTCCAACGTGTACAAATAAATTTCGGTGCTAAAGTCACTGCGGGAATCGGACTAGTCACCATCATTTGCAAAAAATAGCCTTCGAAGGGTCGGTTTTCCAGCTAGCAAGCCACAAACTTATCATACAACCTATGATGGCAAGTCATATATATATATATATATATCTATACGATTGTACGGGCATTATGACTAGCCGGGCAGTCGGGCAGGTGTGAAAATGAGGTGCAGCGAAAACACAATGCCAAATGGGTCATCTTCTATCCCAAAAGCCATGGAATCTTACATGGGCCTGTCCGTCTGCTATATCTAGTGTTTCTGACATCGTGCATTCCGTTTATTGTTTTCGTTCATTTGGACAGGCACTTGAACAATCAATAAAAGCATGAAAAACCGCATCAAAAGCTATAAGCCATCAACAATAACCATCACCCCATGAGAAACCATCACTACAACCATCATTCACCGTCAAACCCATCATCACCAACCATCAACCACCACATCACCAACCATCAACCACCACATCATCATCAACCATCATCATCATCATCAACAACCCTATCAACCCCATCACCGACCACCACCAACCCACATAATCCACCCATCTCCATCTCCGCTTCAGGCGGCCGCCAGCTCCAGCTCCGCCGCCGCACGCTGCTGGGCGCCCAGCTCCACCGCGCTGTGCCGCAGCTGCTGCAGCTCCGAATGCAGCTGCTGCCGCTGAGGTGCGAAGAGCTGCTCCAAGCGCTGCGAGTTTTCGCTCAGACCTGGGCAGGTTGGGCAGCTGGCAGCTCCCCATGGTTACCCAGCTGGGGAGGCTTGGCTATGGAGCTAAACCCTAAGAAGCTTCACTATAGTTGGATGGTTGGTGGAGTTCACTGGTTGGTTCGTGGATGTTGATGGTTTGAGAATCTTGGAGATGGTGGGAGGATGGATAAATTTGGAGAATATGGTTGAGGATGGTTGAGGAATCTGGCGTTTATGGGTTGGGCACCCGGTCAGCAAGCGAGTTGATTGTAATTCAGCCACTGGTGAAGAACGTTCGAATGAAAAAGCTCCGTGTGGGCTACCTTCGGTCCAGCTAAGTGAGGGCTCCTGTGATGGTTGATGATTGGCAACCGAACACCCCAGAAAAAAACAAGGACGGAAAACACATCAAATAACAAATTAACCATGTTCTTGGTGATTGTTTTACAGTTTTGCTTGCAGGGAATGCTTTAGTCCAACATGGACACGGCAACAAATATTCAATGGGAACACCATCCGCCCTGAGATGTAAACCTTGCTGGTTGATCATGGGTACCACGCGAAAGTAGTGGTATCTCGACATCGAATCAATAGTGATGTGGAGATAGGGCCATGGTCAGGCATATGATGCCAACACGGCGAACCATTCTCAATCAACATTCTACCATCTCGTTACACCACTCCTGATAGCTCCAAAAATGGCTCAAAAGGCCATAGAGATACCCTTGGCTCAGCTCCCTCCTCACCAACAGCCATTGATCAACGTTGACTCAACCATCTGTGACCCTCAGTGTCCACCAAGGGATATCCTGGGATCAAGGGGATTCAAGGGCCCTGGATCATCCAAGCCCCATCCCAACCGCCAAGTGGCAGGTCTTGTCGACCAATTCCTGGTGTTTCAGCGTGGCCTCGCGGATGTCTTGTGCAGCCTTCTCCACCACACCTGTCCTGGGCTGGGGCTCAACCAACAGGTTGAAGCAAATCATCAGTGCATTTATTTTTGTACAACTAATAAGTTAATAAGTATCAAAGTTACAATGGTCCAAAATGCTTCATTACCAAAAGCAAGCATTTAATGATTGCACCACAATTAGATTCATGTTTTAAATTGATAGCAAAGTAATTCCGCACCTATTGGGGGCAATGGTCTGGTTCAAGCTTGTGTGAACTGACTGCCCTCCACAATTGTCCGCTACGGCTACATTTTTTGGCTGGGACTGGCAGCCTGAATTTCTGTGGATCTCTCCTCTGATTTTTGGTCGCTGAGGGGACCTCCAACAGCAGGTCCCAGCTGAGGGCACCTCCGACAGCAGCTGAGTCTCACTTCGAGCTCCAGTTCTTCCGCCACTTCGTGGTAGCGCTGCTCGCTCTCATCATTTTTGCTGGTCAGATGCATCACGACCTTCGTCAGCTGCGCCACCTTCCTCATCAGCTGCCTGCGCTCCGCCAGCGCGGACGACTCCACCAGGGGCGTTCCGCCTTCGCCGCCTTCGTCCGCATCATCTCCCATGGCAAAACACGGGCAGGCACCATGGGCGCCAAGTTTAGGCTGGGCTACGAGGTGAAATGTGCATCAAATGGTTCTGATATGTTCTGGATTGTTCTGGTATGTTCTGGTTGCAGGTCAAATTTTGAAAGAAATCGTCTTAAAATGAGAGTTGACGGTTGATCGAACCTGATTGAACACGATTCAACAGCCACAGGTATCCGTTATTTTTCGATAACGGAATGACCGGCAGTTTGCCTGCTCGCTTCCACGAATTGTGGCCATTCGAGGGTTCCAACAATAAACAAAGAAAGCCATCAATTTTGGCGTATGGTGCACAAAATCTCCAAGAGTCCATCAACTAAATGCATAGTACCACTACTCGTCAGGCATCTTCAGGTGGTTGCTGTCTGCTGCCCGTCTGGTCCCCAATGAAGAACGGGGTGTGAATGACGTGCCAATCATAAACTCTTGTTAACCACTATTCACTTTTACCTGTCATAAACAACCATTAGCCACCATTATCATCCATTATCAACCACTATTGTCAGCTGGTGGGTCGGTTTGCCTGCTGATCCCTTCATTTTGCATGCCAATCGTGAGGCCGTGCACCATGAGAGATGGCCATGACTGTTTCAGCCTCGGCTCGAGCATGAAATGCAGACCCAATGTTTGCGCACGTGGCCTATGGTCATCGCACTATGCAGCTTCCCGTTCGGCGGCCAAGGGTAAGCACCAAAATCTCTGCTTAGACTGTCTTAGGCTCAATAATTTTTGATGAATTTGGACTTTACAATCTCAAATCACCTTGCGACAAGTGAGAGGGGTAGGGTAGTAAGGCCATCATGATAATACAGTTCCAGGTCGCAGTTCTTGTTGTAGGCAGCATTTGCTTGGAAAAGAGCCGTCAACTTCCGGATCCCAAGCTTGTCACCAGAGGGGGACTATACCATGAGGGATGCTTAATCTAAGCCTTCAAATCATTGAAAGAAAGAGAAGTTCCAACTCTTTCTGCAGTGCCGACGTCATTGAAGACATGAAAAGCAGTGAGACGTCCCAAATTCTGGAGCACCACCACCAGCAAACTCAACATCCTCAGCGCTTGGCCACCACTATCTGCCACTGCTCCTGGCTGCTCCACCCTGTGAAACTCGGCCAACTGCTGTGAGACAAAAAAACTCTCGTGGAGGCTCGATTTAGCTCTCCAACTGATACGAGGGCGAAGAAGTTCAGCTGACCTTCAAGAAAGCAAAGGGCATGGAGTGCCATTTGTGCTTGAGGTGGTATTGCTTTATATTTTGTATCCTTTATGCTTGAGCTGGCTTACCCATTGGATCACACTGGATGGAATAGATGGAATAGCCAGTGGGAAGTGCGCAAAGGTTGTGACCAGGGCCTGCACTCCAATGACTGGCCACAGCCGTGGAGGGAGGGGCTGGATCTGGATGGCCATCCCAAGCCCACTGGGCATCCGCACTAGGCTTCCGGTGGCACCAAATCTTCGGGCCGCGGCGTCTCCAGGTTTGCGACATCATCGCCCTGCATGGGGTGGAACCAAGTTTAACACCTGGAATCACCTGGCTTATCATACGGATCTTTCCGCGGAGCTTGGCTATTTCGGAAATGTTTGACCAAGTGCAGGTGGCAGAACATGGCGGACCCTCCATAGAGAGCACAGATGGTTGGAGTCATGGTAGATGGGTATCGTACTTGCCTGCAAAGTTTGTGGTTTCTGGACACCAAACACAATCGTCAGCCCCTGGCATGGCAAGTGGATGCTACTGGTAGTATTCAACCTATGGGAGCGGGAATGCACATGTACATAGATAGTAATGCCTATGCCTATCTATCTATCCATCTATCTATCCATCTATCTATCTATCTATCTTTTCCATCCATCCATCCGTCCGTCCGTCCATCCATCCATCCATCCATCCATCCATCCATCCATCCATCCATCCATCCATCCATCCATCCATCCATCCATCCATCCATCC
>VSDK01009907.1:68456-80309 GCA_009767595.1 Symbiodinium kawagutii
GTTGGGGACATCTTGGACACCTCTGTGGCTCCCATCCACTCCCCACGAAGAGGTGAGAACCAAGGTGCAACAGTCTAGTCCAACTTGAGCCATCATCAAACCACTACTAACCACCAGTCTCAACCACCAGTATTAACCACCATCAACCAGCTTCAACCACCACTAACCACCAGTAGCCAGTGTAAACCAGCATTTAAGAAAGACCCATCATTAGCCATCATTAACCACTATTAGCCACTGCCACTGGCACAAGTGATACCGGGACGGTTACCAGTACAATAGACACCACTAGTGGTGCTACAGCTACGAGCACCAGTGCAAGCAGCACTTGCAGCAGCACCACGGCAAGCACATCTCCACCGGGGATGCCGCCTGAGCCTCTTCCAATAGGAACCCTGCCAGGTCGGGCACCCCGAAATGGAGCAGCAAATCGATGACTTGCAGCGCCAAGGCCTGGTGGTAGCGGATCCGATGCGGCCAGGTGATGGTTGATGGATGGTGGAATCGTGGTGGCTACCAGTGGTTAATGTTGGTCAATGGTTCATGCATAATGATGATGGTGAATGATGATGGTTGATGATGGTTAATGGCTAATGGTTAATGATGGTTGATGATGGTTCATGAATCTTGGTGATGGTTGATGATGCTGAGTTGACGCTTAATAGATGTGACCAGTGGTTCATTGACACAAGGTGGCTTCGAAAAAAATAGTGGGGGTATTGGCAACTAATCATGTACAAGTCAACAAGGACCGCAACCAACAACCAACCAACAATCAATAACAACAACCCAAACAGCAACCCACCCAACCAATCAGCCAAAGTCAACCAAATTCAACATCAATCAACCAACAATTACCACCACCAACAACAAAAAAAAGTCAACCAAATTCAACATCAATCAACCACCAACCAACACCACCAACAACAAAAAAAACAACTATCCACAACCAACCAACGAACTACAGTAACTATCGCTAACAACCAACCAACCAAGTACCCAACCAACCAACCATCCAACCATCCATCGAACCACCCATCGAACCACCCATCTAATCATCCATCCAACCACCCAACCAACCCACCCAGCCAGCCACCCATCCATCCACCCACCCAACCCTTGCCCCCCCGTGAAGGCCACCGCTGCCGGGCCACGTCGTCCGGCTCCGGCGCCGTGCGCAGGACGCTGGCGTCGACGAAGGCCGCGGGCTCCGTGGCTTCGGTGCGCCACGCGGCCGGCGTCGCGGGAGCGTCGGCCTTGCGGCACCGCCACCGGCGAAGCCGTGGAAGCCAGGGCGGTTGACAGGATGGAGATGGTGGGGAGGTGATGGTTATGATGAGGTGGTTTATGACCAACAGGTTATGGCAGATGGTGATTGCGATGGTTAAGATGATGGCCAGCAAGATAGGTGGTCAAACATGATGGTTAATGGTGATTTAAGGCTTTAAAAATGGTTGGTCAAACAATCACTGGTTGGTGGTTGAACCACCCCGTCATGAAAAATAGGCTAGTCAACCAACCAATTGTTAATGATTAATAGGGAAAACAAAAACAATTGGAACCACCAACCAGGGTGATGCATATGATGAGGTGGTTTATGACCAACAGGTTGTGGCAAATGGTGATTGTGATGGGTAGATGATGGTTATGACCACGGGTATGACCAACATGAGGCTTATGACCAACAGATTGGATATGATGATGAAGATGGATCATGAGATGAGGGCGATGCTTATGATGAGGATTATGGCAGATAATGACCAACAGTGTAGTGGTTTAACCTGGGTAGATGGTGGTTGTGGCAGGTTATGACTGATATAGATGGATAGAGTGGTTATCATGATGATTAGTGATGCTTAAGTATGATGAGTGATGGTGATTGTCAGGGTTATGATGGTTTTGGTGTGTTTTTCTGGCTAACGAGATAGTGATCAGAAATGATGGTTGAGGATGACTTTAAGGGTTTAACCGTGGTACTACTACTGCTTCTGGCTAACAATTGTGGTCCAAAATGACGCTTAATGAGTGACACTGGTTAACCCCCGGTTCATGATGGTTTATTTTTTTTTGCTAGGGCGTCATGATGGTTTATGATTTGGTTAACCTCGATGATGGGGAGTTGGTTACGCTTGAAAAACGGCCAGTGTGAAAAACGGTTTACCTTGCTGACATTTACCCACCCTTCTGCACCATGCATCCCATCCATATACCATCCACATGCCATCCACATACCATCCATATCCCATCCATATGCCATCCATATTTCATCCATTTATTCATATTCATTTCTATTCATTTCTACTGCTTTTCGAGATTTCCCCAACAGCGAATGCGGTCGTCAGCCCAGATAAGCTCCGGTGTGTTCAGGTGCCAGGTCGCCTGGCGGCACGCCATGGTGTGGCGCCCCCCTACCGTGGGGTCCCTGTGATGCGCCGGGGATGTCGACCTAGGAGGAGATCAGTGGGACCCAATGGGGCAACGATTTGGTGGCTGATTCCTAGGAGGTTTCGTGGCCGCGTGATGGACTTCAGGACTGGGGAAATTGTGAAGCAAACATGGACTGAAACACACACACATGCCCCAAGGGAGACGAGTGAAAAATCCGTTGGCGTTCCATTTGGGAAGTCAACCAAAACAAATACCTCAGGATGAATCGTGCAAGCAGACCATCGCTCAGGGTGTTAAAAGAAATCAAATGATGCCCGCATTGAAAAGTCATTGCAAACCTTATCCAATTGGTTGCTGTACGCAATTGAAATTCAGAAACATCCCTTGTCATCCCTTGTCCTCTGAAAATGGCTGGCTCAGGCATTTGCTGGTATTCAGGCAATCGACGACGACAATCCCTACAGTAAGAACCAACAACATTCAATCAGCTTTGACCACCAAAACTGAAACAGTGCCTTGTGGGAGACAGTGGCCCGCTCATCGTAAATCATAAGTCGTTTCAGTCATCTTGGATTGCTTTGCCATCCTTGCTTCATCTTTTGAATGCGGACATCCCCAGAAAGTCCTGGTGGAATTTACTCCTTGAAAGTGTGGAACCAGCAGAAGTACAGCTAACCTGAAGACTTTGCCAGGTGAACCATCAGCAATCCGCCTGTTGAAACGCCAATCTGTGGAGCACCCCAGGCCCCATGCGCCTTGCCATTTCTGTGGGGATGCCCTGGCCAGCTCCAAGTACTTGGCTGCCTGGGCGTTTGAAACCACCACCGAACCAAGTAGTTGATATCCGCCCCATATTTCCCACCGGTTGATTGTAACTATGGTTCAGTCAGAATTGTTGTTTACAACTACCCTAGGTCATGCGCACCCTTGCCGTTTTCAGTGGACCAACTGAGTTTCTTTGATGGGACCTCACCAGCAATCTATGATGGCCACCAATTCTGAGGGAAAACACAAGCTATTGAGTTGCTTCAATTGGTGGTAGTTTATCAACAGCTGGATACCTACCACACTGAATCTTATTTATCAATAAAGTTGTTTAAACATTAGTCGATAGTTAATCAATCATTTTATCCATCTGCTAACCCATCTTTAAGAAAATACTACCTACCATTAATACACAATGGACAATCAGGAACCACTAATTATATAGCAACAATCATTAACCATCTTCAGCCATAATCGTCTATATACCCTTGAAGCTGCTGTATCCTCTTCATATTCCCACGGTAATCAACACTCCTTTCTGGTTATCTTTCTGGTTATGGGAGACGATGCATTCTACTAACATCAACAAACTATGACCTAACCATCACAAAACATTCAAGTAATCATCAACAAACCCATCAAAAAAGCATCCTTAACCATGACTCCCATCCGGTGTTCAGCCAACCATGATTCACCCTGACTAACTCATAGTTAGCTATGGTTAATGCAGCGTGGTTGATGGTAACACATAATACAATCATGGACAATAATGATCAACTCACCATGAGTCATGATTCAATTTGCCATCATGACCCATCATAAAACATGATTGTCGACAAACATTAACCATCATTGAGCCATCATTCATCATTAGCAATAGTTCACTGAATCATGAACCATCATGAATGAATACAGCATCATCAATAATCATTCCCTTGTAAACTTGGTTATTATCACCTATAAATTCCTATAGTCAACGCTATACTTGACCAGTCATTGCCGATACTCCACGCGCCTGCAAGCCTATAATTTCCTATACTTAACCATGGCTTCCCATGAGTTACCTATAACCTACGCCCCTACAAGCGTATAAAATATCTACAATAACCATTAACTACTTATACTCCCTCTAAATTCCTTTAGTCAGCCAGTAAGTTAGAATCAATTCAAATTCCTACAGGGACCCGTACTTCACCATCAATTCCTATAGATTCCCTATATTTAACCCCTATAAATCGTATAAATCCCCCATGTTTCAATTCCCATGCTTAACCATTCACTACCCACCGTTCCATCACCAGGGCTCCTTGCCTCAGCGGACAGGCGATCACCGTCCTCCACCAGTTGCGCCGCCTCCTCTGGGGACAACCCGTCGGCCTGGGTGACCAGGGGAGACGGGGAAGGCAGTGCTGATTCAATGAACATGGTTGAAATATTGAAGTATAGTTGCTGTAGCTGAATATTGATCAACTTTTTGAAGGAATTGAAATATTTGAATATTTCTTGATCAAGGAATTGTAGCTCATTGATTGGCAGATATCCATTGCGATAATAGTTGTGTTGCATGTAGTGTGAGCAATGAACATGCAGTGATTATATACATAGTACGTATTTCATTATGAAATAGCATCAAGTACATTTTAAATACATACAGTTGATATGTAGATCGATTTTAAGCATCAGTAATCATGGTGTCAATATTTTTCTATAATGGCCAACTGTCACATAAGAGTTGGTACTGAAGGATAATGATAAATAGTCGTCAAACAGAAGGTTTGTAGAACTAATGATGGTGGGTGCTCCATTTTTCATGGGCTTGATGACCACCATCTGCGATAAAGCACCATGTATTCCAGAAGTCCTGGTGACGATTGACCACCATGAATCATTGCAGCATCACAGAAGCGTTTATCATGACGCATCATCGTAAAGAATAGCAAGTATTCGGCAGTAAATGGCAGTAAATGCGCATTCAAGATCGCCAAAGCACGGAGCTCCAATATGGATACCAATGCTATGGTGAGTACCTGTCATGTGGTCACCGCAACCTGCATGAAATCGACATAATCAAAGCAGGAAATAGCGCGCAAATGTGGAATGAAAGGCAATCCAATACAGGAAATACTGCTACTGCTGCAGCTTGGAATGATGATGGTCATGGTGATGATGATGATGATGATGATGATGATGATGATGATGATGATGATGGTGATGATGATCATGATGATGATGATGATGGTGATGATGATCATGATCGATCATGATCATCAATCAATGGCAGACTGCCTCGCGTTTGCCGAAACTGGGCAGCCCTGCAGCGGCCATTTGCCGAAGGCCCTCAGCCTGGCATGGCAGTGGCACAGCTCCACACCCTGCAGAGGACCTCGAACTCCTTCATGATTCACAAGGCTTGAGGTTCTTGATGATTCACAGGGCTTAGGTTCAAAGCCCTTCATGATACACCCTTCTTGTTTGCATGGTTTACATGGATGATTTCAGGTTCTCGATGATTTTTGCTATGATTTTTAATGCTGCGCCCTCGAGCATGTAGAAAATATTAGAAAATGGTAGAAACATTTCTGCCAGCGGGCGCAGCATGGCAAGCGCCTCCACGGCAAAGAGGAGGAAGATGATGTGCATGGACATGGGCTCGAAGACATTCCTGGCTTCGGCGCAGCCCACTCCCCCTGGAACAGTCGTTCATGAACTCCGGAGTGGATAGTTCACTGGATACCACTCAAGATATGAGTATTTCATTATTGTTGCTGTTGGTGAATAAGTAAAATAAACAAAAACGGAAGAACATGGGGACCCCATACATCTCTCATCAACTCTCAGCATCTCCCTGCACAAACAATATCGATAAAGTTTGCTTCTTTTGTTCGATGTGTCGTGGAGGTGGTCATGCAGTCTGCTGCCGAACCATCCAGTGCGAATCCAAACTGTGAAATTGATCATCATCACCATCACCAGCACCATCACCATCACCACCATCACCATCATCACCATCACCATCACCAGCATCACCATCACCATCACCATCATCATCACCATCACCATCATCACCATCATCATCATCACCATCACCATCATCATCATCACCATCATCATCATCATCATCATCATCATCATCATCATCATCGCCATCAAGGTAAAGCATCACCATGAAGCATAACTACAACGATCAGCATGCTCCACCACAACCCCATCACCAGGCCCCACCATACCCCCATCACTAGCAAGAACATCTATAACTATAAGATACCATCAATATACTTATGAATAGTTTCAACTCATTCATCTTCATTAACTATAGCCACAAGATATACCATGAGCATACACTAATTGCTGACAACCCCAAAAAATACTGCCAATACACTTATGAATGACTCATGACTTGTAATCAATTAACTCTAACCACAAAATACCATCAGCATGCCCAAGCTCGACCACATCTGAGCCACCACCAGGTGGGCTGCCTGTCGGTATAGGATTCCATCATGGCCATAGCCGCCTGGAAACGTGCTGACCTGGCGGATCCGTCGCGCCCGCGCAAGCATTACATATATATACATACTCAAGAAATATATACTTTTCAGTAAAATGACACATATTGTACATAATATATGTACATATATATATATATATATATATCTATATATAAATATATGTATACATACATATAAGTTTAAACATAAACAAATACCTGTATATGTGCACAATCATATAAATACATATATGTATATATATATATATATATATATACGTAGTGTCTGATTATGTGTGGCAACTGTGTGTGTGTGTGAACCGCTTGCATCAGAAAAAAACATTGCAAATGCATACCGATGTTCACTTTTATTCCTTTATAATTATTCCTTTACTGTCAGTTAAGAAGTATTGGATGGTTGATGTAAGTTCAGGACTTCCAAAGCAAAAATGACAATGATTTTGATCCCAGCTGCAGGTGCGGGATACGCGGGGGCATTGCTATGCAAAGCATTGGGTCAGTGGCCACTCCTGGTATCCCTGGCTCCTCAGCCCCGCCCCAAGCACTGTGGCGGTCGCAACCGACAGAGACTAGCCAATGGATTTACAATTCTATCACCCCGTTCTTGGCACATAAGTGACATCACATGACGTCACATGACATAAAACCCAATTGTTTGATTGATATTGTTTGTATACCACGGTGATTGGCCAGCTTGTTTGAGAGCAAGGAGGAGGAGGAGGTGAAGCATTTAGGTGAAAAAACATCAAAACCATGACCTGGCAGGTGGGGAAATCATGATCATGGGTAAGAATAGTCACTTAAGTACCATGGCCAAGAATGCTGAATCAATATGGTAAAAATGCTATATTTTATTCCTATGGCTCCTGTAGTAGTCGCTGGTAACTGTGCTTTACCCCCTGAATAAACTAACATGGCAGTGGAAAATCCACCATTTTGTCAGGAAAGCCATGGGAAATTATCCGTTGAACGGGTGGGTTTTCCATTGCCATGTTATTTCACCAAAGGGCTCAATGGCGATCCACCAAAGGGTATCATGCTTCATGGCAATCCATTTCCACATCTCGTGGCAAGGCCACACTCACCGCACCTGCCACCTTCATCCAGCGAGGAGGGTAAGCGGTGTGTCTGCAGGAGACATGCCAGAAAGGCCACCTGGCTGTGGTTGGTGAACCAATGGCAAGAGTTCTTGCCAACCAACTAATTATAGTATTGGTTGTAGTTGGTTATGTTGGTTATATATCATTTCAGGTTTATAATGGTTCATAGTATTGGGGTGATATTCCAACCTGCTTTAACCCCAAAATTGCTAGGTGCACATCAGCACATCTACTCGGAGTCACAGGAAGCAGCTGCCATTTGTTACCTATCAAATCTCAACATGACCACACTGGAACCGCCCAAGCACTTGAGGGTGCTCTCGGGCAAAAAGTGAGTGTAAAATGTGTTGACAATAGCCGGGGGGTTCATTGAACTGCCGCAACCGGACGCAAGTTAAACGGCACCAGTGAGCCACCACACAGGTCAAACATCAACTTTGCCCACCAAAACGTATATCAACAGCAACAACAAGAGTAACAGCCAACAGCACAAGCACCAAAATCAAAATCAACACTGATTGGTGGCTTAAACCCCTTTGAAAAATATTAGTCAAACGACTACTGGGGAAAATAAACCACCACAGCTACTAGGTGCCTCCATCATAGGCCGCAGCTCCAGTGTTGCCTCCACCAGCCCTCCCCTTGTCGCTTGCACCTCTTGTAGCGAGGGGCCCTCCTCCTCCGTCCTGACAGGGGAACCTCAACCTCCCCGGGGCAAGTGGCCACCGTGAACGCATTGCTATCAGCTAGTCATAAGTCGTTGAGATTCTCTTGCTCCAAAGCCATTCAGATTCATTGAGCACATTTAGTCAGGTATTGCGTCACTACTGTTCCAACAAAACCTATGATTTGGATTGATTAGGGACATGTCGAATCATGTCAAATCATTGTCCAAACAACCATGCACCAAACACATCCAAACACGAGCACTGTTGGCCGACTATCGGCTGAAGCCGCACTATATGATCGCCACTCCCCCAAGGATACTGGCTTAAGATTTGATTTGCCAAGTGAAGTGGACAAGTGTAGACCTAACTTCACAAATTATTAGCCCTCATGTATGGAAATGTATGGGACCCTCAGGAGTTCACCAATGGAGCTCAAACATTGATGTAATGATCGTATCATGATCAACTGTGTGCAGCACAACCGGTCCTGAGTGAAATGGCATATCGAAGTACACGTTCCGCATCAAGTTGGTTCTGTCCCGAACCTTTGCCAAGAGGATGCATGATGGAAATTATCAGTGTGCCATGCGAATGATATGGGAATTGCGGGATGGTTTCCAACGTGCACCACAACCACTTTGTGCGACACAAAGCCTCTTTTCAGGAGATTTTCTTTGATTCTGTCCAACATCTGACAGCATGGCCGCCCACATTGAGCCAAACCACTAGCTGCTATTCTCCTATGGGGGATGCAAGCGCTGCAGTGGCAATTTCACTCATGCACTAAACCCCTCCCTTCGGTGGTCCGATTTTCATAGTAGTGGAATGTAGCAAAGAAAGTCCTCTTGCGAAACCTTCGAGCACTTTCTTGAAAGGGTCGTCTTGTTCGGTGATTTCCCTCGGCGCCCCCAGCGCCGGTCCAATCAGACACACTCAACAGCTGTGGATCCCCCACGCATCAGAAAACGTGCGAAACCTCAGCTGCAGCGCAATTCTGCTAAGCATTTCAGCCGCCGTTCCGAGCACCAAAACGATCATGCTCATCTTGTCATGTCTGGCAGTTTCTATAACTTCTTGCTCTCAAGTCTGTTTCCTGAAGCCCCTTTGTGACTTTTGGCCTCGGCCCATTCTGAGCCGCACATGTTGTCACAAACCAAGTGGTAGATCCCCTTCTATCAACCAGCAGCCCTTGATAAGACAGGGGAGGATCAAAACCATCAAGGATTGTTAGGAATGCCCTACCCAACAACTGTCACACACACACACACATACACCGCGCAAATCCAAGAAGGCTACCCCCAAATCATGGCACTTCGTGCCAACAATGAATGACATTCCAAGGGATGGTTCGGGGCACCACCATGATGGGCTTAGCATGGCGGCAAGTATTTTGTTCAGCCAGGGAGCTGAACCAGGCCTGGAGGCGAAAGGCAGGCCAGTGGATAGCAGCTGGACAAGTTCGCCAAAGAAAACAAGGTGGGGATTGGTAGGATGGAAGGGTAGACGACTGGCATGATTACAGCAGGGGTTTCTCAAAATAGCGACCTCAAAATAGCGACTCCCCCAAAGCATCTTTTGTAGTGGAGCAGTGTATGATTTTGGTAAACCAATAAACCAACCATCTTTGGGGGGCTCTCTTTGGCTTGAGAAAGCCTCATTGAATCACGACGGACCAACATCATGAACTGCGCCTCGCCATTCTCGACGTTGGGTTCTAACGCCAGCCACTCCTCATAGACCTCACGGGCACCTTGGATCACAGGGAGCGTGTCGTTTGAATTCAGGTCCAAATCCAGTCAATGCTTGAGATGATTACTCATTCTTAATCATGTCTGCACATTTCTTTCACAGGCGATCCTTGAACCACAAATGAACCGCGATCAATCATCACTTGTGGCTAGACTCATTCTTCACCATTAATCATTACATTCTCAACATTTGATGTGGACTAATGATGCTCATCTTTGGCCACAACCATGATCATTAGCCACGCCCTGATCTTCAACTACCATCGAAACAGTGGTTTGTCATCTTTGGTCGCCCAAACCCCTTGGTTAGGCAATGGCAAACGCCATGAAACCCATGGGTGGTGGAACCTCAAGGCATCATCACCACTGTCAGGTGTGGCCACGGTGACCCCTTGCGCCGCGGCGCGGTGCCAATCTCCAAGGACTTCGTATTCCACCGCGAGGCGCTTCAGAGTGGCGTCCTGTTTCTGCCGGTCCTTGGAACCGGTGACTGGGGAGGTTAGTGGTTGCTAGTAGCAGCCAGGATCAAAAATACTAGTGTACGTGAGTGAATACTGTTGGTTAGATATAAATAATGTGAATGGTGCAAATTACTCGTTGAACTAATGAATGGTTAGTTTTGGGTACTGTCAACCAGTAATTCAAATTGGTTAATTCTATTGGTTAGTTTTAATGGTCAATCTTCGTAGTTTATTAATGGGTGATGTTGATGGTTATTATTGACTGTGAGTTTATAATTCATTAGAGGTTGTACCTATTGGATTTATAGATGTTAGTTAATTAATCAATGGTTAATGATGGTTGAGCATCTTCTGAGTACCTACGTACTGAGTATGGACTAGTTCATTTGTGCTTCATCCATGGTTCATTAGAAAGTTAGATGATGGATAATGATGCCTAATAGTGGTTGATTACCATGGTTGAATAATGCTGACTGGTTTGCGAATGGTGAATGATGGTCCCTTGTGCTTCATGATAAACAGGTGAATGATCATTGCGGTGAATCAGAGGTCCTGATTCAATTGTTGTTGATCAGGGGTAAAATCCAGCGATTGAGGATCGGTTCTCTAGTGGTTTGTAAGTACCGGCCTGCACTTTTACCAGCCAGGCTCACCATTCATGGCGACTTCAACTAACTGGGCACCTTCCAGACAATCAGCTGACTCATGCTGGCATGTCATCCAGACATCATGGAACCTTTGAGTGATGATTAGCCTTCGCTGAAGCATGCTCCACCAAGTTCCGCAAGGGGAAGGTCATCCCTTCTGCGCAATGCCATATCAAAGGCAACTTCCAGCAATTGTTCTTCATAATGTTCAAAGCTTAGGAAAACGCACCTTCATCCCAAAATGTCAGTGGGAGCAGTGGTTGATTAGGCAAATCACGTTATAGGCAAATTCCTCATGAGCGACCAGCTAAATGTCATAATCAATCAGCGGCGAGGTGGTCATACTTGCTACTCACAGCCCTTTAATTACGTCGAGGATCCTTAACATGCCCCGCGTCAACAATGATCACCCCGGCTTTTGTTATAGGTATTTTAGGTCTGATCATGTCTGATATTAACATTCTTGCCACCTATGACGCAGGTAGTAGCCACGTAGCTGCAGCCACACTGACCACCCCCAGTTGCAACGAGCCCCAGATCCACCGCAGGTTCTCCTGGTGCATCCTGG
>VSDK01009907.1:80373-95529 GCA_009767595.1 Symbiodinium kawagutii
CGGTTCAGCGCACGGAAGAGGTGCCGGGAGATGTAGTCCCTGGCGGTCTGCTGATGGGTTTCCCACGGCTGCTGGTTGGTGGGTTTCGGCTTTCCATCCTTTCTTGTGGAAAAATGTTTGTTGTCAAAGAGTTGAGTTATGCCACTTGGTCGGGTTTCAAGGTACTATCTTTGGATGCAAATGATCGCAATGGATCACAAGCCAATTATCTAACGGGCATTTCAGTGTACGACGGCCAAAGCGTGGCTGGGAACATCAACAAGAACAAGAACATGAACTATTGGTACTGTCTCAAAGACCAAGATTAGTTGTTGTGATTGTTGCTGTTGTGATTGTTGCTGTTGTTCTTGTTGTTGTTGGTGGTGGTGGTAGTTGTAGTTGCAGCTGCGGCGTCTGAAAGAATGTGTTATTGCAATCTTATCATTGCTTCGGAATGTCCAAGTGAAAGCTTAGGCAACGAGCCAGCATGCTGCCAGTTGGATACTCTGTTGCACAGTCTCACCGGAACATGACCATCACAATTGCTGTTGCAAAACGCAAGGGCTTGCCGTGCAGGAAAACAAAACACAACAAACACAAATGGCCCCAGCGAGTTTCCCATGTCAAAAAAGCCAGCCAATGCTACCCATGGTTCACCAGCGCCTGAGGTAGGTGTACTTTGCATCGTTTTCGTTCCCATTGAGCCCGCATGCGGGACCATTCCTAGGTGCGACCCGTGTTGGTGTGCTGACAGTCAGGAAGACCCACCCATAACAGTCTGATACTCTGCTGCAAGTCAAGATTAATGAACACCTACAGTCTTGGTAGATCTCACCAAACAAATCAGACTTGCCAATCACTTCTTGGATATGGGATTTCTCAGAATAGGAAATCCTAAAAATGGTTACTTCACTGCTACAATGGTTAATTAAACATGGTCGTTCCTCAAGTCACTAGGCTTAGGGCACACCCCAATCATCCAATAATAGTCATTATATAAATGGATGTTTCTCAAAATGGGGGGACCCTAAAAATGGTTGGTTTACTATGATCAATGGAAGGATGATTTGGGGATACCCTTTTGAGAAATAACCAAACATTCCTTTAGCCGTGTATGCATGGTGCTACGCCATAATTGACGATGATGTTGTTTGTGTCGCCTGCTGTTGTGAACCAATGCTAGCCAATAGAAGTCATCACTACATAACCACAACCAGTCATTTCTGGTTGCTGCTGATTGGGCATGAGTCAATTATTAAGAATTATTGTATCCAATAATTTATGATTGCTGTTACAAAAATTAACACAGCGTCATGTTTCATCTTTGTTTGCAATTGCCAGCAAGCATTAACCATCACAAACCTATATTCGCGAAAGTAACAACCAAACCTTCAGGAATCACTACTAACCCGGACTCATCAGTTTCAAGCATTGACAAGCATCATCAAGCATGCCAAAACAGGCTATCACCAATTGCTGTGGGAATGATGAATCATAATTTGCAAAGATCAACGTGAGTTTAACCTTGATGCCCGGTAGCGGGGTTAAGTTTCTCATTTGCCACAATACTGGACCAAAAGTTTCCAAAAAAACGATGTTTACTTCTAACCATGAGGAACCACCGTTCAGCATCATTCAATTTTCTTGCCCATCCCTCCAGATTCTCCAGACTCACCACCATTAAGACAGTATCAAACATTCTCAATCATCATAATGATCCTCAACCCTCATGGTTGAACGTCACTGACCACCAATGAAATATGAACCATGAAACATGATATACCACCAGCCACCATCATCAGGATCAACCATCCTTTGTTACACGATACAGGCACGACAATCAAAAACACCATCAACCGTCGCAGAATAGTCACACACTTTCCCTCAACTATCAACCATCAAACGTTCACATTCATCAGCATCAGGAACCGTATCTAACCATCCCTAAGCACCATCACCAAGCACCAAACCATCACTAAGCATCACCAACCATCACTAGTCATCACCAAGCACCATCACTAAGCACCGTCACTAGGCACCATCACTAAGCACCATCACCATCACCAGTTCACCCGTGTCCCATCTCCACCAGCGTCTTGTTCTCCGCTCGCATGAGGCGCACCACCGCCGGGCGCAGGGCATTGCCCAAGTCCTTCAGGCTGGCTGCATCGCCCTCCTGGAGCAACCTGGGGCGACGTTGCTGGTGGCCAGTGGTAGCTTGTGGTGCTGAAGTGCTTAACTACCATGAGTGGTGGTGCTTAACTACTATTAGTGGGGCTTAAACGACTTAACTGCTAGTAGTGGGGGTGCTCAACTAATCTTAACTGCTTACTCTTTGCTTAGTTAACTACTAGTGTTCACTACTACTAGTGGTGGCTGATTTCTGTTGAAAAAGCAAAACATGGTTGAGAATGGTTGAACATGTCCACACAAACACGAAAAGAGCAAACAACTGTGTAAATGGTGAACGCCTGCAACGACTAAGAATATCATCTACAATACATTGGTGCAACCGGCATGGGAAACGAAGGGAGCTGCAAACTGTAAAGCAAAGTCAATCCCTGCTGATAGTGGGGGATAGCAACCTGCAAGAACCAACAAGATAGCACTTCATGGCTCCACGCTACTTACGCATGTGAGGCTTATTCGTGCTGGTAGTCATTTAACTAGGAGCTGGCTATCCTGCTGACACAACCAACAAAAAAGCCACTTGCTACATCTGTAATGATCTGCGATGATCTGCAATGAACACTCAAATGACCAAATTGACGCTGTACCGCGGCAAGTGAGCCACTTCACTTTAAGTATGTGCATTATGCAAATGTGGAGGGCGAATATCACCAGTCCTGTCGGGAGCCCATCATCAACAGATTCATTGCCATTGAGATCATTTATGGTTTCTGCGGCTTTTCCCACTGGAAAAAATGGCACTGGTTCACTTAAAATGGGGTACCTCAAAACCCTGCACAACTTCAGCCATCATAAATGCCAAACCACCGTGGTAGACTTTCTCTGGAAATGGTGAATCTCCGCGATTATCAAACATAGCAGTGGAATAACTTGACGATGATCCACCATTTCCAAATAAGATTGGGAATGAAGCGCCCATTTTCGAGCCAGGTATGCAACTGATTCCCATAGGGTATCTATAGCCATTTTCTCTTGACAGGTGCACCTATCAGGGCCCGATCGCTGGTGTCCAGTGGCCACTGCAGGAAGGCTCTGCGCACCACGCCCTTCTTGCCGAGCCTCAACTGGGCCCCCTTGTGATTACTGGTTGTGAATGGTGGTAGCTTGACGACTATAACTAATGGCTTATTAAGGTTCGTTGATGGTGAATGGATGGTTGTTTGATGGTTCCTGGATGATTGGTTGATGGTTGGAGCCCATCTGATGTACAAACTTGATGGCTAATTCACGGTCAACTGAAGGCCGATTCATGGTGAATTGATGGTTGTTCAGCTTCTGTTGATTCCCAGCTGAGGGCAGGTTTCACGAATTCAGCTGAAAATGCCTGCTTACGGATCTGGATGAAACCCTGTGAATCTAAGGACTTCCCGGATGAAAACTTGCCTCAGTATGGCAGTCACTATGGTGGCTCTTCACTTATGCTATGGTCGTACCAGTGTCATCTGGCACCATGAACTTTCAACTTGGCAGTAAGCTATGAACCAGCCCCAGGAATCACCTCCACTGGTTGGCTCGTGGCTGCGAAACCCATATGGATCGGCTGATTACTCAAAGCATCCATTGGAAGTTCCTGGTCATTCTGACTCATTCCCCTAGCTATTGATGTTATCACAGTGACCAAAGCTCCCATGGCTTCTTGATGACCGTCTTTTATGCCGAAACCAGCGCACCAGTACGATGGACTGCCACCCAAGTGGCACAGGGTTGGGGCTCAGCTCGCCCCCAGGTCCAACGATCTTCGACTCGATGTAGCCCGACTCATAGCACCACCGAGCAAACTCGAAGGAGAGCCGTGCGACGACACCCGCGGCCTGGACCCAGGCATGTCGTGACAGGGCGGTTCCCCCTGTAGGAACCAACACGTTTCACCATGGCTCACCAGGCTTCACCATGCTTCACCAACCTTTGACATGTTCATATGACCAACCATCCATATCCATCCGCCAATGAGCACGGCTCATCGAACTGGGCTCAGCCTCCTTCTCGAGCTCCTCATTCACCGTAGGCGCTGGGCGCTTGGGCGGCGGTGGGGGGATGTAAGGCTCCCCAGATGGCTGCTCTGCAGGACGCACATCGCGGGGACACAAACGTTGCAGGGGCCGGTCCAAGCTGATGACTCCTCAGCAGCTGTGAAAACGTCATGGCGATGGATCATTGCAAGCTGGGAATCTCCGGGTTTAAGCCCCGCCTCCCCCCCAAAAAAAGTAAACTGCACAACTTTTGAACATGCACTTAGTAAACTAAAAACATGATCTTTAACTTCAACACATCCAATAAAAACTCATCACCTTTTACGCTTGATAGCCTTCGCAAGCAGTTTCTTTTGTGCCCGTCTCATCCGTGCCACACCTGATCCGCTTGCCCCACATCCCCGGAATCCGCAACCCCCCCGCCTTTCACATAGCTGCGACAGGCCGCAAAAGCTGTACTCCAGTCTGCCTCTGGGTACTCACTGCGGGGAGGCACCTGAGACACCTCGGCGTTCAACGACCCCTGGGAGTAGTGGACCTAGCTACTATCCAAAAATATCCAGAAAGCATACTGATTTGAAGCATACTTAGCATTTTAATACGTTTGTGATCCTTGGTTTTAGACTTATAAGTCGCTTTCTCTCTCTCTCTCTCTCTCTCTCTCTCCGCTTGGTTAAAACTTATTTTTTGGTGGCTAGATGGTAAACCCATCTGACCCCAAAATAAAGGCAAAGTCAGTGGCTGTAAGCCACCCAGATATTAACATATTGAAATCCATGATATGTGTGAACCATATTGCATTTATGAATCAGTATTTGCTATATCCATGCTATTCATCTAAAGTGCAGGGCTATTATGCCAATATATGCGTCAAAGAATGGAGTCCGGTCCAGACTCCAAGACATGCCAAAACCATCTTAATGACCAAGTCCGGGGCGTCCTGTCACAGGAAAGGCAAGCTCGGCACAACAAACTAAGAAACAACGGGTGTTGGCCTCGTCATTGAAATAAACCGAGCCAAACATGGCACAATGAATGAAAAAGGTAACCAGGTTTGAGGCCTGGAAAGATATGACGTACAATAAACATTATAACATGATGAAGGATGAGATTGTCGAGGCGCAGGTGGATAACCAGCGCCCCATTTCCACTTCCCCCATTTTCCCCCACAAAAATGAGCCGGAAGTCAAGGTGGTTGTCTCATTTCCCAGCTATAATCAATCATATGCCAATCATTTATCGGCTCCTCCGGCTCCTCTGGCTTCCTCGATCACAGATCCAATCCATGGCTTCAATCCCCCGATCTGTTGGCCACATGCCACTGACATGGCCCAATCTTCATGGATCAAACGCCATGACCACCTGGCACTGGTGAGATCTCCATCCCCATCCATCCCCATCCCCACCTGCGTGAGGTACGCGCGGAACTCCAGCTGCGGGCCCTGGTCTGGAGCCTTCCCCGGGGCCACCAAGCGCCTCAGGTCGACGAAGGCCTGGGCATGGTGCCAGCGAGCCAACTTCACGTGGCTGGAGGCGGTGGCGTCCGGGAGGTCCTTGTAATCCACCAGGGCATCTTGGCCTTGGCCACGGCCGTGGGGAAGGTGGGACTGGCAGCATTGCAAGCAGGATCGAATGAAAATGCCCCAAGTGAGAGATTTGTTTGATGGTCGTTGATTGTCCACAATTGCGAGTGGGCAAAAAGAGTGTATTTTGATTGTATGTGTGCATTTGTCGCTCACTTGGAGCCCCTTGGGATGACTTGCTGCTCGCAGCTATCTCCGTACATTCCTCGCCTGATCATGCCATCAACGGTTCTGCGCAGAAGATCCAACCATATTCAAGCAGAGTTGTCTGCAACAACAAGCAAGTAAGCACCGTCCCCAAAAAATACCTGAAGGCCGCCGATATCCAACGAAAAATTGCGTAACTGAAAGTGTTTCACCTTTCTAGTGCTGGAATTTCCACCATCATGGTTTCTGACAATCCCCAACCACAGGCAACTTAACCCTCAAAATGGGTTGCTCAATTGAACCAATAGCTGCATTTTTGAGGTTTACACATGCTCCACACGTAGTTGAAACCATTCATTTCAAAGCAAACCTAAGCACACAACGTAACAGGTTGATACTGTTCAGACCAGCGACCCTGCAGGTTGGGAAACATGTAGAGCCATGTTCCACCGGTCTTGCTCAGCGCATCCTCCACCGGGTTCCGGCCACGATCGTCACCCAAGGTGTTCAACAGCTTTTGGAGCCACTCCCGGCCGCGATAAGCAACCTGCTCTTTGCTGTCAAAGACGACGTGCGGCTGGTTCTCCTTCAGGGAAAGCCTTGCACTTTCCATTGGTTCTGGGCACATGGACGAACACTCTTGAAATCACATGCTCGCTGTTTTTGTAGCCTAGCCTTGGGCGTATATCACATTAGCACCATTTCTCAAATTCTCAAATCGTGCGCTCCTAAGCGTCCCGGAAATCATAGCCGATGCTGAGACATCGATCCATCAATGTTCATCCGCTGATTTGCACGGGCTTTCAGCATACTATCTAATGACCCAATGTTTTACTAGTGTTTGGGTCCAGCTGTTCCTATTCTTGGAAATTTGGCACGGGCAGAACCCAATAGTTTTGAGAAAAATAGTTTGAAGGCGGAGTTCACTGCCCCAATATCCTGTCATAGGTTTCCTCACTACTGTAGTTTCTGGTCACCTTCCAAGTCAGCAAATTGAAATATATCAATTAAATGCCTTCTAAAATATCACCAAAAGTTCCCGCCCATTTGTCCCCAAGAACTTTTCAACACCTATTCTTGTTTCAAGAACCGCTTCCTCCGCCTCTTGGAATACATCTTCGCCAGGGCCTTCAAACAATGCTCTGAATGCATTGGTGTCCTCGGTTCGCCATGCCAATCCTACACCCCCAAACCGACAGCTTGGGCGGGAGTTCTTGGTCTGGAGTTGAATGACCATCAGTGGCATGGTGGATCTCAACTTGAAACCAAAAATCGGAGACATTCACAGTGTTGGAATGGACTTTCTATAAAAGCCGCCTTGAAACCTTCCAGGATTGCACCAACAAAGAGACCTTTTCACAGTGATTGGTTGGGTTAGCCAGCAGTAAGAACCCCAAGAATGCCTCTGAGGGTATCCATGGTATCCCCAACCCATCTCTCAATCCAGCATTGCTTCCTACTCTTCGAAGAATGGTCGAAATACTCTGCAAAAAGATCTCCAAATCGTCCACCAACGCAACTCGCCAACTCGCCGACGCCAAGGGTCGATTTCACCGAAGCCCGCTTCGATGAAGCGCCGGCACTCCGCCAATCGCCGCCACTGCTGCGCTGCGTTGAGGTTGGGCAAAGAAGAGAAGGCCAAGGCGTCCAAGGTGCCAAGGCAGGCACCGTCCTGAGGGATTCATAGCGATGGTGCTGGCGGATCTATGCTGGCCGTAAGATATCCCGGAAGAGTTGACAAATGCCTGGCGCGAAATCATTGAAGCACATGCGAAGATGAGAAGCTGAGGGTTATTGAGGGTTTATTAGTTCCTGAACTTCTGAGATAGCATCAATTCGAATCTGGCAGGTGGTTGAACCACCCCTGTGAAAAATGTTAGTCAACCAACCAACCCTTTCTTATGTTCATACTGTCAATAGAACCACCAACCAGTATGTGTTTCACCATTCCTGTTACTTGTTTTCCCCTACAGTATTGTTGCCTATCTCTATTAACTAACCATCATCAACCATGGTTAAAATCACCACCAGTCACCACCTTCCTGAACCTCCCATGATACCACCCCGCTGCCATGGATCCAAGAGGAAGAACAAGCACTGCGCGCTGGGCACCGAGAGGGGCGCACCATCAACTTCGAGTCGCCCAAGGCCGGCAATGAACCTCGAGAGGCTGAAGTGGCAACCTGGGACATGGATTTAAGGCCTGGGAAACTGATGAATACCGGTGGAACTAATGATCAAAAGTTTGAAACCATTGGTGAAACTATTGGTAAACATAGTTTCACTGGAACTAATGATGAAACTATGAATGAAACATAGTGAACATGTTGGTGAAACTAAGAGAATCAATGGTGAAACAATTGGTGAAACCGATGATCCTTAGCCATTTCTGGTAAAACTGAAGGGGTAATGAATAAAACAGAACCACCCACCAGCAAAACAAAACAAGTGGATCTGAGGGACTCAGTGGGGGCTCTATTTTCGCAGGTGCGGTTTTGAATTCTCTGCATCAAAGCAAGGTAGTCTACCCCGAGCCTCTCATGATGGACAATACTTCCCACGACCTTCAGGGCACTCCCTTGGGGATTGAGGGGCCATCATGCACAGAATTGCCTTCCCAAATATCTGCAAATATTTGGTAAACACCCCTTCAATTTCAGAGTCACGTAGGAAGCATTGACAGCATTTTGAAAGCATATCTATCGAAATAAGTGCAGCTCCTGTCCCAGCAATGCGCATGCCTACAATTACAAAAAGAAAACTTGCGTCTTGAAGGAAACTGCTGGCAACAACCAACCTCAACCAACCTCAACCAACCACCTTCAACTAACATCAAGCAACTGACTTCAACCAACTTCACCTTCAACCAACCAACCAACCAACCAACCAACCAACCAACCAACCAACCAACCTGCCACCCAACCAACCACCCCTGGTGCCGGCAGCGCTTATCACGTCACTCGCTGCATGTGATGCTCTCCACCTCCGCTGAACTCAGCCGCTGCATCGCCACCTGTCCAGGCTCTGCCCCTGGCAGTTCGGTCGCACCAAAGAGCAGCTGCTCCTGGTGCTGCGGCTGAAGTGCTCTGTAGATCCATCGTGCTTGATGAAGGGTTCTTCAGTTGGTTGGATAGTGATCGGTTTATTGATGGTTTATGATGCTTGGATAGTAATTAATAGGTCTAATTAATGGTCTATAATGGATTATAATGGTTGAAAAGTCATAGGTTTGTTAATGGTTTATGAGTGGTTTGTTAATGGTTTATTGGTGGTTTATTCAAGGGTGATTATCCGTAATGGTTGGATAATAGTAGACTAATCGAGGTTTATTGATGGTCTACCATGTTTTTTAAGCTAACATGGTGGATCTACCATGGGAAGATACTCATGGTTTATTCTTGATCATTGTTGATCAACGGTCGATCCATGAATGCTAAATCATAATGCCCAAATAACAAACATAGATGTTTAGTATGGCTTAGTGGTTTGTCGATGGTTCATGTATTCGGGATAAAAACCAATAATGGTGGCTATTACTGGTTGGTACCAAGTAGTGACCCAAGGCTGAGCGGCTGAACGGCCCAGCTCCTCCAGCTTCAGCAGCATGGATGGCACGTGCTCCAACAACTCCACAGCTTCAAGCGACAAGAAACTCTGATGGCTCAGCGACTCGGCACCTGGCTCCCCAACAGCGGCCGTGGGCATCACAGGTTGGCATCTGGGGTTGGTGGAGGCCCCATGAACGTCACAGGTGGTTGGAGGGTTTTGTTTTTTTCTTCTGCCTCCTGCAAAAACCGAGGCTCCTGCGGGCAGGGAAGCGGGAACCTTCCCTGCAACTCAAAGCCCTTAGGATCCACTAGGGCTGTAGCATTGGAAGATGTTGGAAGATGTTGGAACACCACTGATTCGCTGGTCGCCTCTCTCCCTCCCCACCTTCCAACAGCTGCGCGAAGCTAAAGGCCATCTCCACCCCAGCAGTGTCCGTCAGCCCCAGGCGTTGCGCTGCTGCGACGAAGTCCTCCTTGGGGATGCTGCCGGTCATCTGGTCATCCACTTGTTCCTGGGCGAAAGATCTTGGTCCGGCTGAGGTGGTCTACTGACTGGGCCATCTGTCCATTTGATCCATTTGATGATGCGATTTGCTGATTTCGAACCCGGATTGAGGCCTGTGGTGCCCAATCAAGTGACCCGAAGACTGGATCTATGATGGGTTTCATGCGTCTAGCAGGTGTGGGAACCCAAATCGCACCACTTCCTCACTTCCGTAGGAATAGAATCAGCCAGCAGTGGCCTGTGCGGTTTCCATGCCCGCATGGTACCCTGAAGGTGATTTCCCCTGGGCCAGTTTTGGATACCCAGTGAATGATTGCAAAGGACCTCTCCTGGGTTGTTTCATTTCAAGAGTTGGTGCCAACCAACCAGCCCTGAGAAACATCAAAAAATGAATGTTTTCAGCACGCCATCAACTTTTTCACATGTTTGGGGAGCACACCCCTGTGTACCATGGCACACCATGGTACGCCATCTATGGCCCTGCAGCTTGGCCAGATCAGCCTTTTGAATCCCAGTCTCCAGGAGCTTGGCCACGGAGCCGCAGGCTGCTACCAACCACTTCACAGCCTTCGGTGGTGGAGGAGTTGGAGGGTGGTGCTGGACGGATGGTTCAAGGACAGCTACAGCTACCAGTCAATCGCGTTGCCAAAGGATGGCACTGGGCTGGTGTGTGCCCCCCAAGTTGTCGGTTGAGTGATCGTCAACTGTGGGAATCAACTGTGGTTATGCAATAATGTCAGAAGTGCTCAAAAACAATTGTTGACCAGTGTGAACCAACCACTTTTACACAACCGAAAAAAGCCAAATTTCAAAGCATGATTTTCAACCTCCACTCTTTACCATCCATGGTTACACATCAACCCCAACTGTCTACCAGCCACAGGTTCCACCGCCGACCCTCGCCTTGTTAGCCACCTCCAAGTCATTCATCCGCTTGGCCATGCTGAGCACTCGCAGGTCCTCTCGACTGATGGAGCCCGTGCGGCCTGTGTCCAGTGCTACGAAGAGGGCCTCCACCTGGCGCTGATGGGAAGCTGCGGTTCCTATCATCGCAGCTGCCACGTTTGGGGCCCATGGATGGACGTTTGTTCACAAGGAAAAACAAGCTAGCTCACGAGGGGCACATGGATGTAGAGATCTTAGGAGCAGTTTTATTTTTACATGTTGTAAGTTATAAGGTGGAAAAAATAACCCTGGGGGAGTTTGTACATGTACAAATTGGGATTATTCAGGAAAAACTCATATTGTTACCATCATGAAATGCCAATACTGCGAAACTGCTTGATGACAATCATGAATGCACAAATCCCAATTACAGTGTAGCGTGCATGTTCCAAAAGAACATTTGCACAAATTAGCCATGGTCAATAGTTATCATCGCATTTAATGAGGTGGATGACCAGCCCCCATGATTCACTATAAGAAGCATTCAACATAGCCCACAAGTCACATGAAGGAATATCTGGCTATGGGTCAAAACCCTGTACCCCTGGTTCCCATCATTAACCATTGTTGTCCCTATTATTGTTGCTTAATATTGATGGTTAATGTTGACTCGCACCCATCTTTGTACCAAAAAATCATTCAGCGCCCAGGGCTCCAACGTCACTATATTTGATCTCCAATCATTATCACCCTCGACCCTCGCAGGAACGAAGCTTCGCATGACGCCACTCTTTTGGAAAAAACGCATCGAAAAAACAGAAGGATAATGAAGCAACAAGACAAAGAAAGGAAGAACAACAACCAACAACCTGAAAAATATTGAAACATAACAAAAACAAAAGACCAAAACACCAGCTGAGACTTGTGAACATTTCCTGCCTCCTCAGGTGCTTTGGACAATCCCAGGTCCTGTGACGAGGCGAGCATCCAACTCTTCCGCTGCAAAGGTGCGTCTACACACATGCGCGTGCACGCCAATAAAAAAGAAACACCAAAAAAGTGCATGCAGAAATATGTCCCTGCGCGGTCTACATGCACAAGCTGCATGAAAGGAACACAGAATGCACGTATAAAAGACCTCATGGGTTGCATACCAGCACGTGCCGCGATCCAAAAAAAGGTGCTATCACATCAAAACTTCCCTTTCCACAAAGACATTCACATCTAGAAGCACATGCTTTCAACATCGCCATGCCATGCGCCGTCCGGTCGCTCCTCGATGCCCTGTGCCAGGCTCTCTCTCGTCAGAGCACCCTCTGCCGCAGAGTCCATGTCACTGAAGGCCATCTCAAGGCTCTCGTGCTTCTCAATCAAGGCACCTGAGAAGCGCTGAGATGACGTTGGCCATCGCGTGCCAGGCAGGCGTAAGATGTATCTATAGATGCATTAGGATCATCAAGGCATCTGAAAGTCAAGGTCGTTTTCAGTGATGCCTAGTCTCACCAGGTGATGCCCGACATATCGAGCACAAAGAAACATGAAAAAGATTGAAAAGGATCAAAGAAACACCTGCAGGGCTGCCCGTGCACAGGTATACACAGAAAACTACGTATCGAGAACATGTGCATATGGTATGTAGGTTTCTATAGGCGCACAAGCCTGCAGGAAGACAGTCTGATACGGGCAAACATGTTTCACAATGCTGAGATGATCGCAAGGATGATGGCAATCGAAATGATGATGATGATGATGATGATGATGATGATGATGATGATGATGATGATGATGATGACGACGACGACGACGACGAACACGATGAACATGATCAAATCATGGGCGCAACTCAACGTCTGTGACTCGCTATGGCTCAGCTAGGGCCGGAACCATGCAACTCAACCAGCTGCTCCTGCGAAGCCGGCAGATGGATCTCCAGCAGTCGCAAGAAGTCGTGCAAACCTCAGGTCCCCACGGAGCCACCAACTGGGCCTATGGCAGAGCCCTAATTCAACCGGCCAAGGTGTATGTGGTCAAGGCAATTCTTCCCATTGTATCCAATCACAAATGGTCTAGGCAAAATATGCAAATGAATGAATAAATAAGATTAAGTGATTACCTTTCCATGCGATTAGGGTCAAAGATCAATCTCAATATGAAGAATGTTCGGTACGGGCTTGTTTTGGTGGAAGCCCGACGCCAGGGGCAATAAAGGTAATGTTAACCCCGGACATCCCCGGACTTAAAAAACCACAGGTTGATTCATTGCGGGGGCTATCATTTCAATAGGAAACAAAGGCTCTTGGGGGATACCCGCCACTAATCAACCGGGGGATTGTTGATCCATGGTAATCCTGGAAGCCACTAATGTTGACCCCGGATTAATAAACCCCTGATTGATTAATTAGAGGGGTCACCATTTTAAAAGGAAACCAAGGCTTTTGGGGGACACCCCTTAGTAATCAACCAGGGGTTTCATTAACCTCTTCCACAATACCAAGACGTTGCTTTCCTTCACCATTCACCACCCTCAGCTGCCAGCTCTCCAAGGGACCAATGCGTCCCCCGAGCCCCGTCCGCGGCCGGCACAGGAAGCTGAAGACCGCGGGGCCGTCGTTGCGCGCTGCGGGGTAGCCGGCGCGCAGCAGGCCCTCCTGAAGCCGTGGGGAGGCAAGTGGATCAATCTTGGTGGACAAGTTTATATTAACTACAGGGGATCTAAATATTGATATAAACTATATATAATATGATGATTACAGGTGGATTATATGGATCTAATATGATTGGTCATGGAGGATCATGGAGGGGCATTATAGTTTGATTAATTAGTTGATATAAACTTCAATAGCAATGATCAACTACTAGGCAGGAGGATTCATCATTGATATTAATTACAGGGGATCTTTAATATATTACAAGTTTATCCCAGGAATTCAATGGTTGATCAATGATGGCGGTCAATCTTATAGTTGATCGACGATTTGAACTATAGCGGGAATGATCCCAGGAATTGCAGTAATAGGAATGGTTAGTGGGATTTTTGTTGGCTGATTTTCCATAAATTCCATTGGCCTATGATTTGGGAGACCAAAGCTTTTGGGGAATACCCAGGGTTGACTTGACAGCCACGAAAGTGCAGCGAAACGCATGATTATATTCGATCGCGAGGCTACCAAGCTGTCGATTTGGCCGCCAGTGTCATTTACTATGACCATGAAAAACAAAAACCATGGCTTTTTCGCAAATTAGCAGCGCCTCACCAAGACTCCAGCTGTGATACTTATTACAGTAGGTCCCACCTCGAAGTGAATCTGGATGACATCTGCCAGCTGCTACAGTGAAATCAAGGCCACCACTAACTCGGTCATGTCAGGCCAGAACCAACCCCCGCCCCCGATGGTGAATCTTTACACAATTATGCCATGCGTACTTTGGCGTCCCTCTAGCTGCGGGCCGCTCCTGGAACTCCTCTGTGCCAATGTCGAAACTGATGTCAGCCTGGCACCAAACCACCAAGGCGCAAACATGGCAAATCAGTATGAGTAGCTTGATGGTGAGCAGGTCATCTGTGAACGAACTCTGTTGGCTAAGTTGCGAAGTTTTGTTGTCGCTTGATGGGGTTATAACCTCGTTGTTTCTTACCAACCATTGTGGTTATTGCCGTTTTGTTGGCTCAGTTGCTTAGTTGCTTGATGGTAGTAAAAGTTGATCATCATGGGTGTATAACCTTCGGAAATGAGTGCCAGTAGTGGTTGACAATGGTTCATGCTGGTCAAGAAATGGCCAGCAAGCATAGACCATGTTTGATCGAATGATTACTTGATGCTTGGTTTTGGGCCACCTAACAAAGATCGCAAGCAATAGCAAATTGGCAACGGTAAACCAGCCATATGGCGCGGGGTCACCAAGATGGATCTACCATTGGTTATAAGCTTTATGTGGTGATTCACGATGGGCAGCCATCATTTCATACCACCAATGGACAACGAAACAACAATCAGCTATGCCATTTGTTCAAAACATGTTCTTATGCAAACTTGCTGCAAGTAAATTTGCCTGCACGAATCCACCAATTTGATGGTCGTGCGTACCCCTGAACATGGCCCTACCTTCCTATGCAGCTGAAACCTGGTTGCACTGGATCGCGCTGGCACAACCATGTCACCAACACCAAAGAAAAAACAAAAACATGCAAAAAAAGGTACAAGTCTTCGACGGAGTATTTCTCAAGTTGCAGCTTTCCAGTCCATTTCCATTCCATTTCCCTAGGGCTGGCCATCCAAAACCACCCAGCCATGGCCATCCCCGTTGCATCCCCCGGGTCACCTGCGTGGGCGACTCCGGCAGCGGCTCCC
>VSDK01009907.1:95588-140972 GCA_009767595.1 Symbiodinium kawagutii
GCAGCACCCGCTGACCGCCGTTGAAGTCGCAGCCCAGGAGCCGCACGGCGTAGCGCAAGGGATGGCCTTCCACCACGCCTTCGGCCTTGGTGCCCACCCAGTGGAAGAGACGGCCTGTGATCAGTGGATGATCTGAGGTTACTAGATGTTTGATGATTTTTGTATTTTGATAGTGTTTTTCATTTTGATCTTGTTGTTTTAATTTTGTTCAATTTTGTTTATTCAGATTTGCTTTTAATGGAATTCTTGAGAATGGTTGATGATGGTTGCAAATGGTCACCAACACTTGGTGCAGAATGGTTGGGAATCTTAGATCCAGGGGTTGAATCGGTCTAGAAAGATCCTCGGATCCAAGATTGGGATCAACGAGATCAGAGCTTACAATCATGGGAGATCCAGCTTGAACCCACCAGGTTTGATGGTGAGTAACGAGCTACTGGTTGGGGTGATTTGCTAACAGCTGGATCTACTACTTCTAAGCATCATGAACCATTCTTGACTCAAATGCCAGCCATCCTTCACCATCAATATTGACTTTGACCGACGAATATAGATCACCCAGTCTTGTCTGATTCTCCAACCACTAGCCGCCATCATCCAACAGTACCATCACTCAGTATACCCGTAGTATTTAACCACAAGCATTAACACTTATAACTTATAACTCCATCAGCCATGGTTACCACTATATAGCTGCCATAACTCCACCGGCATACGCCATCCTTAACCAAGCACCTGGCTGCTGGCCCCGGCCCCGTCGTCCAAGGTGCCGTGCCGAGCTCCGGCAAGGGACCACCCGCCTCCAGCAACTTGGAAGGCAACTGGTAGATGCCATCGATGCGCGTGGTCAAACGCACCCAGTCGTGCAGGTCCTGGGGAGCACCCCATGAGCCATCAGCCGTCGTTAGTTGAGCCATTTGAGAAAGCCCAGGTCCTCGCAAGTGGGTCCTGATGATTGATGAAACAAGTGCAAGATGATTGGTCACTTTGGTTTCATCAGCAGTTGGGTGATGATTGATGAAACATCACCAGTTTCCATTACTCCTAGCACGCTGGGTATATACAAAAACCACACCTACGCCGAGAGCGCGAATGACTAAGCCCCGAGGCTTGATGAAACATTCGTTAAGCATTAGGTGAACTGTTTTTTCTTGTCAGTGCATTAAGTGACCAATTGCTTGACAAATATGTACTGAGCAGTATCAGCAAAACATGGCTATTATTATCAATATCTTTTTTTGCTTGGGCGTCCAGAGGGTTTACCCGCTCGCTGCGACCCGAAGCATTACCAATATCTACCAGTCCTTTTAAATTGGTTAAGCAGAGATTTGCCATCATCAACCAGCATTGGCGCGCCATTCCGAAGCAGTAGTCGCATTTGGCCACTAGGCATCATCAACTGCTATTTAGATTTTCTAATCACCATTAATGATCATTTGATTAAGCACATCAGGACGCATGCAATTCGTATGCGTATCTTTTAGAGGGACATTGATAAAGCAAGTAATCTAGTACTCCAAATGCAACACCGCACATGAAATGTGTTGCGTTGGTTAGATAGTTCAAGCCATATTAAGTCAAAATTGGTGTGCATCTTGTGGACCCAAATGCAAAGAACAAAGCCAAATCACCTGGGGTACACATGTTTGACAGCCGAGACGACGACAAATAACCAATAACAATCCAATAACAATAACAATCCAATAACAACAACCCACAACAACCCACACAACAAAAATCACAACAACAAGCACCACCACCACCACAACAACAACAAGAAGAAGAACAAGAACAAGAACAAGATCAACGGCAAAGTCATTCACCAATCGAAGCTGACCTGTCAGCATCCCATGATGCCCTCCTCAGGGCACAAGACCCGCCCCATGGGCGCTGCCGTGGAGATTTTCAGCAGCAGCCGTCCAGCGCTGGGGGCTGCGAACTGCGGTGGCGGGTCTTCCTCCACGGGATCTTCCTCGGCATCAGCCTCCGCAAACGGATCTCCCATGGGACGACCAGCAAATCAGCAGCTGGTGACGAGTTTAGGGATGACCATGGCTCAATTCCTTGGAATTCCATGGGGTTCCATGGGGTCCCATGGGATTTCAAGGCATTCTGGCGGATCTTTGCAGGTCTTTGAAAGGACTCTTGATCGAAAGGAATGGTGGACTTGAGGTAAGAGTTGCTTTATCAACAGTCGCTGTGATACGGTGAGATGCAACAATTCCCGAGAAAGAACCACAATCAGTGAATCTTTCCCCTTTTGCGGTCAAACATCCGTTGGTTTGATTCATCTGGTTCATTCATCAATCCACCACGCAAGCATATGCATCGGTCAAAACTTCTACAGCTTAGCCTCTTTGGAAACAACATACCATCCATCGAACTTTGGACAGTACCAATAAAACTCGCCAAAACCATCTAAATCAGCATAAATCAGCTCTTTTACCAGGAAAACCAGCTAAAAACTAGCTAAAAACCAGCTAAAAACCAGCCAAAAACCAGCTCAACCAACCGTTTCCATGGCGATCCCTGGGTAGATCCCAGCCGCCCCGACGTCGCCTCGCCGCTCTCGGCCTTGGCGGCCGCCGCAGCCTCCGCCTTGGCGGCGGCCTCCGCGGCGACGCGCTCGTCGAACTCGGTCTTCAGCTCGGACAGCAAGGCCTGAGGCGAGCTGCGGATGGACTAATGGTAACCTGGATTGATAAACATAGAATTAGTCCAGGTTACCATTAGTTATATCAATTAGATTGATATGGTAGTCCATTATATGATAAACAAATGAGTGTTTTAAGTTTCCATTATTACCGATAAACAGATTGGGTTACCCGGATTGATTGAAACAGATTAGATTAATCAATGGTTATCATAGGTTTGATTACCCATAGATAAGTCTACCGCGGATTGTTTTAAGTTACCATTATCTAATGGTTTGCAGATTGGGTTACCATTATTGTTTAATTAATGGTTATCATAGGTTTGATTACCCATAGATAAGTCCAGATAGCTGCGGATGGACCAATTAGTCCATTATATCTGATAAACAGATTGTAACCCGGATTGAGAACGGATTATAATATGATATTACTATTACATCTATATAATTGTAACCCGTTACAATTACAGATTGGGTTCATGGAACCCGTAGTGGGTGAATAAACTAATTGTAATCCATTGTATAATGGTAACCCGTTCACCCATGGATTCATGGGCTCCATGGAACACATATGAAAACATGTATAATTATCATGCTGAGATGGATTCGGTTGATTAATTTGAGGGGGTTCCAATGGGTTCCATGTGAAAGCAAAGCGAATTTGGGAGGAATATCCATCAATCAACCAGGGTCTTAAGATTGAACTTCACCATTGTGGGATCACCTCGTGTTCCCTCCAACTTTCACGCAGCGGGTCAAGTCCACCGAGTTCCCAGCCTCTGACCAAGTAAGCTCTAGATCCAAATCCTCAGCCGCGGCTTCTACATGGATCCAAGTCAAGTTCGGCCTGTTCCAGAATCCCAAGCGCATTGTTCCAGTATATGATGAGCATATTGTTTTGCAGTCACGATATGCCTCAGGATACTGACATTGGCAATCAAATTACAGTAAGAACTATGCCTCATTGTTGATGATTCACAGTTCTAAATTCACCTGCTCAATGACGAAATGAGACTGATGAATATTGATGAATCACATGTCAACTTGTTATTAAGAACTGCTACTTGGCTCATTGTGGCGATAATTCACTGGCTATGGTGAATCATGATTCTTTGTTGATGAGTGGTCATAATATACACCATAATCATTAACCAGATTAATGTTCACAAGATACATTTTGTTTTGTCTTCTTAAGAACTGGTATTGAACCAGATTAATGCTTATAATATACACCTGTTACAAATTCAGCTGGTTACATTAATGATTCACTCGCTACAACTAATAGCAGTTGGTGATCGTAAATGGAACAAGTGCTGTGGTTAATCAGTTCCCTTGTTGGCCACTTATTTTTTTCCATCAATAAGTAATAGCAGTTGGTGAATTCCAATGCTGATCCATAGTTGTTGATGGAAAACACGTGTTTTGATGAACATACTGGATTAGTTATTGATGAAAAACTAATAGCAGTTGGTGAATTCCAGTCTAACTGGATCAACAATTCCAATGGTGATTGTTAATCACATGTTTTTGTTGATCCAGTTGGCTCACCGCCCGTCGCTGGTTGTGCCACGCATCCAAGCTGGCGGTGTCGTGGATCAAGGGCGACAGGTTTAGCGATGCCTGGCCCAGCTCCATGGGCGCGGCGCCCATGCGAAACAGCGTCAGGCGCAGGGCACCGCAGGCGCTGTCCAGGAGCTGCTGCCTGAGCTGAGCCCAGGGCAAGGGGAGCCCAGGGCAAGCTGTGACCAGCATGGCGAAAACATGGCACCAGGATGGCCATTGGCCTCATCTGGAGATGGCAAACATCCACAAGCTGATCATTGGCGAAAGTGGCATTTTTGGTTGGCAAAACCAGGAGTTGAACTCACAGAATCCCATAGCTTCAACTGGTAAAACGGTTCCCTTCGCCTCTCCGCGGGCGACTTGCAGGGTCTGGCGATGCGGCACACCGCGCTGGGCGGATCAATGGAGGTGGGCCGCGAATCCTCCTGAGGCGACAGCCCTCCACCAGCTGCCCTCGTAGCTTCCGTTGCCCCAAGATGTGTACGCCATGACTGGGTTCCATCTACCAACCAGGTTGCTACCCTAAGCCATTGCGTATAACTAATCATGTCTTAAGCATCTGACTATGTCAATGTAGTCATGTGCGTGTGTCTCCGCATGATAGCCTCATATATCTTCCTTTCAACTGTGATGCTGGTGCACCCAATGAGTGCTGCCGCACGTTCCTCTGCCTGATATCTAGGTGCGAAAACTTCAACAACCATCATTAACATCATTGATCAAACAGAGCTGCATATGAACCATCATCAATATCTGGAAAATCAATTTACGCTGATTGCCATCATTATTCATCATCAATCACATGACCATAGCTTGACCATCATAGTCCATATAGATCACGTTCCCTGTTGATAGGCTAATGTTGTTGCCAAAACTTCGACATGTCAATGCCTGATGTGACCGAAGATCCAGCTGTTGAAATGGTCGTCATTTCATGAAGGAGGTTAGACGAAACAACCAACATGCCAGTGGGTCAAAGAAATCAACCAGCACTCCAAATTAGTACCCCCAATGACTTCGAACGATTTTGACAGACTGTATCTATCCCCATCATGGTTGGGCATTGCTGATTGCATATGGTTTTATGATGCTACAATCCCCTTTGTACCATTGATTTCTACCCCAAAGTCACTGCCACCTTGTCATCCTTTGGCTTCTTTTTGCCTTGGGCCGCTTCGGCCTGCCAGGTGGGCAGCTGACACCAGACGGAGAGAAACCCAAGTAGCCCAGGTGTCAAGAAAATTCATGTCCCGATCTGGCCGGTGGTGAACTCCCCCACATGATTGAACACACATTAGCCACTGGAGAGGTTTTTTGGTGGCATTTGTGAATATAGTGAGTTACATGTCAAACCATGAGAAACATTGGTGCGTGTTATTCGTAAATGTGGCTAATCAGCATCTAATCATAAACATTAGAAACCTATACGAATCATATGCAACCATTGGTTTATATGGCTTGAGCTGCCGGGGGGGAGAGCTCCACTAACATCAGTGGATCCATGAGATGCCCAGGTCCACCATGCCGTAGCCTCCGCCTTCAGCCGCTTGGCCTCCGCCAGAGCTTCCAGGCTCTGGAACAGCCAGGGCCCAGGCTCCGTCGACTCCTGAACTTCGGACATGTTGGGATTGGAATCCAGCCCTTGTGATTCTCACCAACCTGCCAACCAGCCAACCAGCCAACCAGCCAGGCAAGCAAGAGCAAGCAAGAGCAAGCAAGCAAGCAAGCAGTAGGTACCTAAGGAATCCGAAATAATCCAAAGCACCTACCCATCCACCAGCCACTGCTCCTCCACTTGCGCTTCGGACGCGTAGTCCTGGACGTGCAGCCCAGGATTTCTTAGCGGAATCAACTCATGGGCAGCAGTAGCGTAGTAATGGGTAGGATGGTACTACAAATGGGTGGCTACAGAATAGTCAGGTGGTTCCCATAGGCAACAAAACGACGAACCAACATCATCCTCATCAAAACTATTGGACAAATTTGTTGATGATACCACCGCATGGGTCAAATGATATAATTGATATAATGAACTGCCTAGCAGCGCATTGGTTTATGATTGCTCAGTTCAGGCCAGATCACAACATGCATTTAACGATTCATAACAATTGGTATGGTTTGTAGACCCTACCGGCCCAACGATGCCACCTTTTTCAGACCAGAGTTTGCAAACAAAGGAGGCAATCAAACCACTCAATGTAAAAGCAGTGGATCAAGCCCAGCGTTGCAAGCATCATAAACATCAAAAGACATCATGCCGATGATGCTTCTGGTGAATTTTGGTGGCATAAAAGCATGTGATTCATGTTCGCCACCATGCCACCCACAGCAGCTCTCATTCTTATCAGGGAAATGTTCAGCGGAGACTCCCTGGTCAACCCACCAACACACCCACCAACCAACAACCAACCAACCCACTAACCAAGCGCCAACCCATCCCCGACCTCTTCGAGACCCAGCCCGGCGATCTGCACGTAGGTCACTTCCGGCTTTGGGAGGCCCACGGCGCCAGGAACTTCGAGGTGGAAGACGATGGCCTGGCGTCTCACTTGCTGGGGGCAGGTGTTGCAAACGTAAAGGGCAAGTATACAATGATGATATTACTAAAATATATTAAAATGATTTGTGCAAATGTGAGAATGTATAATATGAATACTGCTGAATGCATTGTACTTAATACATCTGAATACTGAAAAACATGTCTAAAATTCTAAATGTACATCAATACTTCAAGCATATTAATCGTCGTCGTCATCGTCGTCACCACATCTTAACATGTCTAAATACGTCAATACTTCAAGCTATTAATCATTGTCGTCGCCATCCTCGTCACCACATCACCATCAGCATCAGCATCATCATCATCATCATCATCATCATCATCATCATCATCATCATCATCAACAACAACACATCACCACCATCGTCATCATCCAGGCTTCTTGATAATTAGGGTTTCCGCAAAGCAGGTTTGCTGTTTTTGTCCCTGTCTTTCTTGCCATCCCGAAGGTTTAGCTAAGGCTGACACCGACCCAGGCAACGGAACCACAGGGGGATACGCGGTGTCATGAATCTACAAAATGAACGAAAAAGTTTTTGGACAACTGTCCAAATCATTCTTCCATCACTCCAGCACTGCCATTGATACGAACAAATTCATTCACCAATCAACAAATCGCGTGACATGGTATATCCCAAGTCGTACACAGCCACCGCCCAGGTCCCAGGATCTCAGGTATGTCCACTGCCCCGGCCCCCGTTGCTCCCGTTGCTGCGCCTGTTCAGCTGGAGCTTCCTCCGCCATCTTCCTGGCTGCGTCGATGGGTTGGGTTCTAAAGCCATGGCGCTAAGCTGCTGAGGGTGGGCCTCCCATGGCCTCCCCACCTCTACCACCTTTAAATCTATGGGCTATGGGCCCAAATTTTCATCTGGAATTCAAAGATTGGCGTGTTTGACCTGTTTGAGGCTGGGATGGCCCCCTGCTAATGAGAGCAGCTCAGCGTTGCTTGGACTGAATCGGGATTGAGTACCGCTGCATGGCTTGGAAATCTGATCTTCCTCCCTTTCTGGCAGCCTGCAAACCTTCATCCCCTCGAACGCCTTGTTCCGGTGGCCAAATTGTAAGGCGGACCTACAAACCCTCAAGGCACCCAGGCTTTCTTCGTAGCAGCCATCTAGCTTCAATTTCAACCATGAAAGCCAAAGCTGCTCCTCTATGCTCCCCTCACAACCCCCATCCTTCCGGCCCCTTCCACCAGAGCAACAGCCACAGGCTCCATCTTCCAACTGTACTAGGCGTTTCTCTGCGTTTCTGCGCCGCTCGGCGGCTGGTCACTGTACCGGTATAATCTAAAGATCCCTCCATAGGATCGCACACCAAAAACGGGAACGACATCGAAATCCTTCCGACTGGCGGCACGGGCGCCAGTCAGGGTGAAATGGTGAAGTTGCTGCACCAGTGAAGCATGGTGGCGTCCATAGGTTGCAACTCCAGTGCTTTGCCCATGGTAGAGGCACCATGGATGGTCGTTAGACATCACCTCGGGAAACGTTTGGCGGGTAGGAAATACACCAATGCGGCCAATGCGTTTATGTACAAATGAGAATTCACCCATGAATAGAAAAAGTAGTTTCAAAACTTATAAGATTAGTTCAACTTGGAATCAACTTAGATTGGATTAGAATAGATTCGTATATATACAGTAATATACAGTATAATATATATGTTTACCTCTGAGAATCTCTGGGCATGGTGACGGTGGATCTCGAACCGTTCACCCCATGAAAAACCTGGGGCTCTGAGCGGCTCGGGGGCCCGTATGACCTGGTTTCATACAAACCTCTGGCAATGCAAGGCCATTGCAGGATATAAGGGTAAGCATTTATGGCATCCAAACCATCCAAACCATCCAAGAAGGCTCACCTGTAAGGAGTACGAGCAGGCCAATGTGTTCAATTCATGTCAGACTCAGCTTCAAGAGTTTTGTTTCAAGGGAATTCGGCACTGAGATTCCAGGCCATTCGGCTCCCATGTCGATGACCCTCCATGGAAGTGACCTTAAAACCGTGGCCTACCATGGTCCCAACGCTCCAGGGCACCCTTCAGGAAGGCATCTCGATCAAAGCCGGGCACCACCCGCACTGCCAGGCCCAAACGTTGCAGGGACTTCGCCAAGCGAATGGCTTTGTTCCACTCCGGGGTGCTGGACAAAACCGAGAAGAAGTGATCTCCTGGGCCGCATGGCCACACGGAGGGGAGGTCCATCCGTAACAAAAACGCCATCTCCCAGGCACAATTTAGGATCACAGCCCGGGAAATTATGGAAAATGCTCTATGCATGTCTGCGTCAAGAAAGCAGCTATGCACATGACATCGTTCCGAAGTCTCAAAAATGAGCTTAGCCGGAAGGCACTGGTCATCGGTGTCAACAGCATAGGGAAAAGGACGTGTTCAGCCGATCTCCCGGGCCAACTGTTGTAAAAAAATGTTGTTTTGTCAATACTTTGACCTCGCACCCGGGTGAGTAGACTATGGTGAACTGTCTCCATCTTGTTTTCTATTTTTCTTATATGTTTTCTTTATTTTCTTGTGCATTGTGTTTTTTCTCATCTCTCATGTGGGCAGGGAGATGTGGAATGTCTAAGATTTCAGGACAATGCGCAAAATTAAAAACATGTTGACTCACCTGACTTGTTTCCGAGCAACTCCTGAACCTACAAAGATGAACTACGCTCCCAAATTGGCTTAGCAAATTTGAAAGCCATCCAAAACACAGGAAGCTGCCGGCATGCGCAAATAGATGTACCCATTATGCGACTATTGTGCAACTTAACCTTTGGGGACAACTGCGATACCGTCCTCCATGTTTGGATGGAAATTCCAATCGAAGATTTCTCACTGCACAGCTTATGAACCCGCTTTTGAAGGGCTAGAAGGATACGCTCCACATCGCTCCCTCCCAACCACCAGCATCCACCAGCCAGCACTTGGCCCAGTTTCGCGCATGCTCCGCCTTGCTTCTCGCTTCACCCAGGGTCAAGGGCAGCTCCGACATGAGCGACGAGGTCACGCGGTAGACGGTGTTTTTCCGGGTGTGGAAGGTCTGTTCCAACAAGAGCACCAACCTGATACCATAGCCCGCCCAACAAAGGCAGCAAAATTAGGCACATATATGCATATATATAGCAATAATATAGCAACAATATGCAACATGATGAACACGCAACTGGTCAGTGGTCTTAAAACCCTCTCCAATTCAGATGTTTAAAAACAGCCAAACACCGCAACCATCGTCAAGTCAACATAGCTTTCTGACATTTTCTGAGCACTTCTGACCACTGTCACTGGATGTCACTGGCTTAGCCCAGGTGCCACTCCGGTGGTTTCTGCACGTCTTCGTCCATCAACCACCGCACCGCTTCTCCCATGCGCCGTGGGTCCGGGCTCGATGGCATCTGTGGAACCTCCGGGCGTGGCTTCACCGGCGCCGGCGCCGCGGCAGCGCCACGCGCCGTGGCAAGGCTGCGGCCAGGCCGGGGCCACGCGGAGGTCACGAAGCAGCAAGGGACGACGAGGACCAAGGCGGCCAACAGGGTGCCATGGCGCATGGATGGCGTGGATGGCATGGCTGTGAATTCACTGGATTTGTCAATGGTGAAGTGTGAGGCTTGCAACGGTTTTTGGCTTGGAAGAAGCGAATGTCAGATATGTCAGTGGAGATTCCATGAGATTCCAAGGTGTTGTGAGTTTTGTGCTGGTAGGCAAGGCATTCATGTCTCATGTGTGCTAAGTGTCACGGCGTGTTGCCACCCCTGCGCTGGAACTTTCCACGGCTTCGTCCGAGCTGAACTGGCAACAGGGGCCCGATCAAAAAGTTGCTGTCCAGAAACGAACCATGCAGTCAGCGGGATTGAAGTTGGAGCCTGTTGTTTAGGCCATGGGTGTCTTAACATGGGGAAGAATCTCAATATCAGTCACTTTCCTCGGGAAGTGTTTCGATTCTGTTGCCGAGCAAGAATGCACCACAATCTCCTGGTTTCAAGATATGCGACGGACGGTACTTCCAACTCCATTTGCTATCCAACATGCAGTCACGTCTTGAGTAACCAATCAAAACTCTTGCGTGGAAGTGGTTTTCTCCGGCCGCTTCTATGCCAGGCTGCTATCACGCACGCAGCAAGGGCAAATGCATGAAACGGAAGACCAAGTACTCAAGTAATGAGACATGGATGTCTGACCAAAAAGCACACGGAAAACTTACTGTCACCATCAAAACAATCAATTATGCAAATCTAGCAAATGAGATCAAAGATACCTCAAGTATATAGATAGGATTTGGTTAAAGTTTTAGAAGACTTCAAGGCCGAGGCCTGTTTCACACCGAGGTAAGAAGTATATAAGAAGTAAGTGTCCCTACATCAACCTTTATGGCTTGAAAATCCCTATGGCAATACATGGCAAAACCACCATGGCACTCATGGTACCAACAAATTCCAATGATCGCGGGAATCCTACTCCATCCTACCCTCCTGATTCCTCCAGCAATTTTTGTTGAAAGTACGGGAATCATTCAGCCAGTTGAGATCATCAATGTGAGCTGCAGCCTCCAAACAGTTTTTGAAAAATCAACTTCAGCTTGTCTGAATTTAGAGTAATTAATACAGATTGATTTGTAAGATTCCTTAAGATTTAAAACATCTTTCGAAGCACATGCCATGCAGTGGGACCCATGCCCAGCCACATCCTGCCATGGCTGCACCTCACGACCTGGGTCTCAGCTCATCTGCCTCAAGGAAGCATAGCATCGGACTGGCATGGCATAACTGCATAAGCGTAGGTAGCCACGGTAGAGCCCGATGTTTGTTGGTGGTCCTACATGGTCCTAGTAGATTGAGCTGCTAAACTCCTACTAAACTCCAATAACCAAAAATCCAACAACCAATTTAATACTAGTCTATCATAAGGCAGCCTACAAGATCCCACCAGAATAGTTGTTTGTAGTGATTCACTATAGCATTTAGCCACCTGCTTGGCGGATCCGATGCCCATAAAAAGACCAAAAACGATCATTCCAGCAGTGCACACGCTCGTTCGCTTGTCTGCCCCCGTTGTTGGGGCTGTGGGGCAGCTTGCTAGCTGATCGAGCTGGGAAGGGGAGGGTCTTCTGCATGCCAAAACTGCCATTACAGGCAGTTGGCATGGCAGGCGTCAGAAAATGACGAGGGCTGCGAGAGGTTTGCAAATGAACGCGAATTAGCTGGCTTATCATCTCCATCAGACAGAAACCATCCTCCAAAAGTAGTGGATTTTAGTTGGTCAGTGTCTCCCATCAGCCGAGCCACAAGAGTTCAAACGGCTTCAGGCCCGTTTGAAAGGAGCCAAAAAAACGGCTGCGGGATTGGAAAGGTAGGACAGCTAGTGGTGATTTAGGGAAACGGCAAGAATTGGTAGATTGGAAAGCACACGAAGAACAGTTCAGCAAACCACAATCCACGCATTGATTTGATTAAACGGCCTTAACTGCACTACCCCGCAGCCGCTTACTTCCTGAAGAATTGGCACCTTTTCACTCATGTCAGCCTGTCAACTTGGGGCAATTCTGTGGCACAAGCAACCTATGGTACACTTCCACATCCCTACAGCTAAAGCAACCATGGCAGCACCTAAATAGGAAAAAACATGGTGGTTCACGAGCATTAAACTGAGCCATCAAACCGCTTTCATGCACTTCCATCTGGCTAGAATGATTGATGATTGGAACAAAGGCAAGGTCTTCGCAGAGACCCCGGCGACATGTGACAACAGAAGCCTCAACAATCAGTTTGTATATATAACCATCAATACCGATGGAATCCCCAGAACCCTAGACATCCAAGTTCGTGGATACATGTAATCCAAATCAATCAACAGTGAGCTTTGCTTCACAGCCGTGAATGCCAGGTCCTCCCCCAAGGCATTCAGCAAATGTCGCACAGGATTGGCTGAACTGGGTGAGGAGCAGCCTGAGAGCAAACCTCAGAAGTCCCAGGATGTCTGATTACTGGGCAGCGGGGAGTTGTTGCTGCTGCAGTTTCCAACAGTGAGACCTTTCAAAAACATGGGATCGTCTCCAGCAAACACCTAGTCATGCAACGACAACGAAAAAGGACAGTACCCTGATGAACAATCAACATCCCCACTAGATTGAGTTGTTCAGGCACATTGTCTATCTCATCACATATAGATCGAGTGTGCGCAAGGTTTCTTATCACGCCTAATTTCATGCCATACCATGCGATAATGTTATTTACAACTTTACATCTCTCTCGAGAGGAAAATAGTGAACAAAACATGCAAAAGTTGCAACCCACAAAAAACGCACTTGCGCTGTGCCTCTATTGTTGATACTAGTTGTACCCAACCTTTGGGCGTTTCTAGAAAGAAAGGACCCCGCAAATCATCCAATATTAATCATAGTAAATCACCAATGTTAAGGGGGTTCCTTGTTTTGAGAAACACCCATATCCCAGTTGTTTACATTATTGTGGTTGGTGAACATTATCCCCTGCTACTATCCATTATACCCCCACAACAAACAATATGAAAAGAATATAATTAATGCTTATTGATCCCTCCTCCTAACCATGACAACCCCATACAACCCCCTAAAAAATCCGTTCAGAAACAAATTTGCTGATTCCTTGCTGGTTCATCAGTGGCTGAGTGATTCCACTGGGACCGCTGTCGAACTCATATCCTTGCCGCTTGAACCTGGGCCGATCGCTTCCTTCCCTAAGGCCCTAACCTCCGTGGCTGGGGAAGCTACACGCGCTAAGGGGTAGGGCTCCAGGTGCTTGACATGTCTTGATTGGGGAAAGGCCTGAAGAACAACATGAGTTTAGCGCAGTTAAAGTTAATGATTTTACACTGGTTCGGATTCCACATCCTAGATGTTCGCCCCTGTCAAGCAGGTTCAAGTGCTGCTTTTGTGCCCCGCCCATCACTATTGAGGGGTGGTCCATGGCCCCACGCCGTGTTTGGGGACCTATGATTGTTACAGTGCAGGCCAGCAGCGCCTGTATACCCCAAAAAATGATAGAATTGCATGTACCAGCCCACAAAAACCACCGATCTCATTCATGGAAAGCGGTGTACCACAATGAATTGATGGGGGGTTGTGCAGCAGAGAAAAACAAGAGAAAAGAATCAAATTATCAGGAAACTATGAGATTTTGATGGTGACAATCATTTTGACCATCAAGCAACACGTGAAGCAGTTGATGTTCATTTGCAGCTTTACCCTTGACGAGTGGATGACTTTATCCATTCTTCCAATCGACTTCAAACCATTATCACTAACCGTCCTTAATTATGAAAAAAAGCCAATCATCAATAACCATGGGTATGAAAGCAGCTGTTAGCCACCATTAAACTTAAGCATCCTTGGTCCTGGCATCTGAGCGCTCTGGCGAGTGGGCCACCTCAGGCGCAGGTCTGGAGCCCTCTGAACAGTGCCCATCCCTTGCTTTGAAGTACCGTGAATAGTTTTTTCACATGGGTGTTCCTCAAAATGGGGAACCCAAAAATGGTTGGTTTATTATTGTAAATGGTTAATAACCAAATGATTTGGGGGTACCCCTATTTTGAGAAACCACCACATATTGGTTGAATTGTTGATGGATATTGCTGCTTAACAGTCACTTACACGATAATAACACCTTTTCGCTAAAAACATGTCATTCCCAATTGGTGTTTATCGCTTGCTGACCTATATAGTCATAGCTGAATTTGCCCTAAAGTATTACCCATGTCGGTGGCTAACAAATGTTGATAGATAATAGTGGCTGATCTTAAGGCAAGCCGAACATCCTGCTTTAATATTTAGGGGACCGGCCAAATGAAACATCAACAACAGGCAACACTGGCAAACCTACTGGACAAGCAAGGGACGGCAATGGCATAAAGCAACCAATGGGAACCACCATCTTGACAGCTAACGCGCCAAACACAAGAACAAACCAACCAACATCAACCAACAAGCTAGCCAACAAACTTCAACCAACATCAACCAACCAACCCAACCAACCCAACCTACCAACCAAGCAAGACAACAACCATGACGACCACGTCACGGCGGCGACGCTGAGCTGCCCAACTCCACCGGGTTGGCTGTGCGACTCGCAAACCAGCACCTGTCGTCCTGACCGGGCCTCGGTCTTCAGAAACGCATGAGGAATCGCTGGGGGCCATGAAACGCATCAAGGATCGTAAGGGGGCCAAGTGACTAACAATAATGATTAACCGTTGATTAGTTGATTTAATATGGTTGATTAGATTTGATTAGGGCCCAAATGACTAACAATAGGGATCAATATGCTTGATTAGTTGATTTAATATGGTTGATTGGTTGATTAGTGGTTGGTCAATCATTGATTACTGCTTCATAAGAGCTATCGACTAACAAATGATGGCAAAGAATGGTTGGCCAATGGTTCATAATGGCCAACAGTACTTGTGAATAATGGTTGATTAATGTTCATGACTAAGTAACCATGAAGGTTGATGCCAATCATGAACAATCACCCAACATGACTACTGGCTGTGTTTCTGCATCACTACTTTCAATCAACCATTAGGAAACATTGGCTCCTTAAGTATCTTAAGTAAAGTCTTAAGTAATTGACTATTAATGTGACGTGGCGATTAATGCTGATAAGCCACTAAACATCACCACTTAATGGTTGATCAACGTTGATTCATCATATTCACTGTTTCCTTAGCCATTGACATCATATGGCAACCTTGGTTCCACCATCATCGAAGATGGTCTTTCCATGTCTTTCCTACTATTGTTGGTGATTCTTCCCCAGCAAATGGTTGATTAATATTGCCACTTAGCCATATAGCTGTGGGTCAAAACCCTTAGTCCCCCTGGTTCCCCTATCATTAAACAGGCTATTTACTATATAGTTTGTTGGTCATTATCCCTATTATTGGTTGGTAAATATTGCCACATAGCCCTGTACCATGAATGGATAGCCGTCAACCTCTGGCGGCCCTCAGTTCACCTGAGGCTTCCCACCAGAATGCCAGCAGCAGCAAGGCCTCCGAAACCGGAGCCTGGCTGCGCGGTTTGCAGATGCGAAGCGCATGGGTCCTTACACGCGGCAAAGTAACCTGGAAGTAGAAAATTCACTATTCATTGAGGGTTCTGATTAATTACCTGTAAAAAATGGTGATTTTCAACTTCCAGGTTAGTTTGGCAGAGGGTAACCATGGATTAACAATTTCAATGCATGGACAATTGAACAACTATATATATAATATATATAACTAAGGATTTACTTATTATCCGTTATCCATTTCGAAGCAGGATCCATTGCTCACCATCATCGTTAGAAATCAGAGATATAGACCATTGTTGATAAACATGACTAACTAGCACCAACCGTTCTTGAGCGTGAGTAGCCATAAAATGACATAAGCATCATAAGCACTATCAAATAAACCAAATAACCATTAATCCTTACCGATCACTGTTGGCCATTCAACATAGCTGCAACTGGTTATACTATCCCAAATGCGCCAAACAAGCCAATGCATGCCATGGCTGCGATGAAAGTCATGGGGCCCCGAAGAACTTCAAACATCTCCAGCGACTGGTCCAAACCCCTCTGGCCTATCACCACCACATCCACTTCCTTTGGGCTCGCCCGCAAAAAACGCCCGCGTCTTCGCATGGCAGATGCGCGACACCTCTGCCGGGGCGTCTGACATTGCCATCATATTGCACCGTTGGGTCTACTCGAAACTTTGGACTAGAGATGTTACCTGATATCAGTTGTTGACTTTGCATTTCGTCTAAGTTCAGTTTGGTACTATAGAATTCAAGAGTCAGCGGAGACAAGCTATTTCATGACTTTTCCCCCGCAATTGTCCTAACAACAATGACGCGAGTGAACAATCACCATTTCTCATGCTTTATTGACCATCGATGACCAATCTCACCATTACAAACTGCAACCATCCCACCCACCAGTCGGCCCAAACACGCTGCCTCTGCGCTGCCGCAAGGCTGGCCTTAAAAAGGGCGTTCAAATGCGGCCACATTGGGACCACATTCAGGAGACGCACTGGTTGATATCAGCAACCAGAGATATCGGAGATGGATGGAGATGGATGATCGCAAAATATTAGGGGATATTAGGGGGTACTGCTAGCCCATATCGTATGATGTCCCTAAGAAAGCAAGAAAGACTCCATGATTATCAAAAACCAACAATCACCAACCATATTTGGAATAGGTGTTCAGATGTGTTCAGTATTCTGTCAGCTTCTTTGTATGCTCAGTTGGATCCATGACGCACCCTTCCCTTGAAATTATCAGATTTGGGTAGGGAAATCGCCGCTTTTGGGGTGCAAAATGGATATATTGGTATGTACCACCAGCACCACAATCACAACATTACCAACGTCATCCCTTCGAACCAATATCAACCAAAAAATGACTACAGTGATATACAGTAATTAGATGTAATTAGAACCCACCCAGGTTTCGAAATTGAGTGGTAACGAGAAGCTCCTCAAACCACGCAGGCGGGCCAAGCTATCAGAATCCTGTGCCTTCTCACAACCCAAAGGCGCTGTTGTACATGTGTCAGTATGCGCTTAGTAGATGCATGGTGCACCCCCAAAGTGGGTTGTCTTCCTACCAAAAATCATCAAAGGCATGGTTGGGGGGCATGACCAACATTGGAGTGGACCGCATCATGACTTTCCATTCTCTAGGTCTCCCCACGCCCACGGCCACCAGGGAGACCTTTGATGTACCGAAAGGAGCAGGGCATCCTGGAGCTTTGGAGTGGTGGAATCGCAGGTGCTGTGTTTGGATCTTGCTCATGGCTGTAGTTCTGGCAACATTCTGGCAACTGGGACATGGTTGTTACGTCTCAGTATCCATCAATCTATGATTTATTTCTCTGTCCGTGCTCTTTTGCGACATATGATGGTTGCCAGTTGCTCGCTATCTGCTGCAGTATCTATCTGCTGCAGTATCTGTGTACTTCTACCAGCCCAGACATGTATCTACTACAATCTACATGACAGTACCTGCAAATCCAAGTGATACTGCAACTGCCCAGAAGGTTCCTTACCTCCTCAATTTCAGCTTGGGAGGGATCAAAACACAAAAACTTCTTAACCCATCCTGTTATTCACGGCTGTGAAGATCCGTAAAGGTCATCAGGCTCATCCCCTGTACAAATCAATCACCCAACACCCCAACCAACGAGTTAAACAACCAAGCAACCAAGCTAACCAACAAGCTAACTAGTAACTAAGCCAATCAAGAAGCTAACCAACATTAGCCAACATTAACCACCACCCACCCAACCAACCCATGGTTCGACCGCAGCAGCGTGGGCGCCACATTTCACACGGCGATGTCTTCTCCCAGTTCGGGAACTTCTTTGAGCGCCGTGAGGGCAACGATCCAGTCGGCCAGCCGCGCGGAGTCGCACACACCAACCACAAACTTCTGAAAGTGAAAGGCTTGAAATCCTTGGAGACGGTGGATGTGGGAGACATGGCAGTGGATGATCTACGGCAGGTCTTTAGATTTTGGATCTCTGGCGACCAATGATAGCAGGAAACTCAAGTAAAACCATCCACTTTGTCAAAATGTGCAAAAAAGAAAACCTTCAGTGGCTGCTCTAACCACCATCATTAACCCCCAAGGACCCCCAAGGCTCCCTCAAGGCTCCCCAAGGGATCGTTTCCTTCCAAGCATCGGCCATCCGGCAGCAGCACGATCAGCTGAAGGCCGCTTCGCGGCCGGCCTTTCGGGGCCGTGCCAGTCTCCTGGGCGGTGAGTCTACAGCCGGGTGGTGGTCAACCATTGCCATCAACATTTCCAGGCCGAAGGATGAGCTAATCTTAATGTTTGACTTCAAATGCAGTTGAATAATGGTCGAAGAGTCGTCGATGCTAGTGAATGATGAATCTTAAATGTTTAACCGAAGGAAGTTCATGGTGAAGAATGCTCATTCACTGCCCTCGATGCCAGGTAGGACGGAACATGAATTCAGACCGCCAACCTGCTGGTGGCTGCCAGTGGAACTGACTGATTGATGGCTCCAAAATGTTGAAACAACCCCCAAAGGCACGCTTGTCAAACTACATGATGCCGCCGGATCTGCAGAAATCGTCTTGAACCAAAAGCCAGCAGTTCGAGGACACCAGTTGCCCTCTGGCAAATGAATCTGGAAAATCGCCATCCCCGCATCGCCCCTGCCTCAACATCGCTCCGCAAGGTAAAGGTTGACCTGTGAGGCGCGGCTGAAACGATGCAACCTCTCGACCTGTTGGATCAACAACGACATCGTCAATCATGAGAATCATCACCATCCTTCCCTCATCTTGAGGTTTCTATCCGACTAAGTAATTAATACATTTAATTTAATGACGCAAAAAAGAAAGAGAATTGCAGTAGATAGATCAGCTTAGTAGTTACAATTACATTGTTGTGAGCACAAAGTACTCACAGTGGCAGCACCGCAGCAACACATTTGTCACTACCTAAGCCCCACGCCTTCGGTACGGCAACACACATGTTATCACGTGTGAGGAAGTGTCTGTTTCTTTGATCTCGACGCCATTGGAGTGGATCACTTTCTTCATAAATGATGTATTTACCAAATTTCAGCACATATCGAAGGAAATCACAGTTGACAAAAGCTTTGGTAAGGGAATCGCTGAGCATCTGTTTCGTGTCAACCCAGTGTAGTTCAGTGCCTTGTCTTCGTAGATCTTTTCGAACTATCAGCATGTCTATTGCCAATCTTTTGTCACGAACTACGATCCCTTCACCTTGCACATGATCATAAATGGGTTTGTTGCCAACACAAATCACCAGGTTCATCTTGCTTCGAAAGTAGGAGGCGTTCTCCAGGGTATAGTCTTCAAAACAGAATTCAGCAAACAAGGAGCGGATCCAATCACCCTCAGCAATCGCTCTTGATACCGCAATAAGTTCAGCACCCAAGGTGGATTGTGTTTTCCGTTCCATCTTGTACGACTTCCATCGAAGAGGACTAACCTTTGCCCATTGTTTGTTTTGAATATTCTTGTGGCTGAAAAGAACCATGTATCCAGCTTGGCTTCCCAGGGCCTGAGCATTACTCCAACTTGCATCAGAAGTAACCGTAATCACCGCTTCCGAGAAAGGAATACTTTGAATCCAAATCTTGGTGTGACTATGGTCTCTAATCTTAGCCACCAGTTTATTTGCTTCAACCAAGTCTTCAACAGTTGCTTTGCTTACTTTCTGTTGAAGAAGAGTAGTGTGAGCAGCTATGTCCGGTCTTGTACTGCCCACAATCCAGTTTGCTGCACCCAGAATTGCACGGAATTGTTGAAGTTCTTTCTGAGTCAGACTGTCGTTTTTCTCTCTTCTTCTCTCCTTGCTAATATTTGCAGTGCGTACTTGGTTGGCATATTCCTTCTGGTCAATTGAAATGGAAAAATCATCATGTTGTTCTAATCTTCTTCCCAGGAAATCAGAGACCTTGGTCTTCCAGTGTTTGAAAGGATACTTCTTCCGAAGTTCTTGTAAAATATGTTCATCAAACGCCTGTGTGCCACCCAGCAAAATATCATCAACGTGTATAGCCATGACTCCTTGACATGTAGAATTGTGGAACCAGTAAAAAATGCAAGGGTCCAGTTTACTCTGTGTCATGCCCAACGAACGTAGTGTAGTAGAAATACTTCTCCACCATCTCAATGGAGCATCCATCGGTCCATACACACATTTGGTCAGTTCGATGATGGAGCCACTGGGTACATCAGGAAAACCATCCAAAGGTAATGCAGCGTAGATGACACCTTGATCACGAAGATAATTCTCACCCTGTAAGAATGCACCCTCAACATCAGCCACAGTCATCAACCATCTTTGAGAAGCCAGTACTTGTAGAACCACTGATAGCCCATCTGCAGATAACGTTGGACTCTGTCGTTCCAAAACATCGAGATCAGGATCTAGATAGCCCTTCACTACCCATCTGCACTTGATTTCTGTACATCCTGGTTTGCTTGGATCTTCTCTTCGGGTCTTCACAAAACGTGATGGGACAATTCTTCGTGGATCAATCGTGTTTCGAATTTGTTCTGCAGCTTCGCCAGAGTGTATCTTCACTGACTGAGTATCCAAGAGTTTCTTCAGTTTCTTACTCTTTCGCAGCTCAACTTGTATATTCTCTTCTGGTGTCAAATCCTTGTCTTTAATCTCACTATGCTTTCTGTCTGTTGTCGCTGTGAAAAACGCTTCGAAGTGTTCGTGATTGAGCATCTCCGGTTCAATGAGCTCACTCACTGACACCTCTTGCGTGTCCGGTGGTGTCGATTGCATCGGCGTTCGTGGAACTCTGGTGTGTCCTATATCCAGCAAATCCACTGATTGTCTCAAAGCTCGACTCAGTTCTGTCTCAGGCAATGGTTCAAACCGGTTGGCCCCACTTCCTGATCTTACCGGACCATATGAAGTTGATGTTGGGATTGCTGCATCTGTCATTGGTTCACCAACTTCAGTTTCTGGAAATGCACTTCCCTGATCCTCTGTTGCCAGCTCTTCATCACCGGTGGATTGTTCATTGATCTCACCTTCATTGGCAATCGATGGCACGTGTTGATCTTCAACCTCTGCTTCCGCATCTTCCAGGTTCTCATCTTCATCATGTTCAACTCTACGTCTCTTGTCTTGATGTTCCCGATTGTCCTCCTCAGCATCTTCCATGGACATTTGCTGATTACTGATATCAACGAAGGTCTGTGCTCCTCGCTTCGCAAATCTTCCAGCAGTTGACAGCAACTCAACCGGCACAAACTTGACTGCTGCCTCTTGATCTGGTGTCAAGGCCTTCACTTGTTCTGGCGAGCATCTCAACACCTTGTTTCCATGTCCCACCCAGATCTTTGAGTTGTCATAGAATCCAATGATTCTACCTGGTCCTCTCCAGCTGCCTTTCTTGTCTTCTTTCGGCAAACGTCTCCAGTAGTAGACCAGTTGTCCAACCTTGAAATCATCTTTGGTGGGTCTTGATCGATGTTGCACGGCTCTTTTCACTTTGTCAGATTCATCAAGTTGTATGAATGCCTTCCTGGCAGCCATGCGCATCTGTTGTCTATTCCAGAATCCGTCTCCAGCATGTCTCACACCACGATCCCTGCCCCCAAACTGAGGCAAAGGTTCACCTTCAGTGACCAATCCGGGCAGCCTAAGATCTTGACCAAAAATGTGCTGGTACGGTGAGTAACCATGTCTCCTACAAAGAGTGTTACGAGCAACATTGACTTGGTCAATAAGTTCGTCGATTTCAGCTCTGTCCTTGGGTTGAGTTTCTTCAAAAGCAGTGGCAAAAGCTTGTTTCCACACACCACCATTACGTTCACACATACCGTTTTGATGAGGCGAGTAGGCCGCCGTCTTTTCAACAAAACTACCATCTCTATCCCAACCTTCTTGAACCACATCATCAAACTCGGTACCCCCATCAGTAAGGATTCTTCGAGAAACTCCAGCCCATCGTTTCCAACCTTTTCTGTAAGCTTTGCGAACATGTTCCGTCTTGATCCCTTTCCAAAGAGGTAAACAAAGTTGGTAGTTGGTTCCCTCATCAACAATGTTAAGCATCTTGAGGACTTTGTTTTGATAGATCGGTAAATCAAAAACATCAATACAAACCTGTTCATTGAAAACTTCAGCTCTACGATGTTTGGCAACCGGATGTGAACTCTGCATACGTTTGTAACTGCACGTGCTGCATTTCAATTGTTTGGCAACCTCGATAGTGGCTTGCGACGCATTGGCAGATTTCAGCATGTGAATGAATCGTTCACGGCTAGGGTGACCCAAATTGACATGACACCTCCTGACACTGGCCTCAAGATTGGTATCTCCCCGAAACTGTTCAACCGCAAAAACCTCCATGCTCTCTCTCTCCTTCTCTCTTGGAGCAACCCGAACCAGAGCTTCAACCAGCTTCTTGGGGTAAGCCTGAGCAACCATCGAGCGGTTAACCCATCTAGAACCAACCCTGGTCTGTCCTTCAATCCTCTGGTGAACGTGGTTACCCTCGCATCGCTTGGCAAGATGATCGGTGTACTTGGCATTACTCAGCAGCCTGGTTCCCTTCTTATACGGTTTCCCATTTTGGGGGTCAACCAAGCCGAAACAACACTGGTCCAGCAAGATTTCTTTGACACCATCCATGGACATGACATGTTGCACCTCTTGAGTACTCCAGCTGTCAGCCCCCTTAGGATGTTCAAACACAAAGTACCGACCCTGGGAGTGTTGCATGGCACATAACTCCATGGCAAACCGAAGAAGAACTAACCATTCCTTCAACCCGACGTCTCTCTCTCTTTGGGGTCCCCCTTATCCTTATTGAGTCTTTGCAAGGCGGAAAAGGGTCCGCAAGGTGGCGACACGAGCAAAACCCTGGGCTTCTTGGTTTGTATCATGTCACGGCATTGTTGTCGATCCTCAGCCCTCAAAAAGTTCCAGCCATTACTCAAATCAAGGGATCCCGCGCTACGCAAACCAGCCTTTTCAGCAACCGGAGCAACCCTGGGAACCGAGAAAATTTCAGCAACGTCATCACTCGCTTCATCAACATGTTGCACACTAACATTCAAAACATCAACCGTCTCAGTATGATCACAACCATCATCATCACAAAAATGATCAACCGTAAGGATATCTTGAATGTTCTTCTCAAGTTGTTTTCTCTGTTTCCTGTTCATGGTTCCGCAGAGTTCTTCTTTTTCGTCATTGCACTCGCTGGAAGAGTCTTGATCGCAAGTCCGTCTGGCTTCTAGGAGTGGGCCATGCGCACCATGAACTTGGCCATGTTCTGATGAGTCAGAATGCCTCCGTCCATCTTGCTGAAGGTGTGCATGATCTCCTCTTCCTCCATCATGGCACGCTGCTGCACCAAGTGCTCCCACATCCCGGTCACCTTCTCCGAGTACACCAACGGATCCTCGCCCCCTTCGATCTGCCAGTCCATCATGCCCTCCTCCATCTCTGGGTGCTGGCGCACCTTCAAGGTGCGTGGCGTGTTGCGGTAGGAACGGCTGCTTGGTGGGGTGTTCATTGGTGTGCTCCTGCGAGAGAAACGCGGTGTCATGGGTCCTTGTGTGCGCTGCTGCTGCTGTTCCAGACGATTGCGCTTCTGCTGATCGCGGTAGTAGATGTACACCCTGAACTTCTGGAGAGTTGCGCTGCTCTGTGCATTGATGTGGCCACGAACCCACTGCACATAGCCCTTGTCGCGAACATACATCTCCTCCAAGGACTTCGGATTCTTCAGCTTGAAGTACTTTCCCTCCATAGGGACAAAACTTCCTGGAACTGGTCCTCCTTGTCCGTCGATCATTGCATCTGGCTCCTGGTCCAATGACTTGTCGCTGATCTGGCCATTGGTCATCTGTGGTGCCTCTGAGCTCACATTCATCAACATCTGTTCGATCATGTTGACCTCGTTCCTCTGCTGCATCGCCTGAGAAATCGGCATTGCGAGGATCTGCTGGGTCACGATTCGATGGAATTTCACGTGGCTGTTCTTTCTCTTCTTGCTCGAGCTCAGAAATGGCGAACGTCTTACCAGCTTTATCATTAGTGATTTCCGTGCTGAAACACTCTTCATGTTGAAAATCAAACACAGGAAGAACATAGTGACCCCTATCACTAATCCTAAGTTTGACATCTTTCACTCCAAGGCGTCTGATCTCTACGGCGTCATGTTCAGTGTCTAAGATCATGCCGAGTTGTTTCATAAACTCTTTGGACAGCAAAAGTGGTGTCCACTTGCCTCCCTGGAAGCACCGCAGCTTTGATGAGAAATTTCTTCTTACCAATACAAGCAGGCAACAGAACACTCTCCCTAGAAACAATGGTACCAGCATTCCCAAAACGGAATTCACATTTCTCGGGTCGTCTCACAACCGAAAAACCATGTTTGGCAAGGAAACCCTCAAGCTGCTTCAGCATGTATTGACCGATGAGTGTGCGTCGGCAGGCCGTGTCAAGCACTGCGCACAGTCCCTCCTGTGCTTCCCTAGCTGTCTGACATCCTATGCCCGGCTCAGCACTCAGTACTTCTTCAGCATGATCATCACTCAACAGGACTTCATGATTCGTCTGTTGATCACCTTGGAAAACTTCTTCGATCTGCGTGGGGCTTTTCGCGGTGTTTGCCACTGTGGGTACGGTGCTACTGGCTTCATTGTCAGCTGCCTCCGAGCGCTGACGATTGCCAGTGGAGCGCGCATCTGCAAATCCACTATTGCGCACATCCTCTGACTGTGCTGCACCCCATGTCACTGTCTTGGCAGGCTTTTGGAAACGACTCCAGATGTCATCCTCTGAATGTTCCCCAGGTTCTACCACCAGGACTTCTGCAGTCATGGCCTCATTCTTGTGCTTGTTCTCCGAGCTCGCTTTCTGACTGGATCGATTGGGGCACTCTCTTTTCCAGTGTCCATACTGTTTGCAAGCATGGCACCGGGTCTTGCTCTTCAGCAGCTCCAACTTGCCCTTGACTGTGCCTGACAGTCTCCACTGACTGCCAGTCCCACCTTGAGAGCTGCTGCTGCTGAAGCCCCTCGTCTTCTTCTTCTCGAGGATCTTGCGTCGCACCTCTGCATAGGTCTCAAAGGCATCTATAGCATCCTCCTCGCTAGCACTGTCCTTGCTCTGATGCTCCTCTGCGATCACCTCCATGGCCTCTTGAACTTCGTTGTCTTCGAAGTGCAATACCTCTGCCACTGGTTCTTCGGTACCATCAGTGTGGAACACATCCTTCTGTGACTTGGTCGCACCCTTGCCTTCGGGAAAGACTGCCTGAATGGCCTTGATCACAGCGTCAAGTTCCAGGCCACCTGTGGTTGAGGTCATCAGCATGGATTCTTGTTGACTTTCAAGTCGGAGTTTCTTCATCAGCATGAAACCCTTGCCTTCTTTTGGCAACTCAATCTTCTGTTCCTTCATTTTTCGCAAAGCAGCATCGTATCTGGCTAAGAACTGCTGGAAGGATTCACCTGGTTTGATGGAGAGTTCATAAAAGTATCCCTTCAACGCAGCCTGCATCAAGTCTCTAGGCTGCGGCAGATACTTGTCGTCGAGGAGTGAAAAGATGGCCTTCTCACCATTTTCCTTGATGATCTCTGTGACATCAAGTGTCTCGAGAAGTGCTTCAGCTTCTCCTCTGATAAACTCCATCAGTCTGGCACCATGTTTGTCCTTTGACACCGTCGACGGCAATGCCGCCAACATCAAAATCGCCCTTCTCTTCCACCCTCGATACAGAGCAGGATTGGAGCCATCGAAACACTCAAGACGCGCCTTCGTTTCGTCAGCTGCTGCCATGACACGGAGCACAGCGGAATGCTCCGCTACCACTGTGAGCACAAAGTACTCACAGTGGCAGCACCGCAGCAACACATTTGTCACTACCTAAGCCCCACGCCTTCGGTACGGCAACACACATGCTATCACGTGTGAGGAAGAGACATTCATCTGGGTATGTGGCGTTGTAAAAAATTCAAATGGGATATCGAATGAATCTCGATCAACCTTAGACTTGAACCGTCTAATGTCTAATACATCCGAACGGAATAGGCAATCATGTGGGCAAATAACTGAAATCTGATGCCCAACGGACAAATAAGAGAAATTACTTGGCAAATGGGCCAACAGGCGAGCAGAAGGACCAACAAAAAAAGGTCCAAACGTCCCTGGAGCCATCAAACTCATTCGTTTGTGCCCATGAACTTGAACGACACTTTGCGTGCATCACGTGCGCTGCCAATCACTTTTCGCTCCTTGTGTGACCTCACTTTGCGCCATGCTCCATCAGTAGCTTGGCAACAGCCTCATGGCCACCTTGAGCAGCATCCACTAGCGCCGTTTTGCCATAAGTTGTTGCTGACTTCACATTTGCACGGTGCTCTAACAGTAGCTTCGCCACAGCCTCATGGCCACCTTTGGCAGCAAACATAAGTGCTGTGGAGCCAGCGGTCATTGCTGACTCTGCGTTTGCACCGTGCTCCAACAGGAGCCTAGCCACAACCTCATGGCCACCTTGACTAGCATCCATCAGCGCCGTTTTGCCATAGGTTGTTGCTGACTTCACATTTGCACCGTGTTCGAACAGGAGCTTGACCACAGCCGCATGGCCACCTTGAGCAGCATCCATCAATGCCGTTTTGCCAGAGGTTGCTGCTGACCCCACATTTGCACCGTGCTCCAAAAGGAGCTTGGCCACAGCCTCATGGCCACCATTGGCAGCAGCCATCAATGCCGTTGTGCCATTGCTTGTTGCTGACCCCACATCTGCACCGTGCTCCAACAGCAACTTGGTCACAGCCTCATGGCCACCTCCGCCACCAGCCATCAATGGTGTGAAGCCATGTGCTGTTGCCGACCCCACATCTGCACGGTGCTCCAAAAGGAGTTTGGCCACAGCCTCATGGCCATATCCAGCTGCAATCACCAGTGCCGTGTCACCATACGTCGTTGATGATTTCACATCCGCACCATGCTTCAACAGGAGAGCAGCCACAGCGTCATGGCCACCTTGAGCAGCAGCCATCAGTGTTGTCACGCCCTTGGTTGTTGCTGACCCCACATTGGCACTGTGCTCCAACAAGAGCTTGGCCACAGCCTCATGGCCACCAGTAGCAGCAAGGACCAGTGCCGTGGAACCATCAACCATTACCGACCCCACATCTGAACCATGCTCCAGCAAGAGCTTGGCCACAGCCTCATGGCCACCACGAGCAGCACACATCACTGCTGTTATGCCATCCTCGTCTGTTGCCAGCCATGCTCTTCTCCCGGATTCGCATGCAAAACTGAGGCGGATAGCTTCCAACTGCTCAGAACTAACTTGTGCTCCGGAAGCGAGGCACGCCCTCGCCCTGGCATAATCTCCATTGGTGAGCAAGACGGGCAGAACCGTAGTGGACAGCAGTGATTGCATGTAGTGGTCGAACTCAAAAAAAATGAACTCCAAGGCCTTGGGGATTTTGTCGGTGAAGAACCGCTGGGCGCCGATTCCAGCTATGGACGGCCTCAATCCTTTGTCGGCCGCCTCGGCCCAAATCTCGAATTTGTCTGCTTCCACTGAGCTTTGGGCGTTAACAATTGACACATCCCACAAAGCCTCGCAGGCAGCTTCCAGCATCTTGGCAGCTCGGCTGCCAATGATCACAGGTTTGGAAAGTGATCCATAGCTGCTAATCAACTCGAATGGTGTTTGCAATTCTTTCGACCGAGAAATTTCGAACAAACACCAAATGCGATTGAAGGGCCGAATGTTGTTGTTGTATGCGGACGTCAACCTGCTCCTCACCGAAGTGAAGTAGTTAAGACGCCATAGTGTGCCAGCAGAGAGAACAAAGTTCCCGCACATCTCTAAGAGGCTCAGAAAAGTGTCACCTGCCTGAAAAAATTCAACAAACGACGAACACAGCAGATCATTCCGCAAGGAATGGTTGATGGTCAAGTAGTACTTGCCAAAAAGGTAAAGTCCGTAGCCTCTGCAGTCGCCAAACCGATGCAGCCCAGTCCACGGCTCGCTGATGTCGCTGCACAGCTGCAGCGATAATAGTGCGTGATTCACGCAAAACTTCACCTGCATGAGCATCAGCCGTCGCATTGAGAGCGCGGCAAAGATGAGCGTCCAGCCACCCCGCTGGAGGAGTCCAATGAGGATCCTTGTTGTGAGAAGGAATCCATGCACAAACAGTTCCCTGAACCAATAAAAGACTGATTCGATGCCAAAAGAGCGGCAAATCACCATCCCAACGACCTGTGCGCATGCCTCGCGGAAGGCGTAGCACCAAAGCCTGATTGTCAAGTAAAAGCTTCACCGGCCGGCTGGCCGTAGAAGAGGCCAAGCATGCTTGCAGTAGAGCAGCGCGCTCACCTGCAGCAGGCGTTTGCTCAAAGCCTGTCACAGCACCTTGCACCGTGGGGCCAGAAAACCCTGACACCGCCCAACTAGCTCTTTGCCATCTGTCACAAGAAGTAGCTATAATACAACTGCCATCCAAGCCCAAAGTAGGTTGTTCAAGAGGATCAAATTGCTGCAGAAAAGAAACCAAAGTGGGATCAGCGACCATGTCAGTGAAAGGCAACAATGTGAAGGGCCGAATTGTTGTTGTTGTTGTTGTTGTTGTTGTTGTTGTTGTTGTTGTTGTTGTTGTAAGCGAACGTCAACCTGCTCCTCACCGAAATGAAGTAGTTAAAACGCCATAGTGTGCCAACGGAGAGAACTAAGTTCCCGCACATCTCAAGGAAAATCCAGAAAAAGTGTCACCTGCCTGAGATAAGAAACTCTATGTAGAACACCGCAGTTCATTCCGCAAGGAATGGTTGATGGTCTTCGTCCAAGACCATCAGGACACCATCCCGGGCTTGTGCCAGTGCTGCGTTGAAGGGTCCTCGCCGTGGATTTTGCCCAACCTCTTCGGCCTTCTGGTGCTGGTTCAATGCAAACAAGCAAATCCAAAAGACAATGGCCTCCATGCTCTCAACCAGCGCTGCCTTCTCCGAGGTCATCCTCTGCTCTGCCCACAATTGAAGTGCAGTGACCGTGCCAGTGAAGTCATGGCCCCAATAGTGGGACACGAAAACATGCACAATGAGTCCGTGTGGGTTCACCAGCTCGGAGAAAGATGACGTTTGCAGAGCCTGTGGGATGCTGTGTCGGGCATCCAGCTGGCGGGCAGCACAAAAACCAGGCCTCGTCATGGGAGTGACAACATGTATGTCCATGGCATAGAGGTTGCAGCTTTGCTTGAAGTTCTTGCCATTCTCAATAGCTCGGGCGTTCTCCCTGTTGAATGATTCGCACTGCCCATCCAGCCATCCACTTCGCACAAACAATGCCTCTAGATGTTGCAGCTGGCCTAATGCCATACCACGTAGGGAGTGAGGAATTGTTCGGATCACTTTGGTTCTCGATGAAGCCACCATGTCAGCAAAGCTTTCCTTGCTAACCCGCAACTGCCCCGCCATGCTTTAGAGATCGGCCCTGGTCCGCTGAGCTGTCAGAGTGTGACATGCCGTAAACTCGTCGGGCTGCTTGCTTTGGCTCATAAAGATCAAGGTCTCCAGGCCCATCCAAGTCACAACGAGTTGCAACTGCGGATCTTGAAGATTGACCTTACCACCTAGAGCTCCTGTCCGTGAGCAACGAGTTGAAGGTCAACTCGTTGCTCACGAACAGGAGATCTAGGTGCCACCTCGAACCCTCGGAGGATCTCGGAGGCATGGCATGAGACACGAACCTGGCGTGGACTACATCCAGTCATTCGTGTTGGAGGGCTCCCATGGCGCGGGTGTTCTGAGTTGCTGCAGCTGCAGCCCATACCACGAGGCTTCTGGCGGTGAAAACTGCTGGAGCCAAAGAATGAGAGGCTATCCCCATGCGAGTCGTGGGCAATGCAACCAGCCATGCAGGCTAGTTGAGAGGTACTCTAATGACCTCGCCAGTGCCAATTGCAAGGGGGTGTTACCTCGCAATATTCAAGAGTCCTGGAGATCATTTGGGATTGCCGATCGTGTTTGGTCATCACGCTTTCCAAAGTCAAAAGTTACAACTCCCTTTTTTTGCCGGGGCGTCGTAAAAGGCTACAACTCCCTGGTGCTCCAAATGCCTTGTGAGACGGTACTTGGGGCAGACTTTTGTTGGTCCAAACACCTTCTCAGAAGGTACTTGGAGGACTGGGGACCCAGTATACGAAAGTATCCCCGATGCCTGTCCCTGTGGCTGCGATCGCCAACAAATCAATCAACAGCTGCAACAAAAACGACAAGGTCCCGCCATGTCCCGCCTGGCAGGGTCCACATCCTCAGTGGCTCAGGGGTCACAGGAGGCGGCGCATTTGAGTATCTCCAAGTCATTGCTGTCCCTCTCATAGCCTTTGGTTGATTTGTGCGTATTTTCGAAAATCATTAATTTTAATTAATTTCATGCTATCTTTCGTGGCATTTCTTTCTGTAATCAAAGCACTTGGTTGATCCTGTTTAATGATCGTCCGAAGATCAGTGGTGGATCAGTTCCCAGATGTGCCACGTAACCACATAGCTGCTGCAAACCACACCCTGGATTTGAACTTTTCCCGCAAGCAGCGTCCCGGAAACCCATACCCTTTGCCCGCCGGCCGAAAACGAGTGAACTGCGGCACTGATCAGCACCTACAGCGATTGGCATGTTCAAGGCATTCGATTAGTACCCACTTTCTGAACATGCTTGGGGCAACTCTATTTGATCGGATAGGCAGCGTCCTTTCGTTCAATTGTACGGGTGATTTTCTGGATCTTTTGGACCACCCGCAATCCAATGTCAAGATTGTCAAGAAAAACTGCACTTTCTGGTTGTCCGGAAGCATTTCGTCTCAAATGCACCCAAATACATAGAATTAGACTGGCTTTTGTCATTATCAATGATTCTTAATCATTCATCATGCTGAGTTTACACCATCTGCTACAGGGACATGGCACCCTCAGCATCGATATTTCACCATCCAATGCAAGTTCATGGGTGCACAGGCCAGGCTTCAGTGATCCAGGTCTTCAAGTAGAGAAAGGCAAAGGGCTTCAGTGGCCCATCCTCCCGGCAGAAGAAGAGCAAGGGACCACGCAAGGACAGCCACATGACCTGAGAGCTGGGCCCTGGAAATCATGCTGATTCGTTCGGGTGGAAATAGCTAACAAACATGAGGAAAAACGTGGATACCACACACTCTCGCCCAGAAAATCTCATCATTCATAACGACAGAACATCAAAAAACATCAAAAAAACATGAGAAAGAACTAGTTCACTCTTGTGGCAAGCCGAGTGTGTGCTTGGAGCTTCCTTCCATGGCGTTGCCAACTGAGCGCCCAAGAACCTCAACCACCAAGTCACCACCAACCCCGAGGTCTCCCTTCCCATCACTGTGCCGCCAAGTGGACCGAATCCTCCGTGGTGTCCTCTGGGATGCAGAGTGTGGGTTGTCACACCATGGTCCAAGCCCCGTGATGTCAGGTCAAATCGAGGGTTGATGATCACAGAATAGCACAGATCCATGTAGTGACTCCCCGACAGCCAGGTACCAGTGTGGAACGTAGGAGCCACCATCACTTGTATGCCTGCGAAAATCAGCCTGTTGGGTGCGCTTAACCGGCGAATAGTAATCGCCTAATTGCAGGATTCTGAGTGTTGACAATCAAGCCAGAAAATCCAGGAACACTCTGATGCACTTGATCAACCAATACAAGGTTATGTGGCTTCCAAACATGTCGGTAGGGAGCTCCAAATTCTCTGAAATCCCACCTGAAAACTATCAGTGGTTCAATGTTCAACCAAAAGTACGTAATTAGTTGAAACTTTGAAGCACATGCGATTCATGTGATAGCATGGGCTTGTCTCTCCAGAATAATCGTAGAACTGGTTCCCTCAGTGCGAGCCAGTTGTCCGTACCACTTGGCCATATATCCCATCCCCCCTATCACTTGCCGCAATCTCCTGCAGAGCCGCGCGAGCGGTCAGCCGTGCCGAAGTGGCTTCACCTGAGAGGGGCATTCGGTTTGAAGCACCAAATCTTCACAGCTTTCCCTTGGGTCTCCTGGGGGCTCCCATTCCAGGCAGTGATGATCAACATCTCCGAAGCAGTGGTGATTAATTTGATACTGGGTCATCCCGGAGAAAATATGTAGCATCGCAATTTTAAGGATGTTTTGTTCGATCTTGCTCTCGCAATCTTGGCGTGTAGGCCCCAACATGCTTCATATGGCACAGACTTACTTGACATTGGTGCTACCTGGCGCATCCCTGTACATCCTAGATCATCCTTGTATCTGGTATAGTATATGGGGATAGGCTCCAGCCGTCGTAGTGAAATCAAAATCCATTCACATGGGCGAACGCCCGTGAACATCCCATACATGGCCGAACAGGTGGACTTGTTCTGCCCATGCGTCACTACCAAGCGTGGGACCCATCCCCAACCGCTCGGTAGCAGCTGTAACTCCAAGCGGCTGATCATGCCCGTCAGCTGGATGCATTCCTGGACCCCAAGGAGGCAGACTCGAAAACGTGGGGCTGCGGTCAGGGTGGATGGTTCGCAATGGAACCCGCATGATTAGGAATCGTCCTAGCATGGATTGTTGCGGCCAAAAGTGATGGTGAATTGTTGGCTGAGTATTGCTTGCCAGCGGTTGCAGGTTCACACTAGGGGGGTTACGACCAACAATGGCTAAGTTCAAATTCATAGCTCCTTACCAACAACCAACATTTCTAAGCAAAATAGTCATTGCAGCGTAGTATCGGACAGCCATCAGCAAGTGGATGGCAATGATTTTATAAGAAATAGTTGATTAGGCAGTTTATGGATGTAAACCATCAACATGGTCATCGGACTGGACACTAGAGATTACAACAACGCTAGGATAAATGTCATGGGGGACGCCATGACCAAACTACAGCGTAGCAAGCGTTGAGCATGGCTTGAAACACCGCCAAAATGGACACACCACCATGGAGTGCATGCAAAATGCGGGTCCCAAGGCCTTGTCACCAAAAAATGGTTCAAGCGCGTGAAATGATGGCGGATGGTGGTCAATGATGATGAATTCTAGCATATCATGGTTGGAAATATATAGCTATTAATTGATGTTACTGATGGAATTCGATAGTCAATCAGAAGGATGATAAAGGTTGATACACGTCAATGGATGCTAATGATGATTATGTACTAGGATCAACGGTGGTTAAGCCCTATGGCGGCTAATTGATGGTTTATGGTGATGATTCATGATGGTTTAGGATGGTCACTAGGGTTAATCATAGTTTCCTGTGGTTCATGATGGTTAACATGATAGTTGACTGGTACCCTATGCTTCCAGTTTCCAGTATAGTAGGTATATAACCAGCTGGTTTCTACCATTGTAGGTTGGGGTTGGTTATCTAATATAATAGGTACCTAATAATCCTAATATACTGGGGTTGGTTACCTAATATAGCGGATGGTTACCAGCTGGTTGCCTAATCTAGTAGCTGGGGCTGGTGACCTAATAGTCCACTATAGAGCTGGTTTCTACTCCTTTGCCAATGGTTTCCACTATAATTGGGGTTGGTTACCTACTATGGTTACTGATGTTGAGTTCTACCATCTACTATTGTCATGGTGACTATCCAGTAACCAGCTGGTTACTATCCAGTTTCCATGATAGTAAGCAATGATAGGAGGCATACTTGGATGTGCACCTGGGGTCATAACCATGGTTATAAGCTCTTTAAAGTAGCTTATAACCCCTAGAAACCATGGTTGGTGACCACTTACTAAGTGGGGGTGCACATCCAAGTATCATTGCTTACTATATTAGGAGGCATAGGGGCCCGTGGTTACTGATGGTTCCCCTTTTTGCTCCGAGACTCCACGAAGTTGGTCTTGGAGAAGCCCGGGATGGACGGCATGTCAGGCATCCCCTCGCCGTGCACCTGCGGACACGGCTCGTCGTCTGGGCCGATTTGATGGGACCCCACCGGCAACAAGAACGTAGCAATGGTTATAATGTCATGGCTGGTTGGTTGGTTGGCTGGTTGGTTGGTTGGCTGGTTGGTTGGTTGGCTGATTGGCTGGTTGGTTGGCTCATCGTTAACCATGATTGGCTGAAAAATGGTTAACCACAAGACGCAGCAGGAACATCAAGAACAACCACAAACAAACAACAAAATGTCAACCGGTGGCACTGTGGACACTATTGATGATGCCAGGTTGCAAGTTGATGGCTACGGCAGGGACAAACCTTCTTGGAAGGGGAAACAAGAAGATCAAGAAGAACAACGGAGGAGGTTCCTAGTGGCTACCACGCGGTCGGCAGTGTGCCAGCCATCACCGCATCGGCCTTCACCCAGCCCTCCACTCTGGCTGCCACATGTAGCTGACTCAAGCCCAGGTTACCTCGGGTGGGTCAGGTGGCACCTGGTGGTAATGGGAACTGGTGGAAAATAGGGGTTGACAACCGTTGATGATGGTTTTTGATGGTAAATGATGGTCAATGGAAATTATTGATGCTTTATGATTGCTTATCATAGTTTATGATGGTCAATTGTTTCAGGCAATGATTGTGTAGAGGGTTGGTTAAACATCACTTTTGATGATGCTTCGCAATGCAAAGAATCACAAACAACCTACGATAGGAATTGACCAGCAACAATAGCTGACAACCGGGGCTTACAATCAGCAAGAACCAACCACACACATGGGTCAAAAATGATGTCCCGAACCATCCAAAAGCAGAGGTTTACCGTTTCAGGACGAAACCATGTCGATCATCTCATATCTTGCCTATCAAACAATGTGAAGTTGAATGGTGAATTCCTTCCAAGGGGCAAGTTGGCAGTCAACCACCTGGTTCAAAGCATTGGTGGATTCACTGCCAACTTGCCACAATGATTTAATGCATGCTGCACAATGCTCAATGAATTGATGCACTCTGGTGATTTACGGTAGCAGTTGGTCAAATTCTTGGAGCAATTATCTGCATTGTGAGACAGGCAATTTGCAAGCGACCGTCAATTACCAGGTTGATTCTGCTCAACATCAGGAACAACAAGTATCAGCGATTGACTATGATTGACCATAATTGACCAGTGTTGGTCTTACCCCCGTATGATGAACCAACCAAACATGACCGACCAATCACCCAAGCTTCCCAGCGCCCACTGGCTGCAAAGGCGCTGTCGGGGAGGGGCCTTGGGCAAGCAATCAGTAGCATCATGGATCTTGGATCGTGATGCTTGATCATGGCTTATGATTCATGATGTTTAATGATCGTTCATGATGGGTCATGCTGCTTAATGAATGATGGTCCTGCTTTTAGCATTTTCAGTCATTGCTTTCTCATCGTTGCAATTTGTCCGTGGCTGACATACTTCTGGAACCATCCAAAACTTCCAAAACCGTCGCTTTCCTAATATATAAAGCAAAAGTGAGCCGACCTCTAACCAGAACTTTCCCCATTTAAAACCAGAGCTCAAACATCTTTGCAGTCTTGACATGCATCACATGTTTGAAGATGCGCAGGGAGGCGATGGGCTTCGCCAAGCACCACGCTATTCCTGTTACCACCGAAGACTAAATGGCCGCATTTGTTACAGCCGGAGAACGTGTGGGTTCAGATAATACAATCCTCATCAATCAATCATGTCCGAATCATCTTCTCCAACGCAGCAAGCCACCAGTTTACGCGTCGTTTTCATGATTCCGAATGATAGCCATTGAATTCTTGCTGTACTTACCATCAATACACGGTGGGCCCCTTTGGTTAGCTAACTTGGGTTATAACTAGGGTAACCACCAGTTATGGCAGATATAGCTATAGTTCAATGGCTTATTAATCCACTTATACCTAGCGGAGCCCACCACATGTACCCATGACCACGACCCACCTGCCACGCCAAGGGACTCGCAATGCTCCGTCTGGAAGAGCTCCGGAATCGGATCCTTGGAGACAGTTTCATAGACCGCTTCCAGCAGCCACTCGGGCACGTCCTCCTGCGATGCCGACCGAAGCATGGCTGGATCCGTGGGGATCCGTGCGCAACGAACCAGAAACAGCGGGAGGAAATCATCACTAACCGGCCACCACAGGGTAACCCTGTTTGGGATATGAAATCAGATGCGCCAGCTAAGATGCACCAGCTACATGGATCTACATGGGGCGAAGATTTGGTATGCTGATGTTCAAACGGATTTCCCAGCAGGATTTGTGCATGGCTCACATGGAGCACAACCTCACACCTCATGGCATATGCAGCACTGTTTCGTTTTGCACAGCACCTATCCGACATGGGGATGCAACATCCACCAGCTGTAGACAATTCTTGTTGAAAATGGATGGGATTCTTGACTTAACTAAGCAGCTTAGCATTGTTGAATGCCCCAAGCAATGCCCTGCAACTTCCGGCAAGCTCCCAAGCCAAGAGTTGTCGTCCTTGTTCCCGCTTCCTGAATCCGATTCAAATGGGTGGCACATGGACCGTGTCATAGACCTATCTGGTAACCATGGTGAGGTGAGCTGCAATCAGCCACCTTGGAAGCATGCCCTCCGTGTCTGCTTTTCAGCTGTATTGTGATGAATTCCTGTTGAAAAAAAGTCCTGCCGCGTCAAATGGCCCCCCAACCACACATCCAAGCCCAGTCGGACACTCATCAAAATGCCGAGGCTCGGTTCAAGGCCAACCATGATTCGAAATTCATCTTTTGCATGGCTGGCAACTTGGAGCTGTGCAGGTTCCAATGCAGCATCACCTCGTGGCAAAGCTGCTTCCATGCGTTCCATGGAAGATGAAAATGCCGAAGGATTTGGTGGTGTGGCTTGGTGATGTTGGACATGGGAACCTATCAAAGGCCTGCGGTACTGCGTGCAACCCCCGCATCAAATATGCCTACTGATGTGTGATCCAAATGTATGTGCTATGCATCAGTACTCAGGACTTACTGTCAGTAGACCTGTTCTTGTGTCTGCCGGGGCGTTGGCAATTCATGCATAACATGACCTATAATACAAAAGCACATGGATGCACAGCGCCCAAAAGTATAGTAGAAGCCAGTCGCAATAGAATCTCTCAATAGAACATGTTTTGACCAGCATCTTCCAGCTTTCGCCAAAGAAAAGTAAACTTTGCCACTAACAATGAGACAAAATCTATACAAAGTCTCCTAAATGAAGGAAGCGACCTCGGATCTATGAAGCAGCGGCGCTGCTCAAGAGTCCGAGCCGTGGACAGCCCAGCAGGCCCGTCACCGGGGCTCCCAGCTGTGGAGAAGAAGAGTTGGTGCAGGCTATTGATGGATGGAAGGATCCTGAGGCGGCGAGTCATTGCAGCAAACGCACCATTCAAACATTCAGAAAGCCGTCGCTATTCCCACAGCATTTACGCGGCAGCTTCAGACAGGCTCGAGGAGAAAACTATGCGTTTTCGCTGGGCCAGGTTTTGTTATCAAGGTGTATGTTGTAGTATGCGCAACTTGGGAACCTTAGATCAAATCGTGGAAGAAAACATATATTCATCTCGGCAGACTTCTTGTAAACAACATCTTCAAGTATCAGATAAATCATTGCCAAAATTTGTTTGATCCAAGATTCCAAGCAAAAACCAAGTTTACTGTTTACTGTAGGGCTGCATCAGGGATGCTGACCGGCCCAAGCTTATCTAGATCAATGAATAGTGCGCAACGCTGTCATTAACTGCACCACAATTAAAAAATGCAGTTTCAAAACACCCAAGAATACTCAAACATTTGGATATACTTGGATCATGAATCGACGTTTATTGATCTGGAGGTTCTGGGTAGGAAAAATGAAGGGAAGGGATCACCAAGGGATCATCCAACGCCGCATCTCTCAAACCCAGCTTCGCTCGCAGGCTTGACCCCTTGACTTCAGACACCACCGCCTCGACCGCATCCTCCAAAGAGGACTCCAGCACCTAGGCAGCACATGGGGCACCATGGGCACCCCACCGTTGTCAAAGTCATGGATCTCTCCTGGTGGTGGTACACCATGTGCGGACCCCGCACCCCCCTTGTGTACAGTATCAATGCATTTGTGTGCCTACGTGATCCTACATGGAAAAAATATCTGGATATATCTGGTTTGGATCGGACCTCAGTGATCCGAAGGTAACGAGTGGATTACGCGCTGCCTTTTCTGCAGGTTCTGCGAGCTGGATTACCCTCTGGTAAACTAATATGGCAAAGCAAAATCTACCATTTTGTGAGGAAAACCCTAGGAAAATATCAATTTTATTAGGAAAACCCTGGGAAAATATCAATTTTGTTAGGGAAACCCTAGGAAAATATCCATTTATGGGGGATTATCCATTGCCATGTTAGTTTGCCAGAGGGTATCCATGGCTGACAGCTCCGCACCTGGCTCGCTTCATCCAAGATGTCATCCGACAGCACCTCCGATCTGGACCGTTTCTTGGCGCCGTTGCGTGCAGCCCGCAGCTGCTGACGCCACCAGACCTGGCGTTTCGCTTGGAAGTAGCGAAAATGCCCAGGAAAAGCTTGACAGAACATCCAATGAGGCATGTGAACAGGCACAGGCAATGGGAAATTAGTTGAACAACCAAGGTGAGCAAAAAATGGTTGAACATCCTTGGATAAGCAGTGGCTGAACAGAAAATTGAACATCCAAGGTGAACAAAAAATTGAAAAGCACCCAATATCAGATGAGGCACCTCAGATAAGCTTCCCAGCAACCTATGCAGCTTCTGGAAATCCTGTGACATGTGTAGGCCCTGCAGGCCTCACGGAGCAGGTGGGCTAAGCAACACCACTCGAGGACAGGGGTTGCGAGGTGCCAACCAACACGTGCGCCCGGAAACAAACTTTTTCCGACTCTTAGATTGGTGGCTTCCAACAAGCAACAACAAACGTAGCTAAACTGGTGGCTAAACTCTGAGATTGGCCAGCAAAAACTCATCTAAACTGGTGGGTTCCACAAACAAGCAACCACAAACATAGCCATGCCACAGACAAATACACCCTTTCCCCACCTATGCGCAATGCAGACACGATGCCGGTATCGACCAAGCAAACCTGTGCAGATTGCTGTGCTCGTCTGAGAAGCAGGGGTGGATAGTTTTGGTTGGTATGCGAACAGCGAACCACCAAACTTGAAGACGAAGAGCCAAACCTAGAATCATTGAATCAACAGAACTCACTGTAGATCACTGAGCACTGTAGACAAAATGTGTGAAAAAAAATCCGAACACTACATCTCCATATGAGAAATGGGCTGCCATACAGGCTGTTTGGGCCATGGGTTTTGCCATGAGATTCATGGCGGCTTCACCGTGATCAAAAAACATCAACCGCTAGGTCTGGCTAAGTCCATGATTCTTGCGCGGCACAATCTCCTATTCCCAACCATTGCAAACAATGAAATCAATATCAATAAACCCCACTTCTTGTTTTACCGGCTCAATAGCTGGTGCTTTACCATCAAAAATCGGGGTGGTTTGTGAGTGTGCATCTTCTACTGCTAGTTGGTTATTGTTGCTCATACACCCCTGTTATTGAAAGGGCCTCCATTAGGTTTGCCCGATGTCTTCAGCTTCGCATCATGGATCTCGGCGTCGCTAACAGCGCTTGAAAGCATGTGAGCCATTGTAAGCAGCACTTGAAGGCCATCATCCCGATCATTGTTGGCTATCATTGAGATAATTATCCAGGTTGCCAACCACTATTAACCACTAACGACTGATAACCACTGTCAACCATTAACGAATGATAAGAACAATTGTATAAGAGGGATAAATAGGGATGATATTCAGACTTAACTTTTGCTGAAGCAATAATGCGGATCTATGTCTTCACTTTTGATTACCGTAACTACTGCTGATCTTCACTATTCTCTCTCCCTCTCACCATCTCAAGGAGTTCAGCGAGGCTGAAGGTGATCAGGTCACTATTCACCCTATTAAATTGGGTACATACTCTTGATTTTCACTATTAACCCTATTAACTTGTTTTTTTTTCGGATGGTTATTAGTTTCTAACCTTATTAAATTGGGTTGATACTGCTGGTTCTTCTCCCTTACCACGGCTTAGCGCTCCCCCCGGGCACTTCCAGGGCCAGCCATGGCACCGCGTTCAGGAACTCCATGCGCAAGATCTTGGCCAAGGAGAAATCCTGCACAGCGATGGAGATGATGGTGCTACTGCTGGATGCTGAGCACGAACGGTTCAGCATAAGGTTAGTGATGGTTAGGCAAGTTTTTCAGTTTATCACCCGTCGATAGTAACAAACCAACCATAAACCAACCATAAATAATGTTGAGAAAGGTTACCCTCTGGTAGTCCCTAACATGGCTGGCTGGAAAATCCAACATTTTGTTAGGAAAACCCTGGGAAATCATCCATTTATGATGGATATTCCATTGCTAATGGTTGCTCGCAGTAATTGCTCATAAACCACGCTTAATGGTAGTACCTGTAAATAATGGCCAATTTTGGTTGATATTGGCGAAGCGTGCTTTGGCAATCGAACAATGATTTCACATAATGGCTAATCATGCGTGGTTTTTGATGTTTGAGAATGGTTGATATTGGCAACCCGGTGCAGTAAAAGAATTTTCGGTAGCCAAACAGGCAGGATCTTACAATTTGATTTTTCATGTGTTCAAGCTTGAAGGCTAAGTGTACAGTAAACAAATTTCTGGTCCCCTTTGATGCAGTGAACAACCTGTGAAAGGAGACCAACGTCTTCCCAATGGTGGCGCAGGCGCAACCGGGCCGCGAGTCCCGCGTCCTCACCCAGAAAGGAGGCCACCTGCAGTGGGTTCAAACGAGCACTTCGAATGAAGGTCACGAGGTCGATGGGATAATCGCGCACGCAGCCAGACACCACCAGGAAGGCCTCATGCAGAAGCTCAGCCCCGGATCCGCGGCCAACGAATCCCTGCCCTCTCAGCCGTTTCAAGGCTCCAGGCTTTGTCAACAGCTGGAGTCTTTTTGAATAAACTGCCCATGCAACACCAGGAATTGTCCTTGTCAATCCCTGTCCACATTTTCAAACACCACCCACAGGTTAGAAATCTGCGAATGCTTCCGGCCCCGGTCCCTTGGAAAAGACCGCGAATGAACACATACGATCACATAGGTCATATACTGGTATCAGTTTGCACATTTTTTGGAAAAATCTGCACACACAGCACCATGACACACATGAAAATCAAAACAAGTGTCTGTGTGTGTGTGTGTGTGTCTGTGTGGTTATCTTTTCGGTTTTTTTCCGGTCCTTTTTCAAATGCACAAATCTGGCACCTGCTGTTTTGCCAAGCTGCTAAGCCTCGACCTGGTTGAGCGTCAAAGATTTGGCAGCCCAAATATGCACAGACTTCCACCAGCCTTGGTTGAAGGATGCTGAAGGTATGATCCCAATAGAGCAAATATCTCTCTCCCTCACAATCGCCTGTAGATCCGTCTGCCTCAGCCTTCATCAAACCGGGTTTTGCCTGTCGGTGAAAAGTTTCCCGAGTAAACATCAAACTATTGGCACAGTATACAATGTAGTCACTTGTTGGAAGTTTCACCTACCCGTTTTTGGGGTGTGTATATAGGTGCTCCCCCAAATTGTCCAAAGCTATGTTTGATAAACGATGATGACGAGGGAATACGAAGGGCATATACCCATCGAAAAACTAGCCACTTGATTGCGGTTCAAAGGTAGCTAGACCTGATTAGCTGTTCACACGTCGGATATAGGCACTGCCGGCCACTCTACCAGTCTGTCCACCCGGTACAAAATGGGACGAACGTCAACTGGTTGGTCTTGGCACCCAACAGTTGCCCCCAAAACAAATGATCATGCGGGATCATGCGTTTAATTGATCAACCAGCCAGATTGATACCATAAATTTATGGATGAATGATGATGAATGGTTGATCCAGAATGATCCGGAAATCAACCATCCATCCAGTCGCCATCAGCCTCTGTTTCTCCTGCTTCCCTATATATCTATGCAGGAATTTCCTGCTGCTTTTGTCATGAAAACCGGCACAACGCGTCAAGCCCCGGAATCCATGGGTGGCTTTGGCATGCTTTGGCTACTGACTTATTGATCATCATCTGCCACTCCAGTAGCTAGTGCCCTGCAGAAGCTCAAGCGCTACAGCTGCAGCTTGCCCTCCCCAACACACTCAAGACGCTCTGCTCAACATTGAGATGAGCAAGCACAGAGTTTGTACAGCATATTTAATATATATATATATATGTATATTTATATTTATTTGGAAATATATATATATATATTTATTTATTTATTTATATACATATATCTATATATATATCTCTCTCTCTCTCCATCGCTTTCAGGTCACCCTGTCCCAGCCGGGCTGGGAAGCGAGACGAAAGCAAGCACAATTGGCTTGCCTTTACAATTGCCAATCGAACAGCCGACCGGGATATATATATATAGATAGATATATTTAGATATATATGTTTATAAAGTTTTATAAATTAATATTAAATATACATATATATATATATACATATATTGTCACAAATCGTTTGATTGGTTTACACCCAAGAATCCGAAGATACAGTCAATCACAGTCAATCCGATAGCAACACCATGACACTCAAGTTTGTGAACTGCTGAGTAGCTCCAATTCCAGATCTTGGTCCGGGATCAGCGCTGCTCGTGGAACGAAGAAGGGCTCAAAGCCTCGGGCGACCCCGCGCTCACCGGGAGATCCAGCGGTTGAATGCTCAACTCTGGTTGATTCAGTGCCGCCGTGGCTTAGAAGTCGCCAGCGCTTGGAGAATACCCAGGGCCTCTATCAACCAACAGGGGTTTAACTTCATCCTGAGCTGACATGATGGACATTACACGTCCTATCACGTCCCGACATTGACATCGCCTTCCAAAGGTTGACTGTACCATCAACGATGATCCAGCGGTCACCGTGGGGCAAACCCTCCTATTAACTTGTTTGTTGCCAAATGAATTCTGAAATAAAGTGGGCTTAAATTCAATTGACACGCAGTCTGCAGCTGCTCCTTTGCCGCTGAGGTGAAATGAATGTCTGCTCATGAAGGAACATCTTTGGCACTCGGTATCTTGTCATTGGAGAAACAGCAACAGGGGGGTGTTATGTCATCATATCGCCACATCTGCTGTAACATTGCTCGTAATCGGCTGTTTTCCCTATGTTTTCTATCATCAGTGAACTGCAATCATTCTTGGGCATAGGCCCTGCAAACAGGAACTCAATTAACTGGAAAAGGCTCACAGAAAATGCTGTGGTGGATTTCGCAGCTAGCATGATTTGTGGTGCTGCATCGTCAATGCCACTGCAGCTAGACCCTACGCCGACACTAGGGATCATCGCTAAATTCCTGAGGACGTCCTTTCAGTGTCAACGCCCTGCATGGTGATGCGAGCCATGAACAGAAAATTTTAGAAACAAGTTTTTAAATGTCACTTTAGGTGACAGTGACCCACAATTGACCATCATTAACAAGCATAAATACACCCCAAAATCAACCATAATTACCTATCAATTTATTTTTGTTCAGGCTCGGATTGAAAAGTGCTAGCCGGGCGGCCATGTGAGAGATGAAAGGTTTTTTAATGAAACTCATGATCTTTGGTTGATTGAAAAATGACACATAACCATGCCCTGGATTTGTATTCCATACCGATGGAAAATCTGTGTACCAACATGTGCACTAAGCTGATGGAGCATTGCCTTCATAAAGGACATTCCCAGTGGGCGTTGCTGATCGTTGGTGAGCATCTCGCCTAATAACCGTTCATTGCATTTCTAACCAATCTACAGCAACCAACCACTCACGATGACTATGCTTCCCAAAGCTCAACACACATAGTATTGGATCTGCGATGGACCTTGAGGGTGCTCAAGCTGAGGAACGAATCTCCCTGGAAGGAGATGGAAGATACGACTTTACAATGCCACCTGAGCCGTGAAGATCAACCGCTGCATCTGTCGGGTTTTTGGAGGGTGCCTAAAGTGTCAAATGGATCCCAAAAATCACATATCATCAGGCTGAGACAAGTGCATGGCAGGGCAGCATTTCTGGTGAAGTCGATCTCCACAACCATTGGAATCTAAAAGCATCAAACCAAATCAAGAAATCTTAAGCATCGGATCTGCAATCTGAATGCTGCTTGGTTCGTCGTTGTCCAAACGATGTGGATCACTCCTCATCATCTTCATGCTCGTGCCATATGCCTGCAAATGTCTAGCAATATCGCATCGTATAATGATCAGTGAGTTACTTCTTTTGATTTTTATAGAAAGGCCATCACCCCAAGCTGGCAACTCAGCTAGTTGGGAGGTCATGATTTGGCTGCTGACCCATGTCACCCAACCAGTACGAGAGTATTCTGTTGATGACCACCATTCATGCTCGACTGATAGGTTCTCATAGGCTTACACTCTCTTCACTTGGAGGTGCAAACTGGTGGGTACAAAGTTGATTGGTGCTTGGATCTTGGGATACTGCTACTTGTCGTTCTATGTGGCTATCCCCATCTATCCCCTCACCATTAGCCGCGCATCGTTCGTGTCATCATCTAGGCACGATCCATTACCTACCCCTTGAGCATCCAGTGAACCCCGTGCATTCCACTGCCAGGTCGTCATCCATTCATTGCTGGGGCCCCCGTTTCCATGGGCCGCCACCACCAGCGGCTACGGCGCGGCTTAGCGCTGGCTTGGCACCTTCCACTTGCAGCCCCAGGGAGTCCAAGTGCTCACCCACTTGGATGCGCGAAGCCCTGGTGGGAGATCTGCGGGGCCAACGAACCTGCCTTTCGCAGTCCTATACAAATTGGATATCCATAGGTTAATTCCCATGATATGGTGTGAAGGTTATTCAGGTATTCCACAAAACAAGATGAAGCCCACGAACCCGAATGCTCACACTCTTGGTCGTACTCTCTTGGTAAGACACTCTTGGTGAGACACTCTTGGTGGGACACTCTTGGTGAGACACTGGTGGTGGGACACTCTTGGTGAGACACTCCTGGTAAGACACTCTGAGTAAGACACTCTTGCAAGACACTCTTGGTGAGACACTCTTGGT
>VSDK01009907.1:146791-161177 GCA_009767595.1 Symbiodinium kawagutii
TGCTGCCGCTGCTGTAGTTGTTGCTGTCGGTGTCGCTGTTGAAGTTGTTCTGATTTACATTCTCATTGGCCAAGCAACCAAGCAAGCAAGCCACCAAGCCACCAGTACTGAGCAGCCTCAGCCTTATTATCTTGCTGATGGTGTTTGTCAATGCTGGTTGCCGTTTTTGGTGGCTGGGTCCCTTGCCTGACTCAGCATCCAGAAGCACCAGCACCTCGATGATGCTTGCAGAACCACTTCTGCAGGCAGCATGGATGCAGCTTGTGCCCTGCTGATCCTCGGTGTTGCGGGGCCACGGTCCTCAACACTGAGATCCTCCAAGGTGTTCCATGGTGAGGGAAAACCAAAAAACGCTCCGAGCCCCGGCGCATGAATCCGAAGTGTGGACTTTTCATGATTCAACTGCTAGAGCTGCGAAAGATTGTTGTGAGATCTTCCCAAGTACTGCTTCATGAATCCCAATAACCCAACTACCGCTGGCGAATGACCATACCCCTCGATCAACGCATCAACTCTCAGGAGGAATTGGATGGCAATGGTCCACGCTCCTCAGACCGACCCTAATCAATGGATAGACTCCCGCATTGATATATAACCAGAATTTCTATGGATTTCTTGGGTCATTTTTTTGGGTAAGGGATTTCTAGCTGTTGCCCTATCAATCAAATCACTGCCAGGTTTGGTGGCTAAGAATGACCTCAGGCGATGAAGCCAGTGACTTGCAAACCATTTGAGGTGTCATGACCATTTGTTTCAACTGGTTTTCCGTCTGCTCATATGCCAGTACTCGTTGGCAGTTTAAACGCCTACGGAAATGTTCTTGTCAACCAACCAACCATTTGTTCAGACTGGGGAAAACAAAAAAATGTTTGAACCACCGGCCAGTGGTTGTTTCGCCATAATTGTACATATCATATCCCATTATTGTGCATTATTAATTGATGGTATTCGATGGTTATGAGTAGGTTTAACCCCTAAAAAAACACTTTCCACCCCTCAGGATAATGCTCCTTTTCTTACCTACATTCTGACATCACTGCTGTCGGTGGCTTGGACTTGACCTGCGGCAGATTCAGAGGTTCCTCTGCCAACTTCCACCTTAAGCGTTTGTGTTGGCCCGGGGTGAAACTTTCCACGTACTTTGCCCACACAGGGTCCACCGAATTGTGACAAGAAAGTTGAAAAGAAAAAACATGTTGCCGCTCCATGCCACTCCAAAGTTGGAGGGGAGCGGGAATGCTACGAATGTTCCTTGGCTTTTCGAGCTTTGAACATGTTGACCATTTCAATCCACAGAGCTCGCTCCACAGTCTGATTTACGTGGTCAAAGCTTCCCAACTCTTGAAGAATCCGGGCCTTAATCTTATCTTCATCAGCTTTCACGGATGCAGTTGCTTGCCGTGCATCCACATGACATGCATCCACATGACATGCATGTATCATCTCTGTAAGCGTCTCAATTTCTTGATCCAATTCAAGCTGAGGCATGATCAGCGTGACTGGGATGTTGCGACGTACCGCAGAGAACAACTCAAAGATACACCAAATGCGGCTTGTATAAGTGCAATTTTGAAGTGTGTCCATGCACATCAGCACCTTCCCAGCCCTCTCCAAAGGCTTTGCAAAAACCTTCAAGAGTGAATCGGTGTCCAGTGTGATGCCGTCTTCCAGCATGCGGAACTGATTGTTCACAAAAAAACACCACCACAAGTAGACTGAGCCAGTTTGACCTGCTTCACATGTAACTACTGCAGCATATGAGGCCCACCATCTGCCAAGCGCATTGCATACCACATCCATGGTGTAGCTCCAACACCAAGACATGAACCAATTGGCCCTGTCGCTTTTGTTCTGCTTCCGCAATGCATCTACAAGGCTGCAATCTGCTCGGCCATCACGAGGACAAATTTGACCCTTCCCCAGGGCATGCGGACCATAAGCCAGCAAGCTAGCCAGTTGGTAGAAGTTTGGATTGTCGGGTGGAGCACAAATATCCAAGTCATCCCAAGCAGCACCGTGCTCACCGCAATCTCGAACTTTGACGACAAAACCAGATTCCGTCACCGGGTCATTGCTGTGACCGCGCCATTCTGTCTGAGGAGCCTTTTGTTTGTAAAGACCTGCAAGTTCAGAGAGCACGAAATCCAAAGACACCCCGAAATACCTGGAATCCTGGGGGTCTATTTCGATTGCGAACCTGGAGGCCTGGTTGTGAGACTTTAGCAAACGAAGAACTTCGGCCAGTAGGAACTGTTCCACGGTTTCATCCAAATGACTGAAAGTGCCAACTTCTTGTAAAATGTAATCTTTTATCTTTTCCTCATGCCCTTCAGTACTGCACATAGCACTCGCACTGTTGACTTTGCAAATATCGAAGATATCTTGCAAGGAAGTGACATCGCGACAAATGTCTATGATGTCCAGCTCACTCGGAGGAATGGCCAGGGTGATCGGAATGTCACGCTGAACAGCAGTAAAAACCTCTAGAAGAGTCCAAATGTTGTCGGTATACTCACTCTCCTTGAGCTTGTCGAAGCACATGATCATTTTTCCAATGCCAACTATGATGCCGCTGTAACAAGCATGCTCTTCTTCCCACGTAGGTACGACGCCATCTTGGACCTGTCTGAACTGGTTGTTCACAAAAAGGCATATCCACAAATACACGTTGCAGTCACGCTCACTCACGCCTGTCCTTGCACAAGACCTTCTCCACCATTCCGACAAAGCCGATACGACAGTGCTTAGTCGGTACCGCCAACGCCAAGACATGAACCAATTCGCCCTGTCGCTTTTGTTCTGCTTCCGCAATGCATCTACAAGGCTGCAATCTGCTCGGCCATCACGAGGACAAATTTGACCCTTCCCCAAGGCATGCGGACCATAAGCCAGTAAGCTAGCGATTTGATGGAAGTTGGGGTTTTCAGGCGGAGCGCATACATCCAATTCATCCCAGGTAACAGGATCCCGGGCTTTTTTCTGCTCTCGAACTTTGACTACGAAACCAGGTTGCGTCACCTCTGTCTTACGGTGACGACGCCATTCAGTCTGGTTGGACGCGTCCCTGTAGAGAGGCTGGAGATCTTGCAAAATAAACTGTAATGAAACACCCAGCTGCATAGAGCTCTGTTTGGCCAGCTCCTTTTGGGCTTCCAGCACATCATCCGCCTTCCATCGCCAAGGGCCATATTTTGCCCTGGATGGTGAACCAATGGAATAAAGTTCGTCATAGGCGTGCCTGTTTTCCAACTGTTGCAGGTAGCTTTTCAGCAAGCGAAGCTGGAGCCAGCCACACCATATCCAAAGCACCAAGGGAATCACTAGCACGAGGCCGGTGAGGAGAACATAAGTGGGCTCCATTGGCAAACAGCAAGGTCAGATTTAGAAGCTTTGAAAGCTGTTGGGGAGGTTGGGTCAAAGACGTGGTAGGTCCATCTGAACCTCACGAGACAAGAAACTTACAGTAGTAGAAAGAAAGCTTAGTCACCAGTATGAAATGGGGCAGGCTCTAGTGTTAGAGGGTTTCATGTGGCTGTGCGGCTGGCCATGGCTGGCCTCCACAAAATTATTGTTGCTTGAGGATAGATATCTCAGCAGGGCAATCTGAGCATCAGCCTTCAAACACGCTGTTTGTCATGGCCGTGGCTCATGAAATCAAATGATTCTACGGCGGATTGGCAGTCCATGTTTCAGCCAACTCAGTGACGAGATTCCAAGATTGGGTCATCAACCAGTTGGTGAAAGAAACCCATGATTTCCAGCCCTCGAAACTGGAGACAGCTTCAGAATGTAGAGCTGCAACCAGCTGTCAACGGACCCATCAACCAGCCACAAAGGTTGGCTAATCAACTACAGTAACAGTTAGTTGTTTAATAAGCAACTAAAGGAGTATAACCTCAACAACACCAGCGGATATGAGGTAACTATAGCTAGCCAACCAACTATCTATCTATATATATATATAGCCAATTGCTAATCTAATGAACATGATGGACCCGCCAATTGCGGAACCATCAACTGACTACTGGGGTAGAGGCTGTAAGCCGACTGAATGTGGCTGCAACAAGCCCATCAGCTTGCCGGGAACACCTCAAACGTCCCAAAAATCCACAGAAATAAGCCAATTAGCTATACGTTATGGACCCTTATGGATTGTTAATCTGTGGATCCATAAAATTATATGGATTGTTATGTCCCTTATTGGTATAAAGTACCTTATATGGATCCTAATGGTACCTCTTCTTGGGATTTGTTGGGAGTTCGTTGATCAACTTCGGCATGGCCCACGCATCCACGGACTCCTTCCACAGCTCCCCGCGCCCCACCCGGGTGCCCCAACCGTGACGCGGCGATTGGCCCCCAACGCCAGGAGCCAGCGCACAGCGGCCAGGTTCTGGGAAGCACCTCATGGCGGAGAACTAGAAAGTAGCTGGCCAACTAATTCGTTGATAGTTACTTCAAGACTTGATTGAAAAATATATCCATAGTTAACTGTAATATTTGATCAACCAACTGTTACGCTTATACTTAACTATATCAGCTAAAAACTATATCAACTAGTTCATGAATAAGTATAACCGCTTGGCTAGTTGGCTTTAAAAGTAACTGGTTAATCAACTCATTCATCAACTTACTTATTCGTCAACCAAGTCATTGACCAACTAGCCAACCAATTACCTACAGTAACCAACTAACCAAATACACATACAATCCTAAGAATTGCACTTCTTTATCAATATTTTTTAGATAGACACTGTAAAATCACCCAAGGTGAGCACCCAAGCAAGAGCTGGCGTTCACGTTGATAATTCAGTTTGTTGCGCTTGTAGATGAAAGCTTTGGAGTCAGTTTTTCAGCAAGTCAGAGATGGAAAAAATGACAGTATTGAGTGCTGACATGCAGCACGCGGCATTGGATACCTGCCGGGTGGCATCAATCTGCCTCACGCATAGTCACTAGAGCATACTAGCACAGGCAAGCCACCAAATATGACTAGTCAGACTAGACTGGAATCATCATCTCTCATCTCAGGTTACAGGAACATAAACAAACAATGAGAGGTAGATCCCCTTAGACTCCCAGGTAAGGAATCCAACTGGTATCATCATCTCTCCAACCTTGTCCATCAATTCCCAGTTGGAGAGGCACCAGCGTCCATCCCATGATCCAATTTCTGTGAAGGCACGCACCTGCAAGTCCTGGAATCGTCAGTTGAAATGCCCGTGGTGATTGCGGAAACCAACGAAACCACATGTCTACCCAACAGTAAGCTTAGTTGTTGCATATATAAGTCATGGTATGTCATGGTTAGTGGCTCACTGAGGTGAGAGAGCCATTCGTTGGATGCTGTTGGTACTAAACATTAACAGCAAACATCCGCACCAATCATCACGACATTGACCGTCAAGATCCCTGTCAAGGCACTGAATAGCAGCAGGTTGCGATCCAGAGCATTCAAGCCTGCGAAGGTGGCAGGGCATCATGGATGGCACCTTTGTGCGATGATTCATCCAATGCCAACCTGACGGTTTGTTCTATATACCATCCTCACTATTGTTGGCGAATATTCCCATGATGAACTACAACAATCCCTGGCAAGCCAACTGTTGAAAACACAATTGACAAACAATGATCAACGGGGTGGTTGGCAACTGCTGAATTGAGGATGACGGAACTGGAATGGAAAGGACGATCCATCTTGGAAGATTTGTGGATGAACAGGGCATAGTCAAGTTGATCAAATGTTCATCTACCCCATCTGTATGAATTTGCCTAGAATCTACAGATCCCCGTGGAACCACTAACACTGAGTGAATTCATGTACAGGATGAAAGTCACTGGCAAACCCCACCTCGGGCATTTGACAATAATTGTGGTGGCGACCGTCATGGTGGGGAGATTCAATCCCCTTTGCTTTTGTTTCTGGCAAGTTCATCTCTCTTGAAAGTTGATCTTTCTTGTGAGCTGGTCGTACTTCCAAACCAATCATGCAAGCCGGTTTCCCTGGCAATGAGTCTTTTGACTTTTTTTGAAGCTCACCACACCCGCAAACAACTCTCTTGCAGTGGAAAATCCACTGCAGGGTGGCTTGCCCATCAACACAAAATTGCGATTCTAAACTTCCAAGCTAGTTTCCTCATGTTTACCCAAGGGTATGCGTACATGCCAAGCCCCCAAGAGGCTGTAAACGTGCATTCGCCATGGCCCGGGCCGCCTTCCAAGGTGTCTGGGAACACCGCCCCTGCAGGTTCCGGCTCCTGGTAAGGACATGTGCCCTGGAAATGGTGGTGGACGGGTGGTCTTAGCAAATCAGGTGGCGAAGCCTTTCAGGCCTTCAATTTCGTTCGGAAAAAGCTTGTGAGTGAACCACTGGGTCATGATCCTTCGATAATATCGGCCGGGTAGCGGCATCAAAAACAGTAGGTACCAGAAGCAACCAAGCATTTCTTCCGTTGCATGCCCCTTCTTCTGTGCGAACAAGCAGGTCAACATAGGTCAACCGTGTAATAACAATCATAATATGACGACTTATGTTCCGTCGTTATCCAATGTCATCGAACGTTGGTGTAACCCATGATGTCGTGCAATTACACACCTATCACTCATCACTGGCTGATCCTACCTTATACCTCCACAGTTGGTCAGGTCCTCCACCGCGGCATCCAAAGACTGCGAGATCGTCATCTGAGTGCATTGCCTAGGGGCGGTGGATTACTATGAATCCAGGCGACACCTCTTATGAGCACGGTCACCCCTCTTGTTGACATGATTTTTCTATTTACGCAATGCGCCAAAAAGAAGGGTGGCAAATGAAAATGACCTACTGTAAAGAGACCCAAGTCAACTGGGTCACACCGACAATTGACTTTAGCACATGTGCACCCGCTCATCAGGTAATCCAACTGGCTGGAAAAGAATGATCTGCAAAACGTAGACAAGGATGATAACGGAGAAAAACACAGGGCCAGGCTACTTTGATTTTCTGACTCGAGCGTATTGGAACAGAAACATTGTGTAGGAAACCTCGCATCTTTTTTTGACCCAACCAAATCAACCAATGAGAACCCAATCATCAACCCATCAAACCATTGGGATATCCACCTTTCATGACCATTCAATCAACCAGTACACCGCCTACCATGGTCCGACCCATGGGACCTCCAGGCCACCGCAATGTGCAGCACTGCCTAGCCCTGCCAAGGCACTCGCCACATTTGCCCTTCTCACCTCGTGGCAGCTTAGATGCCAACTGCTTGGACCCCGAAATGTGGCAAAGGTGAGGACCCTCTCCAGCCGAAAATCATGGAACTGCCAGGGCTTCCCAGGGCTTCCCAGGGTTTTGCCAGGGTTTTGCCATGGCTTCCGGGAAGTTCGCCCAGAAGGAACTTCCTGATTGATATAGAATTGGGAAGGGAATCAACATGAATCAACTGTTAATAAAATTCCGAATATATATATATATATATATGATGTCACATGATGCCACAATAACATCTGGAATGCACAGTATGAACATCGAGGGGACTTGTTAAGCACCGCGTCAATGCTTCTCAAGCAATCTGGTTTCATACCCCCAGGCTTCCTAAGCAGGGGCCGGATCCGCCCACGGAGAACTTCCAAATCTGAGATCCTCACCGCACAACGCGGTCGTGCCCATGTCACGGACTGCTGCGCAACATGGCCGCCATGTGCTGCGCCATGTGCTGAACCCATTCAGCTTGGCGGATGACCGTATGAAAAGGTGGGCGCAAATCAATATTTCTTGTGAGTTTAGATGATTAATTATTGGCCTCTCAATTTCTTGTGTTTCTATTCCCCAGTCTCAGGCTAGGGCAGGCAACATATGTACTGCATACAGTATCATTCTTTCTCTTCCTCCCGCTGACCAAAAGCGTGCCTCACTGTGATGCTTGTCAATGAATTACAGTTGAAATATCAAACAGCGTCCACACTGTTATATTTGTTATGGTCCATCTCCCAATCGGTCCAAGTGTAAACACCTAGAAATGCACATCAACATAGTACCCGTACAAACGTGCGCAAATGCTCAAATTCAACACAAAAAGTGTTCTCACTGCCGATGAGGCTAGGTCTCTTGCATACTGTTAGTGTTCGCCATGCCCAGCAGCACTGCGGTGAAGCAAACGAATGGTCACGTGACGTGATGGACATGTATCTATTTCTGGTGGCAGTTTGCAAGTTACAGCATGATCAATAGTAAGGTATTTCTTTTCGAAAATGTGACCCTTTTGCACGTACTTGCACTCAACTATGCCATATGCCACATGCAAACAGTCTGTGTGCGTCTTAGTCTGTATCTGTATGAGTGTGAGCAGCCACATTTGCAAGTGACATCATGCTTCCATGGAAATACTTTGTGACACGTAACTCCAAGAAATATATAGTTGATAAATGTTGATGGGGAACTCTACTGGAATCCCTTGTTCTTAGCCACCGCTTATAAGGTTTCCTGTAGGTTTTCTAGTCAACCAAGCCTGTGAGAAACACCATCTGCATCCATCTGCCACTCTTCCCACTCCTGAAGGCTTCAGGGACCCCTTGGCGCAGCCAGAGCTGCACTCGGGACGAGTAAAGTGCACCTGCAACATCACCAGGTCCCCAGGGAACCATGGGGAACCCAGGTTTCTTGTTTGCGCTGGTGTAATGAGGACCCATGGGCTGTTAGGCCGTTGATTGCCCGAGAAAAAATCATCATGAGGATTTTTCAGTCACGAACCAGTCAAATGAGCAACCCCTATTGGTGGCAAACACAGAAGGCGCAAAACGTGGACCAGAGTCGACATGTCATGACACCAATCACCTGAGAATGATTTCAATAATTTCGGGACAGCCAACAGCACCATGCAGCAACACCAATCACTGCCGGCATCATGTGACATCATAAGCATCTCGCAAAGCATTTTTGGGAGGCCCGGCAGTTCTAAGCAGCTTGTAGTCCAACATCACCGGCAGCGAAACCCTGCACCATTTCGTTCTACCTGTAGCTGCTTGAACTTTCCCAGCTAGTTGGCTGCTCCAGGTAGCACTGGCACTATCACCGCTCATGCGCAAAGCTCAAAAACCGGCAGAGAGTGCATGTGCCCCGAATTTTTTGCAGCACTGTCTTCCCTCTAATTACTCTTCTTAAGGTAGTGCTTATTGCGATTCATATGAGGCGTTTCGTGAAGTTCCTCCCTGTGCAAGACCGAAGAAAAAGGACCAAGGGGCCTTAGATGGCTTGAGCAGGTCATGAACAGGAAGTGTTTTTTGTCCAGAAACCTACCTGAAGTTGATGACATTTGTTTTTCGTATGTTATGACTGGTTGCTGGTTTCAACCCTGTTGACAAATATGCCTGCCAACAAACGACAGTACCAGCTGGTTTTCTCAGCTTGAGTAGTGGCCCTTTCGGTGAGTGTCACAGAGAGTCACTCACATTTGTTAATAACTACTAGGGAAAATTACTTTACTTCGAGTGATATCCCCATCATGACATAACATTGTGAAGATCACAGGGATACTTTGTTGAAAATCACATGTCACCAGAGATATAAGAAACTTTCAAAACCACCAGCCACATCCTGCACTTCTCCAGGACCACGAGGTGCCGCTGTCCCACAAGACCCGGATTCCCATGCGACACCTGAAAACTGGGCGCCAGGAATGTGGTCATGGCACGTTCCAAAGGTTAAAACCCGACCTAGACCCCTTTGAAATGGACCAGTTGACCAACCTTTGAACCAGGGTAGTCTTAGGATGTCTTCGGTTGGCAGTAAGATTGGATCAGCCTGACTTCAAACCAGGTTTGGGGGTCGGCTTTGCCCAACTATCACCTGGCGGTCATAGTTGGGCTACTTTTTTTTTCCACATGGCCTGGCCTAACCTTCCAACGGATTTGGGTGGGACTTCGCGCGCAGGCATTGGAAGAACCCATGGGGGCCCCATGGAGCACATTGCATTTTGAAATCTTTGTCAAAGGTTGCTTCTTTGTTCAGTGCAATCTTTCTAGGTCTATACTGCTCGCCGTGATGGTTTTGGATGCTGGCTAATGATTGCAAACTGATGATGGTTGTGATGGTTGATCCAATTCTTAATCAACAATACTGGTTATGGATGCACGCATGCAGCCCGAAGCTGAGGAGCCATCCAAAGAAAGGGCGGCGATTGCAAAAGAGCAGCGGGCAAGACAATGGAAACTACCTTGACCAAGGGCGGGAGCCTATGACTATGGCTTATGATGGTTGTGTAATGATGGTCGTCATGATGGTTGTAATGATGGCGATTGATGGTCAATTGGTCATCAAGATGCTGATATGATATGTACCAATCCCATCACATCATGGAAATACATTTGCTGTCCATGCATGTGCATGATCTAACCCCATCTTCTCGCATAAGCATATCAACACTTTCGGTCTTGCTCATGATCTGCCTCCTGCCGTGTCACATTTCAACACGCATTCAGCTATGTACAAAATGGTGGTTTCTCAAAACAGGGCACCCTCTAGATCATATTTTTAATCATTATTAGCACTAAATGTACAAAAAATATCAAAAAAAACATGTTTGAGGTCCCCCATTCTGAGAAACACCCAAATCAGCTGGATCTTTGAGCCGATTTTCATAGGACCGCCATCAGAATTTCCCGACCTCAGTTTGTACGCGCTTGGCCGGCTGCTTGGCATCTGCCACCAGCAGGCTGGGATGCGGACAGCTGTCATCAGCAATCTGCGGCCTTAGTTCTGAGCCCCTTGGCAGGGTGCAACAAGCCATTCTTGAGGAAATCACTTGAAGATGCTTGAACAAATGACCATGTGGTCCCAAAAGGAATGGGAGCACTATGCATAACAGGCAAGTTTGCTAGTCAACAGTTGACAGAAAACACAGAAATAGTACGGCCGACGTTTTCAATTCAAGGCTTGACGCATGAAAACCAAGACTTTTGACAGGACACTATGGGCTGGTTCTTGTCGCCTTTGTTCTGTTTGTCTTCCTGTTGTTGGGGTTCTCCCCTACTCTTCCCCACTATCAACCATCAATCCGTGCACTACCCGTCACAAATCTTTAAATTGCCACCGTCCAGGTGTTCAACCAGAAGGCCTGGAAATCGACCACCGGATCCCAGGTACCAGCCCTGAACCCTGCACCACTCGCACCAGGCACCGGACATTAGAGCGCGGCAACCATGGGGCTTAGCGCCTGGGCAACGGTGGCACCTCTGGGTGGCATCCAATGCTGTCATCATGGAAACCCCCACTTTTTGTGAGGCATCCACCATGGATGCAATCAAGGGCTTCATTGGCCCAAGGACTCCACAGAAAGGCCAGCAGCCAACGAATCATCCCCATCCTTGTGCTGGGCCGGGTCTGAAGCTAATGTCAGGCCCGCTCCAAATCATCTTCTTCACTCGCTCGGTTGGCACCTGGATGTGCATCCCCAGCCCCGCAGTGCTCCCCCACCTTTGCGCAGAAGGAAACGCATGAGCTCAGGCGCGCCATGTTGTGCGGCCACCCTACGCGCGGTGATGGCCATGGTCCACGAGACCCGTGGCGGAAGTTGCAACAAGATGCAATAAGTCGTGATCAACACGGAGTCTTTGCCAAAAAAAGTGTCTTAGAACAGTTTTGCTATATAATGGTGATCGGAAACGTGAAGTGAATGATAATCTTTCATCATTCATGGTTGACCCATTCTCTCAGTATGAACTGTTATTCAACATCAAGTCAGAAGCATGTTTTGAATGCGGCCATATGTGGTTGCCAGCTGGATCCCTGTCGTTATGAAATCCGAAGCAGTTCACATCATTGGGTTTCATTGCCACTTACTGTACTTTTGATGGAAGCTTGCTACTCACAATTGTTTCTATTCTTTTTACACCCTGGTGAACTCTGGGGGCTTATTGCTGGTGATGTTCCTCGTTTTTTGGTGCCCACTTGAATGTGCATCATCGCTCAGTCACTGTTGATCACTCATGCTCATTAGGATTATATACCAGTTATAACCATGACACCTGTGCAGTGCCATGCCTTCCCCCTTTCAGACTTGACCACCATGCCTCCAATGCTGAGCCTGGGTCCTACACCAAACATCCTTACTCTATCCATGATGCCCGACACGCTGGAGGCGATGAAATAGGCTGGTTGCATTGGATACCAAGCTGGTTGGGTTGGATACCAAGCTGGTTGGGTTGGATACCAAGCTGGTTGGGTTGGATACCAAGCTGGTTGGGTTGGATACAAAGCTAAAGTGGACATATGTGGACATTCGTGGACGACTGGGCATCACCCGTTCGGGTACCTACCGTCGATGAATTTCGCTGGGTTCCCAGACGACAGCGCAGTGAGTCCGCTGGCGTCTTTGGCATCAGCCTGGCACAGTGCAGCCTGGACGACTACCTCGGGCTTGGAGGTAGTGCTGTGGCGAGTGCCGTGGCCAATGGTGATATACATCGATATGCTGGCTAACCATAGTTGATTATAGCCAGCGATGCTAATAAATGCTAGGGTTGTTCGTTCTTTCACTATCCTCTTGAAAATGCCGGCTTCCCACTACCATGGTTCTGAAAAAGCCATCAGAAGAAACGCTCCTGGTATTCCTGGGTACTGTAAACCTATGGTGCCATGCTGTACATCTTTCTTTGCTGCTACTTCTGCGGCCAAAAAAGCTACTCAAGCGTTTTTGATGTGGAAACCCAAGCTTATGGAGGGGCATCTATATAGCTGGCCAAACCGTCACAAGTTGAAGGGAATCATTTAGGTACTGTAAAATCACCACTCGCATCCATTGGCTATTTGCCATCATTGGCCAAGATTAACAAAGAACCATCAATGACCATCATTTTCCTCTCAATCTCTCTCTATCTCCCTATCGCATTCTATCAAGATCATTCACCATCATGAACAATGTTTGACACTATGAACCATCCAACCATTAATGATGATTCAACCGTGTTGATCTTCATTGCTAATCAACCATGTCATGATTCAACCATTGCATTCAAACCATCATTCCACCATTTGATCACTCACTCACCACCATTCGACCATTTGAATCACTTCAAGCACCCTCCTTAACCGCCGCAGACTCGTCCTCTCAGTCCCACCGCCGTCCCCCCGGATCTCCCTGGGCCTCAGCTTTCTTGCGAAGAAGTTCCGTAACCTCTGGGACCTCGGAGGCATGCTGTGACCCATGCGCGCCAGGGCTTGGCCCAAGAAATCACCACGGATGGTGGTTGATATGGTTGGTCGTTGGTAGGTTGTGATCATGGTTGGCATTTTTTATGATTGTAGCAACTACTTAGCAACTAATTCAATGGTTCGTAATTGTTAATAGCGGCTAGTGAACTACTAGTGTTAGCTGATGGTTGTTAACATGGTAGGTCATGGTTGGTAGTTGCTTGACGGTAACTACTTGTTCGTAATGGTGAGTAGAGGCTAGTAATGGCTTGCAATGGCTAGTAAACTACTAGTAGCGGTTTAGTTTAGTAAACAAAGGTTAGTTGTGAACAACTCTGCTAATTGAATGTACATGGCTGTATTCAACCACTACTACTAATGTTTGGTAATAAACAACTACTCATGGTGATTCATAAGCTGTCGTTGTTGATAATCCTAATGACTGCTAGCGATTGTTGACAATGGTGGCAAATAAACACAGTTGACCCTTTGGTTGGGGCACTCCTTGTAGCTCCAAATCGCTCCTCCTTTAAAGGCCCTTTAGAGGGCTCTATGGGTAACCATGGCTCCTGGCCTCGCTCCCCCCCACCACCAGCCAGCACCCTCCAGGTTTCCATGCGGCTGAATCCCCACAGGAAGCTGCATGATGCAATGCGGACCTTGGCGCAGGTCCGTCACCCGCTGTTTCGTAGCTGTTGGCTGAGATGACGAAGATCGGCTGATGATGGTTAAAGGACACCTGTAGAACGGCAGGTCATGAGGGGTAATCAATGTTGATATTGAAGCCAGTCATGAGCAATTATTGAGTTTATCAACAAGATTGGATGATTGGATGGGTTGCCGGGATAATTTCCATGATGGTTGAACATCCATTAATCAATATGTAGCCGCTGCAGTAAGAATATGCTCTACTGACTCACGATCGATCAACAATGTCACTTGGTGATGTTGCTCATCAACAGGTGGTCAAAGGTCCAGCTGTTTATGACGTCATTGGCACTAATGTCTAACATTCACCGATTAGTAACTGTTCGATATTATCTACTAGTGGCTGATCTCTCACTCGCTGTCGGAAAACTGCTAGTGTGGTGGGGATATTTGGTGCCACTGCAGCACTATTCCTTAGTAAGATTTAATACTGATGGTTGATACTTATGACTGCTGGTTGAGGAATGTTGAGGATATTCGATGCGAAAAACTGATGGTCACTAT
>VSDK01009907.1:163323-176451 GCA_009767595.1 Symbiodinium kawagutii
CGTGTCGTTCTGATCTAATTGGATGCAACTGGTACAAACACCTTAATAAACCTCCGTCAAGATTGGCAGCCACGTGTTCCACTGGCCGCCAGCACCCGCCATTTGGATCCCTGTGGGCCTACCCAATGCTGGTGAGATTTGGCACACGAGTTCTCCATTCCAATAGTCGTCAAAGCTTTGAAGTGGATCAGTCGGATAAACCCATGTTGTTGGATGGTTCATGTGACATGTAAGCTCTTTTGGCTAATACTTATTATATCTTACAATCATCTGTTGTTCCCCTTTGTGGTGAGCTAGTATATGTTGTTCCCTCCGGTGGCCATCATGAACACGCAGCGCTGGACAGGATTTCAACTATACATCTGCGAAGCAATAACTCACTGCTGGTCCAACTGGATAGTCATCCCCAGGCTGCCCCTGGTGGTACATCCATAGCCCGAGGCAGCCGCAATTGGCTGGTTTCCCTCTCACAGGATGATATTTGCATGCTTCTGGATATGCCGCGCCGTCCATGGCTATGGAATGGTGCGGATATACCATACTGTGGCCATGCTGCACCACCGTCTCTTGATCTCCGTGTCCCACTGCATGAAACCATCAAGGTCATTGGCGGTCAGAAGCACATGGTGCACTCTGATGCTGAAAACCCCTGCTCAAGTGCATAACTGTCAAAAAATGCGTTATATACATAGAGATGTGTGTGTGTGAAGTCTATCGGATACATCATGATTGCATCGCCAAACAAAAGTTTGAACCACGGAACAAATGATGTCTTTTGGAAGTAAGGGAACATAGGTTTGGGGCGTACCATGCGTTTAAACGCACTCCAAGTGGCTCTGCATAGTCCACCGGAGCTCCAAAATCCAAGAGCAGCCTGCATTTGATCAGAAGAAGGCTGGAGTGATTTTTTGAGGGAACATGGCAGAGTTGATGAATGCGAGGAAGCATCCATCATACCATAGCGCTTTGAACATGGACCCCTAGGCCCTCCTATCATGCCCAGATCTCGTACCAAAAACAACGTTGAAACTAGCGTTTCTGGCGAGGGCCGCTTTACAAGACCAACAAGTCAACAAACATTACCAATCAATTCACCAAAACAATTGTTTAACATGAGTCAAATATATCGTTTTTGCCGATTCAAATGGTCATGATCGCATATGGTTGGCTAACAAGCATTTAAATTGGTTGAACCTATCACCCATGTTTTGGTCACATGACCAAATACTACCGATTTGACAAGGTGACTAAAAATACGGATTATATAACATTATACAACTGACCATAATCATAGTGTTACAATGACTGCACTCTAGTAAACCAACCTGAAAGTCAAAAACAAGAGGTGCTAATGTGTTATTGGGTAAACCAATTACCACTGCTGGATTTTTCACGCCGCCCGCAAAAATGCCATGACTGACAATTACTATGTCTCACCATTACTATTGAGAGCTTAGGATTGGGCCAAAAAAATCGTTTTGATGATCATTCTATTTTGTCGGTTGCTTGGATTTTGAATGTAGTGAAGCGGATGTTCATTTATGGTTCCAAAAAAATACTTTACTTCGAGTGATACCCACCATGGCATAACACGGCAAAACATGGTGTTGACATGCATGTCATCCAGTCACTCCCATTGCAAGCATACCATTGCCTCTTTTTGGTCACATACATACTTGCAAACATAAATTTATACTTACATACTTACATGCATACACACATATATACATACACATACATACACATACATACACATAAGCAAACACTTACGCATGCACATGCACATACACTTACGCATGCACATGCACATACACTTACGCATGCACTTACGCATGCACATGCACATACACTTACGCATGCACTTCCGCATACACATACACATACACTTACGCATGCACTTACGCATACACATACACATACACTTACGCATACACATACACATACACATACACATACACATACACATGCACATGCACACACACACACCTACACAAACATACACATACGCATACACATAAACAAACACATACACATACACATTGTTTTTTGCTAAAATGGTGTTAACGACTGGTTGGTTGGTTAAATGATGTTAATATGAACCCATAGCCAGTCGTTCATGGGGATCTACTAGGTAATATTTTGTTGGTTACTTTGGTTGAAATAAACCCATAACCAGTTTTCAAAGTTCCATGTTTGTCCCTGACGGTCCTGCAAGTTGCGGTATCACCTGCTGCAGCTGCCAGGTGTAGAGCCGTCCTTGGCAACGTTGTCGTAAGGTGGGTGCAGTTGTGGATGAAACTGATGAAGATTGATGGCTTAGGATGGTTATTAGTGGTAGTTCATGGTGGTTTATAGTAGTTTTCTACTGGTGTATATGGTTTTTTGTGGGTTTCTCGTGGTTTATAATGGCTGATGATGGTTGATTTCACTGGATTCAGGCGCGTCACGAGAACGACCTAACCACTAGTCCCGGTCACAGGTGGATGGGATGCTAGGGTATTAAAAGAAAGCAACGGCTGTACAATACTCAACGTAGTCCGTAATTACGAATTTTGAGATACTCTTTGTATCGAGAGTGAGGTGGAAGCTCTTCGAGTTGAGGGTCTGCATCGAAATGGCAAGCAGTCAACATGTCCAACGGTTTCGACAGGTTCGTAGATCCTTGCAATGATTCCAGGTAAACTCGCACCTGTTGCATGGTCTCAGATTGATATGGTATGATCGGTCTCGGTGTCAACCCCTTCAGATTTTGTTTGTACCCAAGTCTCCGGAGAGAGAAACCTCCAGAGGACACATGCCCCGGCATCCAGTTCTGAGGAGAAATTGAGGACAAACTCTGCACAGCATTTTGACATGCAATGACCTGTCTAGCAGCAGCTCGCAAGGAATGTGGTTGCATACGGCCTTCATCACTCATGTAATCCAGAAAGATACTTGAACCAGCATTTCGAGCCGGTTCGTCGTTTGCAGAAATTCGAATCGGGAAAAACCTCCCAGTCGAAACAAAAAAGTTAATGGTCAGCTCCAACCATGAAATGCCTGCGGCACGGAGTTCATCGTTGTCTGTGTTGGCAGCGTCATCATCCACAGGCCACTGGATCTGCTTCCACCAGTGGAAAAGATGGTAACCCAACTTCACACCCTGTAATGATGCAGCAAAAATTCTGTGGTCCGGCTCACCATCCAATGTACACATCGTTTGTTCAACATTGTAGCAAGCAAATTGTTCAAAGGGACATACATCTTGGTTACGACGCCCTCCATGCTCAGCCCCACAGTGCTGTTGCAGCAGCTCATGTCTGGCAAGATTATTCTCTACCATAAATGCAAGCACCTGTTGAAGCGAATCTTCTTCAGATTTGTTCCACTGGATACATGATTCAACTTTTGCCGTGAACTCATGCGGTAATGTTTGTAACCTCTGCGTGCACATGCCATCAACGGCATTATTTCCAAGATACATCCATGCTTGTTCCCATGTATCTGCTTGTAACGGGTCTTGATGACTGGCAACCTTGTGAAAAGTCACATTCACCGCAGCAAGCACTTCAGCAAGTTGTTGAAGCAAGTCTGGATTGGCCATAACATGCAGCATTGCTTGCAAGTCCACAACTAGTACCACCTTTGCTACATGGATGACATACGAGGAGTCAGTAAAAATCGTAACCTGTCTAACGTTACCCGCTTGGATGGCATAAATGACAGCGAAAAGCTCAGCACGGTCAATGGTTTGCCTTCCAGGGACATAACCGAGTCCAACACAGTGCCACCATGGATATGGAATGGCTTGGAGACAACTTATCTTCGTCTGCTGTATGGCATCCTTCCTGGTAGGTGCCAGGTCCTGCAACACTGCCCAAGAGCCAATACGGTTTCTCGGATCTTTCGGGCGCAAACATCCTCCGTCTGTGAAGAATGTCATTTCATTATCAATGACAATGATGCGCTCAGGTGGTTCTGGCTGAACAAAGTTCTCCAGCATGGTATGCACAACCTGTTGGTCCGAGTGGAATCGCGCTATGGGATGATATATCCAGGCCTCTGCATGTGATTGTAGGGCCTGAACAGCCACTGGGTGTTTTTCTCTCACAAAGGCCAATTTGTCACAGGAAGTAAAACGGTGGGCAATATGGTCAACCTGGCCACACAACTCACAAGTATCTTCCTTGTCCTGTGCCCATGTCGACTTCACGGCATTCGATTGAAATCCACCAACAAGGTTCAACATAACCAGTTTTTGGTGTCTATTGGGGAGCTCAGCAAAAATCCTCTGAGTGAGTGCAACATTGTACGGAACACTAGTGTCAATCCCTCGCCTTGAGACTTCATTTTGCAGGACGTGCTCATACCATCTATGTTTCATCACATGAACAATGTGCTTGGATTGATCAACTAAGATATTGCACAGTTTTCGATTCTGGTGCCAGAGCCAACCATCATTATCAACCGTGACCTGGATAATCTGCAGGTATCGGCAAAGGCTGGTGGCCGGTCCATATGTGGTCTTTCCATCATAGACAGAGGCTACTTTGACAATGTTCCTTGCTTGCTCCATGTCAATGGCACACAATCGTCGAATAGCCCTACAGGCCGAGGTGATGGCAAACAGGTGGGGATCCATGATACACTTGGACAAAAGGATCATTGCCAGGAACGGGTTGGCTTGTTTCCGATATCCAATGATGGCATCACAAGCAGCTCTTCTGAGTTGGTTGAAGTGTGCCTTTCCGATATAGTGCAAGTCAGCACCATATAGCGCTGCGGGCCACACACTACTCTGGATGATCTTACACTTTTGCTCAATGGTGATAGGCATCATCCCTATGCGGACAAGCTTAGCGAATGCATTGTCAAGCTTGGCTACCAAAGGAGCTGCAACTTGCTGGCGATTGTACTGTGAAACCTCTCCTAGGTCTTTGGCGAAAGTCTGGATGGGGACTTGTTCTCCTTGTTCAACAAACAATTCATTGACTTCCGCAATTTCCTTCCTCACATTGGCAGTGGATCCCCACAACCATGACTTGCTGACACTCAGTTTCATCCGAAGCTGCTTCAGTAACTTCAGCACTGCGACCCAAGCACGGTATTGGTCCCTTACAGAGGTAGAGACCCAGCTCCAGTTATCTGCGTATGCATAGGGTTTCAACTCTATGGTTTTGACCCTCGCGTGAAACACAAAGCTGACAGCGAGCATTGCTAAGATGGAAAGCGAATCGCCCTCCGGAAATCCACAAGTGGATTCCAGGGGATTGCATTGCACACCTGCATACAAAAGCGATCTGGTCAATTTGGCTAAATTACCCAACCAGAAAGTAATGATGGATGAATCAATGCCTAGCCTTCGCATCAGGTGATGCATGGGACGTCTTGGGATTAAATTGAAGGCCTTAGTAAGGTCCATGGTTGAACCACAAAAGTTCTTTACCTTCAAGCAAGGCACTCTCTACGGTGGCGGACTGTGCGACAGATATGTCACGTACACTCCTATGTGGGAGGCCTCCCGAGACTGCATGTGGAAACATCCTTCCCCAGCCCTTGACAATCTGCTGATAAATCACCCTTGAGACAAGCCTATATAGGGTCGTCAATATTGTGATTGGACGACCGTGTTCCATTCCAGTCGGCTGGGCGATTTTGGCAAGCAATGCTGTCTTGGCCACCATCATATCATTATGGAATCCTACTGGCAGGATCTTCACAACAATATCTCTCAAGTGGCATATTGCATTCTGTGGAAGGATTTTGATCTCCTGATTTCTCCAAGCATCTCTACCAGGGGATTTGTTATCTTTGAGGCTTCGGATGGCCTCTTCCCATTGATGTATGTCATGCATGTTTACTTCGACATGAAAGCTCGAGAAGTCAATGTGATCCAACTCTTCGATGAATTCGCTCCAGGGTTCATCGTCAAGCTGCTCCTGGTTCGTGTCTCTGAGCCACATTGGTTCCCAAAAACGACGAAATGCTTCATTGACATCATCTGGGGCGGTGGCTATCCTGGTACATTTCAAAGTGCCACTGGAAGGGCACACTCCTTGAATGCGTTGGATGCCAATGACATCTTGCTCTATGCTCTGAATGACACATGTTGCTTCACCGAATGCAACCTGAGAACCCACCGTGAGATTAATCACAGGGTTGATACGAACTAAGGTGTTACCTTTGGCACTGCGAAGGAGGGTTGCCTGTGTTGCTTCAACAAGTGGTACTTCGGTGAGTAGCATCTGTTGGCTATTCTTAACAACTTTATATGTAAGGGAGCCAAAAGCTTCATCCATGTCAGTTTGGATTGCAAAACGGAAGGCAGCACGACGGTTATTTGCTTCCTGAACACAGGCTGCATTTGCGTCATGTTCCGTTACCTGGATATAGTCAGAAAGGTGTTCACACGAAGGCAAAGACAACGGCACTGAACGGATGCAAGGAAACGATAACACCCATCTAAACCAGGCACGTCCATATCCTTTGGCATTGAGGATCTTTTTCCACTCCATTTCAAGTTGATTCAACCTCGATGCATTTGTTTGTGGGTTATTTTGGTCAACCTGCCTACGGTACGATTGCAATCCGGTTCTGAAGGATTTGAGCCTTCTGACTTGTCTGGTCTTGGCCTGTGCAAGTGCTGAAAAAGCTTCAACCGGAGGTTCATATCCACCAAAGCGATCTGCAGGGATACATTTCTTACTGAAATCAACCTCCTGCACTTTCATCTGGCATCGACCCCGATGCTTCTGGCTAAGATTGGATGGAACCCCAGGAAGGGGCTGTGCACGATGTTGCATCTTGAGTACTGAATCCATGGCATCTTCGCACGCCTTTGACCATTCTTGTAGAGCATGCATACCATCATCGTCAGTCTGAATGTTAGCAGTGTGCTCCGTGAGTTTTCGAGAGTACTTTGCATAAGGTTCAGCCATGTTGTTCTTCTCGATCCCAAGTTGACTCACATCATCAGGCAGAAACCACTTGAACATTTTGGGCAACTTAACCGGGATGTCAAGGGTAATGCACAGCGGTGAATGTGAATCGAATACCTGACTTTGATCTACATACATGTTCTTCACCAAAGCCGAAATGCTTGAGCCAAAATGGCTACGGAGTGGCTTACAGTGGTTGATAGAAGAATCATACCCAAAAATAATGGTTAAACAATGGCAACCACTAGTGGGTTTATCCATAGCAGTGGCGGTACCTACTAAGCATCCAAGTTCATAGCCATGATTCATGATTAATAGGCAGACTAACCAGCCATAAGGGGTAATTACACCATTTTTGGACAACCTGCATGACATACTGTAGTATGACCTAGAATATATTTCTATAACTTATGACTTCATTTCCTGACATTTTTGTGGGAACGATTTTGCCATTTGCCAAACCCCATGACCAGAGCAAAGGTTGCTGAATGATTCGTCCTGTACTGCCGCCTAAAACGGATGACCAGAACATCTCCGCCCTTGGCTCAAAAGCAATCCCGAGACCCACCCCTGGGGTTCAAATCTGGCAGTGAATGATTAATAAACAATCATAGGAGTTGGTGGTTTCAACCCCTATGAAAAATGAGTCAACCAACCAATTGTTATTGATTAATTGCTAAGGAGAATAAAAAATGTTTGAAATCACCAACAAGTTATATCTTTAGCTATTGGTGGTTAATGGATGGCTGAACGGATGGCCAATAGTGCTTGAATGGACGGTCCATAGTGGCGAAAAACTGTTTTTTCTGCCAGGGCTTTGGCAAATGATGCTCAACAGACCCATCTGACTCATATTACTGACAGTTGGTCAATGATGCTTCAAATATTAACATTATAGCATCATCACCGTTGGGGATGTTGATGCTGAACGATCATTCGTTGTGTCTAGTGGTTGCAACTGTGGTTTAATCTAACAATAATGGTTTAACAACTACTAGGGGGTTTATCCATAGCCATGATGGTACCTACCAACCATCCGATATGATTTGCCATCATGGATGGTTGGTCTACCAACCAGCCACTAATGAACGTTGATAAGCACCGACTAACCAGCTGCTGCTTACAACTACGGCTTCATACAAAAACCGTGCCACCAGCGCCTTGGAGCCAGGTGACACGCCGCGGTTGTCCAACAAACTCGCAGCAGCTGGGAGTGCAGGATCCCAACCTGAGCGCCACTGGCTGTGCCCGGGGGTTAGTGGTTAGTTCCCGGCAGTTTAGCCATGGTAGATGACCATTTCGTATGGGGTATGACCTGGGGCATAACCTGGGGTGAAATTCTGGTAGATGACCTTGTAACCGTAAGGTAGGTGAAATACCTATCGAAAACCATGGTCAGTGACTAACCCGCTGCGACCTGTGGGAATGCATATCAATATTTAAGAGGTGGGGTTCAGTATCGAGAGGTCTTCTGGCAATATGCGAGGCTGGTATGTCGATCCAAAAGTTCCGACGGGTTTCGGTAGGTAAGACAGCTGATGAAGTTCGGTTTCATGCACTGATTATCCATCAAAGTGTCCATGTTCAACCATCATGAGCCAACTTGGCTATATTCACCTATTATAGTTTTTGCCATCATGAAACAATCATGGACATGTTTTCCCGTTGCTTTTTCCATCCCCATCCAAGAGGTTCAGCTGGGCATCGCTCTGCACCGTCAACGATACAAAACCTTTGATGATTATTTACATCATCTGACCATGGCTTCAACAACAGGGAAAAGACTGCAACCGCGGTGGTCATACCAGTTCAATAGCAAAAATTTGAAGGGTCAATCAACAGCTATATAATTGGATATAGTACACACGAGGGGTGTCAATATTCAATAGTTGTACTCTCTCATGCAATTGAAATTGAACGAGTTGTCAACAATATTCAATCATTGTGCAATAGGGGTTAATAATGATCAATAATTAAGGGCCAATTGGATATAGCAAATTATCTAGCAAACATGTTTTTTACAAAGCGGCTAATAAAGGACCATAGCGCTTGGCAATGGTTAATTGATGGTCAATAGTCGTTCGTTCATGATTGACAATGGTCAACCACAGGCATATATGGTTGATGGTTCATAATGGCTCCTGCATGTTAGTGATGGTTCATCACGGGTTCATACTGGCTCAAAATAGTTCATCATGCGTCACTATAAACCATCAGCAGATCAAACAGATCCAAACGTGCAACCCCGAACTGGCACACATCCACTCTTTGCAACATATCACTATTGGTTATGCAGCAGTCCATCACTTTTCCTGGGTCACGCCAACCATCTCTTAGTCCAATAACAATGGACAGCAGGATAGAGTAAAACAGATGGTTGTTGCTAAAACAGTACGCTAGAGTACCAAAGATCGTCCAACCACGCTAAAATAAACAGTGGGACAGACTGCCTCGACGGTTCGATTTTACAATCGCTCGAAACCAACAACCCAAAACACGATTGAACATATGCCCTTTGGTTAGAACCCGTAGCTCCACATCGCTCCCCGTTTAAAGGGCCATGCGGATACCCGTAGCTCCAAGCAGCTCCGTCCGACCACCAGCTAAACATCACCTGTTGATCCACTGAGCTCCCCGTGCATTGCATGGCCTCGAGACAGGCCTGAGAGGTCCGAAGCCCTGAATGGGAGATCTAAACCATAAGAAACCTGGAGGTTGAAAATCCACCCTTTATAGCTGGTTCACCTATAAAAATTGTGATGTTAGCATTGGTTCAAACCATTGCTTGTCGTGCATGTTCCATTCTGCATCAGTATCGATCCGTGTTCAACCACACTTTGTTCATATCAAATTAGGGCTGTTACACCCATCGCTGCATTATCAGCATTGGCAAGTGCTCAGTAGCCTGCCTAAAACTGGCCCCACAAACCAATGTGGCAGTGGGTCAAACCCCGTACCCCCGCTTCCCCTATCATTAAGCTTTTTTTTCTATAGTTTTGTTGGTAATCCCTCATTATTGGTTGGTTAATATTGATCCATAGCCATTTCTCATGGTTCACCACCCCGGTCCACCACAACAGTTTCGAGCACCATCAACTCCTGTGCCTTCACCGTCTCCAAACGTCGCTCCAAGTACTCCTTCCCTGGGGCCGCCTCGCAGATGTGATGCAACGATAAGAGGGTGATAACAAGAGTTGCATTTGAAGAATCCGATGGGTAGGAACCCATGGTTAGTGACCATGGTTGCTAAGTAACCAATGGTAACCACCATGCTTCGAGAACAGCCAATGGTTAGTAACCAAAACTTCGAAACCAATGGTTACACTCCAGTAAACTAACGTAGATATAAAAAACCTAGGTTTATTTTTTTGTTTTTTTTATGTTAGTGAACGCCTCTACTGGAATGCGTACCCTGTGCGATGCCTGCGTTGGCCTTTGAATTGATCTGGGTCTTTCACTGTAAAACCCAAATTGGAGATTTCCCTGTTAGCAGCTTTTACATATTTTGTGAAAACATGCAAATTGCCATGTTAGTGGGATACTTGATTGGCGCCTCCTGATGGACAACAAAAACCAACTCGCACGACATATTGATCGACCATCACTCAGGGAAAACAGAGCTAACATGGATATGCCCGTTCTGTGAAAATCCAGCTCAATCAGTTAAACATTTAGCAGTCAATCAGTAGTAATGCTTAGTAATAGTGAACCTATGGAAGTCTCTTGCTCAGGGTTGATAAATGATCAACTACAGTACACTGTCTGTAATCAAGTGACTACGAACCATGAGTAACGCTTACAGTGATGGAACCAAGTGGGCATTGAGCAGCAGTACTTGTAGTGATTAGTAACCACTGGTTTTGGCTACTAGGCATTTGTTCACAATTGTTTGTAAACCTTCTTCTTAGCCCATTGGCCAGTAATGACCAATGTAATTCTACCAGTCGCAACCGTTGCAACATTCGTAAAATGGCTAGTCATGATTATAAAGCAAATGGCCTGTAAGCGATGGTTCATAGTGGGGGGATGATCACGAACAGTAGCCACAGCTGGCAATGATTAGCTAATGGCTGATAATGGCTTTTAACATGAACTTATAAACTGTTAATTTGTTTTCCAAGCGCCAGCGGCTGGCGGGGGGGGCTTGGCCTACCAGATTGGACGGTCACATTTGCAGTCAATAGGCAATTCGTGCCTGCATCCATCCTCCTTGTCATGCCGGCGGCTCCTGCTCCAACAATCCGGAACAGGGCTTCATGTCGCCCGCAAGCGAATTCTCATGGAAAGCCTCCGCATCGTCATAGATGTCTTCTCTGCTCTCCTCTTTCCACGTCACTAGTTGCTTCACTTCAGCGCAACCGATGTGTTGCACATGGTTCTTTGTGAAAACCTTCTTGTCGAAATCCTCCATAATCTCGTTCTTCGAGCAGGCAACACAGGAAGACAGGACACCCTCCTGTGTGGCCTGCTCAAAGAACGAGATTCTTTCATCCACCTGCTCCTTGTGCAAACGTCGCTCATTGGCCAAATTCGCATGGTTTGAATTTTGCTCTTCGATGACCTTCTTGTGATGATCGACAGCGTCGCCCATCCTCTTTTCCAGCCACTCCACCTGCTCCTTGAGCATGGTATGGCGCCAATCCACCTGGATTTGGCCATCGCAAAAATTGGCATAAGCGGGCTTGAGGTCTTCCAGAGCACTGTCTTGCCTTTGGCAATGATATTTGAGTTGAAACTGGGCCGCCTCCAAACGTTCAAGTCTTCCATGAAAAGCCTCCAGCTCTTCATGGGCATCGCTCAGCACCTGCTCAAAGTCTTTGAAGCGACCCTCCAGGCATTCCTCACTCGGCTTCTCGATCAAGTCCATGCGCTCCTTCAGCATGGCCCCTTCGGAGCGCACCGCCTGCTGCTCCTTGTCGAGGCCAACATAGAGTTGCCATAGCATCTGCACCTTCATCTACACGGTGCTTTTGAAAGCTTCGAATTCAGCGTGCAGGGAATATTGGGGAAGCGCCATGGCTGCGAGATGGTCTACCGCACGAGATCTACCGCAACTTATAAGCCGTTGACTGGTCATGGAGAGTAATAAGTAATAAATAACAAACACCAACGGCGCGCTTCTTCCCACGATGTCAAGTCCAGAGCTGTGGCAACAAACAATAAATGTTGACAGAGTACAAGCAAATACCACCATGATAGATCATGAATGATCATGGTACATCATGTAGATGTTCGCCATTTTCACCTCCAAAGTAGGTAGTTTCATCTTTTTCACTTGTAAAAGCAGGGCATTTCATCATTTTCACTTGTAAAAATACGGAACTTCATCGTTTTCACCTCCAAGAATGGTTTCCCCCATCGATTCGCTTGGCACAATGAATGCAATGCGGCAGCTTCGCCTGGCCCGTGGATGGGTCTGAGCCTCGGACGGCCATGCAGCAGGTGACGGCTAAAGCAGTGGCAGGGCTACGTGTAGCAGGAGGCTGCCATAACCAATAGTGGGTTAGGCAGGAGACTGCTAAGCTATAACCAATAGTGGTTATATGTTATATGTTATATGTTGAGGTGACTGCTATAGCCAGTAGAGGTTGATTATATGTTAGCCACCTTGTTTTTTTAACCAGAGCTAGCCGTCAGCCATGATTAGGTGACAAATGGTGACAAATCACTGTGGTAACAAGCGGGTAATTGAAAATCATTGGACATCTTTCGGGAGATCAGCTGCACGTGGTGGTTTTTCAATTGCCAGGTAAGGGACTACCAAAGGCTAATCATGCCTAAGGATGGCTAAGATTTGCTGGTATATCCGAGCGAAGAACAGCTAATCATGGTCCGCATGGGTCGGCTATGATTAGCATTGGTCACTCATGGTTGGCAACGGTCAACCACAGGTAAATTATCGGAATATTGCGGGTGGCTAATAACCAACAATACCAAGAGCAGGACGACATGAAACATTGCAGGGATACCTCCTTGATATGATCAAAGAACTAGAACAAGAAGAAGAACAGGGATAAAGCATACAAACTGGTATAACAATGAGAGCACATACCGACTATACGGGAGGTTACTCATATGGTCCAAGGGTTCTCCAAATGAACCACCAATCAAATCCTGATTTCAGTATAGAAGCACATCATTTTGGGTAATCCACGTGGCTCTGGAACCGGCAGCGTTCCATCTCTGCATTGCTGCTAGCGATGATTCCAGG
>VSDK01009907.1:176479-220369 GCA_009767595.1 Symbiodinium kawagutii
AGCAGGATAGGCAAACTAATTCTGTTTAAAGTTCCCCTTCCTTTTTGAGTCAACCATTTGATGAATTATGAAGCAGGGGGCCCAAGAATCTTCCCAAATGATAAAGAAGCTCACTTCTTCAGACACGCCCTGCAGCCCAAACGTTCTGCTCATGTAGCCGTTCAGCCGGGACTCTACATAAGTTTGCCGCGTTACTTTACTTCGGTGAAATGCAAAACCACCAGGTTCGCTTGCTGGAAGCTGAGCGGGTCCAACAAACAATGATACCTCCCAACCATCTCAAAACATTTTTTTCCAAGAAAACCACACGAAACATCATCAAACCACCAATACCTTTGGGGTCACCAGCCATCCATGGCCACCACCGTGTCGGTGAGTGTCCTCAGTGACGCCAGGGCGCGCAATCTCTGCTGCTCTGACCTCGGGCTGCAGATGGTTCTCATCCCAGTCAACTACCGCTGATGAATCCCATGCCAATCATCATCATCATCATCATCATCATCATCATCATCATCATCATCATCATCATCTTCTCGCCATGATATCATTAAGAGTTACTATCACAGTCAACTATCCAATATTCTGTACCCCCTGGGCCCACTTCATAGGAGCCATGTTGGTGTGCGCCTTCAGTGACAAATCACTAAACCGCCATCAGGGTAAGGCATAAATAGATCATTGCCATCAAATATACCGAGAGTTTATTAACACCATATCCCCAAAATTAACCACCATAAACCACACCACAAACCAGTATATCATAGCATCACTGTAGGGCAAGCTATTCACCATGGCGATCCTTGTGGTTACCCACTGATGGATTCATATCTTGCTAGGGCAACCACCATGGATCACCTGAAATTCACCCAGCAACCTCCAGATTGCCAGGGCACCACCAGGCCACACGTTGCATCACTGCGCGGAATCCTGGTGCCTCAGCAAGGGCTGGGGGTGGCTGATGGACCCTGATGGTTGGCTTGGTTGGTTCATGGTGATTCGACTGATTGATTCATGGTTCATGGACAATTCATGGATTTTCATGGTCAAGTCAATGGGTGTCAATGGTGGTTGGCTAATGTCAATGTCAATGGCGGTTGGTTGATGTCAATGGTGGTTGGTTTCTGGGTCGGACAACGAATGGATGGGTTTATGGCCAGCATCGCTATGGAAATGATCATGGTTAGGTTGACCCTGAATGATGCCGCTGCTACCAATGATCCAATGTCGTGCGTGTATCAACGCACATACTGTTAGCACTAGTATACATGTGATGTTTCTGCAGGTATCTATCTGAGGCCCGCCTCATAAGCAAGGAGGTAAAACCAGCAACAATAGAATGTCCTTGACCTTGACCAATGTTTGTGTGCAAGATCCCCTCTACTTCTCTCTCTCTCTATACATGTGTGTGTGATTCCTCTTGTGTGCGTCCGTGCATGGTACTGAAGCGTATGGAAAAATTCAATCCTCAATAGCCCACCAGTGAGACCCGTCTGAGGCCCGGCACCCTGTTGCCCTCGAGATCACCCAGCCTGGAGCCGAGCGCAACTCCACAAGGACTGATCCGATCCATCCTAGAGAAACCCTTCAGCCGATCAAAATTGGCCAAGGCTTAGCCTTTTCTGGATAAGTATATGTTTTTCGCTACTGCCGTTTATCGGCGGGTTTCTGTATGTTGGCACTTGAATTTAAGCACATCAGTATTTGTTTCGGAGTTAAAAACCAATTCATTTTCCTAAGTCGATCCTAATCAGGGACCCGGAAAAGTGGAACCACCAAGGCCAAAGCCGGATGGCTGGTCTGAACTGGCTGCCTGGGCATAGGGCCATACCCTCACTTCCGCACCTCACTTGTCACTCACTTGCGGTGCACTGGCGCACTTCACCCACCACTGGTCACTCACTTGCGCACTTCCACACCCAAAGCCTGCCCTGGGCACATGCAGGGCAGGACATGCGGTGGGACATGGGGTGGGACATGGGGTGGGACATGGGCTGGGACATGGGGTGGGACATGGGGTGGGGACATGGGGTGGGGACACGGGGTCGGAGAAGGGCTGGGCACGAGATGCATCGCCCAAAGACTTCATTGGGGACATGCAGGGCAGGACATGGGGTGGGGCATGGGGTGGGACATGGGGTGGGACATGGGGTGGGCAGGAGATGCATCGCCCAAAGACTTCACCGGAGGAAGCTGGGAGGTCATACACATGTCACAAGTGTACAAGCGAGTGATACCTCAAGTGTACAAGCGAGTGACAACTCAAGTGTGCAAGCGAGTGGTCCTCACCAGCAGTGCAGGTCCACGCATCTGGGGTACACGTATGGCCGGTGTCCACAGCTGCTGTGCCCCTGACTGGAGGTACCATAGCCTTGCTGGTGGCCTCAAATGGTGACTGGAACCGCCGCCTCCTTAGCGGTGCAGAACCTGAGCTACCAGGGTGGCCATGAACCGCTGACCCAAGCACCCCGGAATTTGCAGGCCTCGGATCGGCCCTGGCAGAGAGAAGCAGCCTGCCAACAGGTGAGCCGAACCCAAGGATACGGCACAAATGGCACAGGGCACAGGTGCCATGGGCAAAGCCTCACCCAGATGCTGATTTTGGCCACGGCTTGACCCAACATGGCACACGAATCTCTTGGGATGACCAGCACTGCCATGTCAGATCTCCAAGAAACGAACAAACTTGTCCTGCAGCCATGTCACAAAACCGACCCGTAAAATCCATTCTGTGGCGGTTGCCAACGCTCCTTGTTCAGTGTGTAACAGCCATGCGTAAACAAACACAAAGTGAGGGTTCTGGACATGATGATCAAGCCCTGATAGCAGTTCCCGCTTTTTCTATAGAAACTGGTTTGGCACCTGGAATTTGGGGTTGGACGCTTTCCTGCTGAGCTCAATCACTTTGATTGGTTGTGGATGGCACTTTGGTCCCTTGCACCTTCCAAGCTTTGACCAAGACCCATATCCTTGCCGTGACGTTCCTTGTCGCTGATATTCTCATTGATCATCAAAGGCTACTTTTTTCAAATGCGCAGCGCTGGAGTCTGGTGTAACTTTGGGGCTCTGGGGGTGGAGGTGTGTTCCCTCCAAGTTGCTGCTGTTGGTGGTTCATATCCATCTATGCAAACACCTCCATCGTATCCCGAAGGGCCGTTCATCGGGATATACCCAAAAAATGCGCGCCTAGAAATGCTATATGATGCATACAGCAATTAGCTATATATATATATATACATACAAATATTTTAGCATGCAATCTTTAGGTTGAAAAACAAGAGAAGGTAAACAGCTTCAGCAACCCGATGAAGCTTCCAGCATTCCACCAGCCTAGTGAGCTCGACACTGGATCTCTCACAGGCAAGGTGCAACGGTGACCTTAAGCCGAGACAAGTTGTGCTGCTGTTGTGGCGAAAGCTAAGGCGTGAAGACCACAACAGAATACAGTAGACCACTCGTGTTGAATGGGAAGCACCTAGCACATAGCTGGTGCAAATGACCTTCCTGAAGATCCACCAACAGTATATCTCTGTACCTTGAAACTTTTGAATTCTTCGGAGGGCCGGCCCTGGGAGTGGCGCAAATCGGATGAAATTTATGAATTTGGCAAGGATCCTGGGCCGATCAACTCTTGGAACGCCAGGCATGGCAGTGTCCGCAAATTTCTTGAGGATGGCATGATGCTGACGCAAGTCATCACTGAATCATGCAGTGCTTAATGGTGGTTCAAAGAATTGATGATCAAAACCTAAAGCCACCGACCATACTGAGAATTTTGTCGCTTAGCCCACAATCAAGCGCCCACATATGAATACAGTCCACGGATGTCCTCGGAATCCTGGGCACCTCAAATCTGAGCTTCCCAGACTGCTCCCGTAACCCGCAGCATGAGCAGTTTCCCCACAGATGGGAAACCCTTTCTGGTAGGGATACTCTGGTAGTACCGGTAGGGTCCGGAGGTTTGTTTCCAGGGAGGACTTGTTGGATCCTAAGGACAGCAGTCATGACCTACGACCAAGGCTTTCAGGCAATGCCTGGTAGACCCTACCAACCAGATTGGCCGTCCCCTCAAAGCTTGTAGCAACAGCCTGAAACTGTGGGCGGATGAGGAAAACCAAATGAGCCAGTATATGAATCATGATGAATACACATGCCACCCATCCTCCCAATATCTCCGTCCCAATGTTAAAAGCATGAAAAAAAGCGATAAAACAAGGAACAGAAATTGGTTCATTCGCCCCACCTGTGTGGTCCCGAAGAACAACTTTGGCCCAGCCATGTTGGGCCAAAGTCAACCGCTGGGGCCTCTAACTCACCCAGCAGATTGCGGGCATCAGGAGATGCCCGGTTACCTGCCGTGGGTGAAGACCGAGAAAGGGCTCGGACGGTGCCATGATACCGAGGAACACTGGAAATAGAGGGAATCGACAGTTCATCATGATGATGATGAGGATGATGATGATGATGATGATGATGATGATGATGATGATGATGATGATGATGATGATGATGAGAAGGAGGATGAGGAGGATGATGATGATGATGATAATGATGATGAGGAGGGTGATGATGAGGATGAGGATGAGGATGAGGATGAGGATGATGATGATGATGAGGAGGAGGAGGATGATGGTGATGATGATGATGATGAGGAGGATGATGATGATGATGATGACGATGAGGATGATGAGGATGATGATGATGATGATGATGATGATGATGATGATGATGATGATGATGATGATGATGACGATGATGATGATGATGATGATGATGATGATGATGACGACGACGGTGATGTTTGTGCATAATTACATGAGGTCCATGCCCACGGAACTTAGAGTAGTTTGAAGGCATGGAACCAACAATCAAATGATGTACAGGGCATATACCATGGTTTGTGCCCTTCATTTTCCTTAGGTACTGTCCTGCAGGTTCGAAATCCATTGGGCACAGACGTGCATCCCTAAGCTGCCTGCAAACAGCACACGTTTGAAGGGGAGGCCATGATAAGCCATGGCCCTAGCCATCACATGATCCGGAAGTTACAGCAATACGCTCTATTGATTTGATAGTGTTGGAATCCAATGTGGGTTCTTACCAAGTCAGATCCAGATCTTGTCGCACAGGATGCAAATGTCGTTTGTAACCAGCATCATTTAGTCATGGCCGCTATCATCGTCATAGAATTGTATGGCGTTGTAACTTTCATCAACCCCATTAAATTAGCCATGATTGTCCGTGATTATTTGGCTTATATAACTCACCATAATTTGCAATGCAGTTGCAGTTAATTCTGTCAATTATAGGGGCACTAATGAAGCATAACTAATCATGCCTGTCAACCACCATTGACCATCATTGACAAGTAATTGACCATTAATTGACCCCTCTCAGCCATTCATCCAAGCTTCATCAAATCCCAAAAAATCTGGTGATCTCAAGGCATGCCGGCCATGCGAAGCAGCCTGGGGAGGCAGTGATCAAAGGTGGTGCTCCCAACTGCTAATCCATCCAAGGTGACTGCAACGTGGATGTTCGGCATGGTTCGGCCCGGGTTAGCACAGAAATCACCGTTTTTGGAGACCCTTCTTGACAAACGCGTACATGAATTCATATGAGTCACTGATTGACATTATGTTCAAAGAATAGTCCAGTAATCGACTGAGTTTTACCGAAAGCCGGTAAAGACCTCCAAAGAGAGATACCACTAATTTACACTCATTCATGACTCATGGCGATCTTTCACTCACCTACACTCATGCGGCAGTGGGTCAGTTCACCCTTAGTCCCCCGGGTTCCCCCGCCATTCACCAGCTCGTTTCCTTATTGGTATTGGTTGCTTCTTATCCCCCATTGTTGTTGGTTGGTTAACTGCTTGACCCAGCTCGCCATATAGTTGGTATATATTCCCTATTGTTAGTTAACATCCCCTATTATGAACCGTTAACCCTACAGTTGCTCGCCATCCATCACCCTCCTACTCTCGGCCGCAAATGATCGCAGCTCTCGTTTTTTCTGGCGCGCGCAGCGCTTTGATGCACCAGCTGGGAATCCTCAGCGCAGAGTCGACGGCTGAGTGGTTGACGCTACTAGACCTTGCTGAGCGACAAGATGGTACCCCGGCAATAAAGTAATTGCTGCCAGTACTATTCGTTAGTTGTAATTAAGTAATTAGTTGACATAAACTAACTACCATCTCAGAAATGATTAAGGTTTAGGATTATTCATTACCATATGTTATCAGGACTAACCACCCCCTATTATTGACGCTGGTTTGTTTGTTACCACTACCAGTTACGGTTACCAGTATGAAGCTATAATGATTAACAAACAATATAAACCAGTACCCATAACGATTGGCTACCTTATGTGGCTGGGTTGTTCCTGCCATTCAGCTACAAGTGGTTCCCTCTAGCCAACTAAATTCACAACTGACTAGCCACAACCACCAGCTTTGCTCTCGCCAGCACCGTGACAGTTGAATCCCCCAAGATTTGGGTATGTGCCAACTTAGTGGTACCCCCATATCAATGGTTTCCTAGTAAAATGATCATTCTTGGTGGGGCCCATTGGTCACCCAAGTTTGGCACATACCCATATGGAATGTCCGTTGAATGTCCCAGTTCTAAGCAAGAATCGCTCAGAGGGGTACCCAACCTTCCAAGGAACTACGCCGATCTACAAGGATGTTCATGGTGCGCACGACTCCTTTTTACAACGGCACCGACTATTGCGGTGCCCATCCCATGGATCATTTTAGTAGACGAACTAGTAAATCGCCATCTACATGAGCCATGAATCAATACATCTTCAATCAGCTGCATCTATATGGTTGTGGGTCAACACCCCGTACCCCTGGCTCCGCCATCATCAACCATTGTCTTCCCTATTATTGTTGATGGTGATTATCCCCCATGAAAGTTGGCTGATTACTATTGACCCATAGCCATATGCTCAACTTCCTCGACACAACCTGAAGTACCACACCTCTCCTACGCGATCCGCAGCCACACTGCAGCTGTGTCTCCCTGGTGTGGCTTTGCCACCAGAGTAGAAAGCATTGCCTGTAAGGATGGCGGATGGCCGTGATTTTGGTGGTTATCAATGTCCTTTTTTGTGGGTTGCCAACTAGTTGGTGGTTCTTCAACAATTCACATGAATTGCATAGTTTTCAACTGGTGTTTTTTCATGCTTATCAATTGTCATGTTTTTTATGGTTGTTACTAGAAGTTCAGGGTCTTTGATGGTGATGAATTGTTACTCAACACGCTGATTCACTGATCAATGCTGATCTCTCATGGTTGTTGACGTTCTCAATGGATATGATATTTCTAATGTTCGCACACGGATTTTGATGATTGTCAGCGATGGTCTCAGTAACGATGTGTGATGATTGCTTGTGGCACTTGATGTGCTTAGATTGTGAATAGGTCGAGGTGATCAATGGTTCTCAATCAAAAGTTCTTACTAAGGTATGATAAGGGCGCTTGATGCCATGGGTATTTCCCACAGTTTCTGGCGGCTCAAATTATATGTCTATGGACCATTCAAGAATTGATCATGGCAATGGTAGTGGGCAATCATGGTTGCATGTACCATTAAGGAGCGTTAACCGATAACCAATCATCAGCCCAGCTGAGATCGCCCTGGTGTGTTTGGCATGGCCAGGGTTCCCTCTTCCCTGTGCTGAGTTGCTGGGTTGCTCCTTGCTAGCAACGTCCAAATGGTAGTTTCTCACAATGATTTCTCACAATAGTTGGTTTATTACTATAAATGGCTTATATATATGGGATGATTTGGGGGTACCCCTACTGAGAAACACCCATATACGCATGTAGGCATGTTCTGCTTTTCAATGCCATGTTATGATCATCTGCATCCTCTTCTGCAAGTATGCAACCGTGTAATTGTTGACTTCGTCAGGCTGAACATCTTCCCGAAGAGCTAAAAGTATACTTTCCTCATTCAGGCTGAAAAAAAGGCTGAATGATTTCCTAGGTATGCGTGGGTGTTTCTATACCTGGTTGGCGGTTTCAACCCCTATGAAAAATATTAGTCAACCATCCATTTGTAAATAATTACCAGGGAAAATGAAAAAACTTTGAAATCACCACACCAACCAGTAGTTGTTTAACCATTACTGTTGGTTATGTTAATCATCCCCCATTATTGACCATCATTATATAGCTGGTTATAACCAACAGTTACTGACCATTTGTTACTAACCATTTGTTAATTAATAACCATCATTACTAACCAACAGTTATTAACCATTACTGTTGGTTATAATAACCATCACTGTTGGTTATACCATTACTGTTGGCTAATATAATCCCTGTTTATACCATTACTGTTATACCATTAACCATCATTAGCTGGTTATAACCCCTGGTTTGTTTCTATGTTTGTTTCTCCCAGCGCTTGTCGCATGGCAACGGTGCAACCGCGTGGCATCGGAGCCCGGCTCCCTCGGGCTTCAAATCGTAGTGGCCCTGCGCCGGGACGGCCGATCAAGCTGAGGCCGTGGCATCTTGAAACAACGGCTGAATGGGTTCATGGCAACCAATGGTCAGCCATTAGTTCACTAATTGTAAGCAATGGTCAGCTGTTGTTCACTGAATACATGAATACCTTTCAGATAGATTCAGATTAGTGGTGAATAATTGGCTGGTTTAATGGTAACCAATGGTTAATTCAATCCTGCTGAATCTGTTGGTTCTAAAGGGTTCTTAATAACAATCACAACTAATTTATGTTGCTTCGCCGCCTGATTGCACATGGCGAAACTTTCCTTGGGAATTAATGCATAAAATGGCTTCTTCATGCTTCTACATCTTCTGTTTGGCAACATGCTCCGACCGTTGTGATGCACACACTCCTTGTGGGCATCTTGTGATATCGCTCGTGGCAGTTGACCCAATCCTTCCTGTTGTTTAGCGCTCTCCTCATCGGTCCTAGCTGGATCTCAGTGGATCTCTCAATATCTCCCAGTATTTGATGCTTCTTGATGGCCGAGAGTGGCTACTGCTGATGGTTCATCAACCAACGGACCAACATCAACCAACTAAGTATACGCGGCATCCTGCCACTTGCCTAAGTTTTGAAAGCTAAACCTTGGACCTGCGGTGGCTAACATGTAGCGACATGTGTGTTTATCGTTCTTTGCATCATGGTTATAAGGGTGCTAAACCCTTCATTTGACCAACCAATTTCAACCAACTTCAACCAACTTCAACCAACTTCAACCAACTTCAACCAATTAACCAACCAACTTCAACCAACCAACTTTGACCAACCAACAAACTATCCAACCAACCAACCCACCAAGTAACTCACCAACCAACCAATCTCAACCAACCAACTGCCCCAGCCCTTGCCTCTCGGCAGTCCATGACCTGCCAGCCATCGCCCAGAGCTCGCAAGATCTCCTCGCGCCCGAGCAGCGGAAGGTTCAGCTGCCTCGGGCACCAGCGTCACCAGCTGCACCAAAAGCGGTGAAGAAAGGCGAACTCTGCGAGGGAGCAGTCATCTTTGGCACAACGCAGAAAAGTTCTGTGCATAAATGTAAATAATATATATATTTTTTTATACATATATATATATATGTGTGTGTGTGTGTGTGTGTCTCTCTTATTGATTTATTGATTTATTTATGTATTTATCTATTTACGTGTGTGTGTGTGTGTGTGTCTGTGTGCGTGTGATGATATATGTATATATAAATATATATTATTTGTTTTTCACATTTATGTAAATGTGAAATGTTCTACTTGTTTGTGAAAAAAGTCCGGCTGTGTACGTATGCACGCATGTGATGTGTGTATGCTGTACATCTATGGACGTGCACATGGATGCAGAAAGGTATGCAAATTGCACGAGGTTCGTAACCTCAGCAATAGAAAGTTACAAGTCCAAGCCTTCTGCGGCTTCTCTTGGAAGGGCATGGCCTGCGATTTTTGATCTTTTGGCTTGCACCAGCGAAATCATGAATTACATGGCCCGTGACTAATCATACTCAATGCACCTTGCTGAACTGCGCTTTAGAGCACCTAGAGTGACCACAAAGGACACCACCCGTACAAGTCTCCCCATAAATAGATGACACTTTCACACCAAATACAGGTGCCACACTGCAGACCTCCCATTTTATCCCATTTGTCTCAGAAATCATGCTCATCCTGTCCACATCACCGGCTTGGCTGGAATATCTAAGGCCTAAGATGCCCAAAGCTTGATTCCGACCAGCAATCCTCAGGGTTTCCAGGTACTTCCAATAAGTTCTCCCATCGCCCAGGACCCTCAGATCCCTCCCCCGCGCCACTGGTCACACGGCAAGTGGCTCCATAGCCTCCTGAAACCTTGGGCTTCACCGGGTTCAGGAAGGTTGGGGTAATGATCAGGGGTGATAAATCAGATGGTTTCATTAAGATGTGAACCGTTCATCAGGCAGTCGTATGGTTTGTGAACGATCAGATGGTTTGATTAAGATATGTTTGGGGTAATAATCTAGTAGTCGTATGGTTTGATTAGCATGGTTGGTTTGGGAGTTAAGAAAGCGATAATGGGCTTTGATTGATTACGTATTTAATTGGCTAATCAGGGGTGATAATGAGGCTTACGACGTGTTTGAAACTGGGGTATACTTGATATGGCTCCCAATATCTCCCAATCAATCATCATGCGAGTAAACCGTCTATGGTTTAGAATGCTTTTGAAGCCGATTCTTTGATTAAACTCGGATCAAAAGCATAAGCCTGAAAATTACATCGGGATTCGTTATAATGCCGTGATGATCAGAAGAGAACCAGCCATGACATGCCACAAGGGATGATTTTACCAGGGCGAAAAAATCATTTCCACGAATGGGGGTTCAATGACATTTATCCTGTGGTGGCCTCTCAACACCAGCGGTCACGTTCGTCCATACATAACATGTCTAACAATCCTGGGCCGATCCCACCTGTTGTCAACCTGGCTACCTAGTTGCTAGTACACCTGGTGTTCATTATTGTATACCTGATGTTATCATGATGAACCTGGAGTGTGTAAATCTAGTTGACCCAACATTAAACAATGTTCATGATTAGTTGCCAAATGATGCCATTAATGATGCCTAGTTACCCAGTTACAGTACTTGGATACCTGAAAGTATGAACAGAATCATTGACGGCATTTAATGATCATGAATGCCAGTTGCGTAGACATAGCCACACTTGAACGAATGGTATGTTTGCCAATTGTCATGCCACTAATATCCACTAATTAACATGCCATTAGCCACTGATGGTAATTTACATACCTGATGGAAACCATTGCCAATGGTATGTCTTACATATGCCCTATAAAGATGTAGTTCCAACGAACGCCACTGATGCCTGGCACCTGGCTCCCCGGTGTCGCCAAGGTGCTCGGGTCGACTCTCCACGCCCTCGCGGCTCATCAGGTTGAGATGCAGCAACCTGGGGGGTTCGACCAACGCCGTGGGCTGTGCAGGCTGCGTTTCAGCCACGGAATTCTGGGAATGGACGGGCTGGGCGCTAAGCAGATTTTGTTCCTGGGGAAAGAACATTGAACATCATCAGCCATCGTTGAACCATCAGTGCTCGTGCTACCTAGCAACCTACTTCAGCAATCGCCATGAAAAACCATCCTTAGCATGTCACTTATCTTGAGCCTCAGGGACCCGGGCTCAAGGACACACGGGCTCGAATCATGGTATTCCACGTCAGGTGAGACTCTGGTTGGCTGCTACAGTCGGTTAAGATACTGGTTCATCGGCTTATGACTCTGAAATTGGCTAGTGAGCTAGCTGATCAACCAGGGGTTAGTGAGTAGTGAGTCACTGTCTACTCATTGGGCAAAACATTTGCTAGTGAGCTCCGGTGGTTCCAAGTTCTACCCTCCCCATCGTTACATAGCTGGACCATCGCACAGTGGCGCTTTTCAAGCGCCATGTGAAACCCCGCGCCCCTCCGGACCATGTTCACAGCTGCTTTACTGGTGAAGGGCAATTGAAAAACACCCCTTGTATCAATGGTTTCCCAGGGTTCCCCTCAAAAATAAGATGTTCCATTTCTAGGTTAATCTACGAGTGGGTAAGCACGCTTCATACTGGTTGAGAACCAGTCACGGTTGACGATACCCATGGTTGATACTATGGCCAGGGTTCAAAACCGTGGCATTCTTATGGACTCATGCAGTCTCCATATAATTGAAGTTCGTAACTACAACTATGATCATAGCCATAGGTTAGACATCTATAGCCATCACAACTATTACATTTGGTGTTAATACCAATGATCATGAATAACTTCAATGACTGAACTATGATAAGTCTATGATCCATGGGTAGCCATGATTGACTAGGATCATTAAAGTCTAATAACTCTAGTTCTGCCTATGACAACTCTGCTGAAACTTTACATGTTTAGCTAGCCACAAGTATACGGCATAATGTTGAACTATAGGCACTGGTTGGTGGTTTCAACCCCTATGAAAAATATGCTTGTCAACCATCCAATTGCTAATGATCATTAGTGAAAATAAAAATAATTGAAACCACCAATCAGCTGGGCAATACTCATGACCATAGTCATCTATCCTTCTTGAACCCGCCGCTTTCCCACAACTGAGCTCCCAAACGTATGACCTGGCCGGTGCCGTGGCTCACCATCCCAGAATGGTGAGCCATGGCGGGCCATCGTGGAGGATATGCTTTGGTGACGGATCATGGTGGGTAATAATGGTCATATATGGTTATATATGGTAATAATGGTTGATTATAATCATTATCCGCTTGGTGGTTAGAACCCCGTGATGAGAAAAACGAGTTGACAAACTCACCATTTCTGAACACTAGGGAAAACCAAAAAATGTGAAAATCCACCAGGCAGTAATGGCGAATAATGGCATGTCGCCTGTCACATTGCCTAATTATCCTAATCAATTATGAATTATAACTGGTACATGTTGCCCATAATGGTCAAGTGGATGATCATTTCGCTGGCAGTTATAGAACATTCAATTGGATTCAAGTGTCTGAAACCAAAACATCCCTCAGTTGCCATGGATCGAAAATAGTTTCTTGTGCTCAATAACCACCATGTTGTCTTTTCCCCCTGTGGCAGCGCCAAGTCAAAGAAGATCGGCTGGAGTTGCTCACACCTGTGGGACACGTGTCATGATCGATATCGGGCTGTGCGAAAGTTGTGGTTCCGAGTGGAAAACCATGACGGTCCAGAACACCAACACCCTGAAATCAATCCCGAAGATTGCTTTGGGATTATTCCCCGGTATACTTAGATCGACAACTACAGGTAAATGTATACATGTATGTATGTAGATATATATTTATGTATTATATATATATATATATCATGTAGTCAGTAAATAAACATGTTCATTCATATATGTGCTCATTCAAAAAGATTGCATGCATCGTAAATGTGCGTATTTATTTATATGGCAGTTTCTCACAATAGGGATCCCCCAAATCGTCCGGTTTATTCATCATTTATAGTAGTGAACCAACCAGTTTTGGGGCTCCCTATTTTGAGAAACACCCATATATCCATATCCATATTGATCTGCCCTTTCAGATTGATCGGCCTCTCGTGGAGATTCGCGCCAATGCGCTGAGATACTCTGGCAAACGACCACTCCTGGCTCCAATGCAGCAAACATCACCAAGGAAAAACGGCATGCTTGCATTAATGGTTCATGGTGACCCTTGTTGGCTCATAAAATACCATGGTTCATAAGCCAATAGTGGTTGATAATAGTTTTCATTGCTTATCATTGACTATTCGTTTATAGTTGATCATGGCTAGTTTTGGCGAATATTGACCCCTGGCCCAAAAGTTCGCTGCGATGTCCTGCATACTCTTGTTGTGATATATCTCCAACTAATACTGAGCAAGATCATGAATATGTGGATCGAGGACACCAACCAGTACCTGATGCTATCTCAAAGTTCATCCTTCTCTCAAGCAGCTGCATTTGGCCATGTCAGCGGCCGTTCCAAACCAATGATTGGCCCATGGGATGGCACATGTAGATATTGACATATGAATAATTGTAAAACAAGTTATATGCTATTATAAAAACAATAATACTATAACTATATGCTACCATAATATGATTTTACTATGCAAATTATATGCAAATAGTTGTAAAAACATATAGAAACTATAACTATATACTACCATTTGATTGGGCCACTCCTGCTAGCTCCTTAGCTCCCCCTTCATAGGGCTATAAGGATATGATAACATGTTGCGACAGTGCTAGACCAACCAGGCAACAGAGTGCCCACATCCAACGGCAGCTTCTACCAGAGCTGAAGTGCAACAGGGAGTGTCCTGTAGACATTCTGAAAGACCGTGTTGTCGATCACCATGTCCTTGCAATCCAGCTTCACACGCTGACAGCTAAAAATTGAGCATAATCAATCTGCATGAGCCACTATTGACAAAGAATCTCAGTCACGGCTGGCACTTGGCCATTTATTTGCAAAATCGATGGTACAACATGGGGTTTGAAGATGTCTGAAGTATAATCACCGTCCAAACACTCCAATTTGCACACTGTCAAAAAAAAGCTGGTGCCATTTTCCTTTGCGAGTTTGTTCATTGCAGGGATTCCCATCTTTGTGACGATGATATGAGCATGAAATCACGCACGTACTCAGGGTGTACAAGCGCCGCGTGGGATTTAAAACATCTCTTTTCTGGAAGCGCCGCACCTCGAGTCGATGAAACACCTTTTGAAGGTGGATCGACTGGGAGAAAAAGGCCGCAGGAAATTACAGGCTGCAGGAATGGATTCCTGCTGCCACTGGCAACTCTTCAAAACTGAATTAGTCAATCGACCTTCTGTGGAAATCATCACACACGACAGTACACCACATCACCATCCAATGCCTCCTGGATGAGCTGTGGTACCCCCACTTCCCTTGCTAGATCCGCCGCCGAACACTGCCGTGCATTGCGCACGTCCAAGCGAGCGCCCTCAGTGATCAATAACCAGGCTGTATCGTAATTGGCATGCAGAATGGCCGCCATCAGTGGGGTGGAGCCTGGCAAGTGGTGCAGCATCCGTGTGGCAGACGTGACTTTGCCAAGGCGATACTTCAGAGACATGAAGCTGATGACCGCTCCTGCGACGAAAGAAGCACACTCGGACACACACAAACACACACGTACAGAAGAAAAATATCTCTCCCCCGCTGAAGGGAGAAAAAAAAGGCCAAGGAACAGCCCAGCTACACAGGCACGTCCCATGTAGACTGGTGTGTCAGGTAGGAATTCTGGACTGCCATCCCATGCAATCAAATACCCTTCAACCAACGGGGTTGGGTGCTCAAATGATCAAGGCTTTCGTGCTACAACTGTTGTCCCATGTTCAATTTCATCCACCAAGGCTTCGGACAAAAGGTGATGTACCCCGATGTACCCTTAATACCCCTTAATACCTTACATTGATTTGTAACTTATTCTATCATATCAAATAACTGATCCAGGGTTGCCGATCTTGGATGGCACCCTGGTACCCAACGGCCTTGGCAGAAAAATGATGCTCCAAAAAGATTACAAGGCCGTCTTCCAGTCATGGTTTTTGCCAACAAAAAGCCGGGATGTCCCACATAGCTTTTTCATTCACCCAAAAACTCCTTCCAAGAATGAGGAAACTGGGAACGGCTGGTTGATGTCGGCCCTCATCTCAATCAGCTTTTTGCTCACCTGAGGGACTGGCAATCGGTCCAGGGACGTGGCCGACGGCACGGGACCCCTGTGTGATGATGTAGGTATAGATGGCTCATGTTGGCTCAACAGCTTTTGGAGGTTCTACACTGATAAAGTCCGGTAGGACCCAGAAAAAAGGCTGGTTCTAAGATCATATGTCCACTTCATGCCGGCAACGCGAGCTGATCGTGTTCGTTTTTGATCCTTCCAAAAATGATCAAACCTGAGCATGCCAATCAAAAAACACCGTGATCACGCGTCAACGTATGTCAATGTGACAATGTGTGTTTCTTTTTTTTGGGCAGCCGTCTCTGAACGGATCGGCGTTAGGCCGTTCGGCAGACTTGTCAACGCCTAAACTATGCCGTGCAACAGCCCGATAGCCTCAAAATGGCCTAACATGGGCACAGCGTGGACTAACAAAAGGACCTGGGAATGCCAATGCAAGCCCAGGACCCATTCATCCGATACCTGCAACTGAAGGGTATGACCTGCTTGGAATTGCATTGGCCTGCCCCTCAGGCTGGTTACACGCATAAACGGTTGCATCGGCTTTTCACTCCCTTGCGTGCCTGACAGCCACAGAGGGAAAACTTGCCGTTTCTGAATGAATCACCGATCAGAAATGTTGGAAACCTACCTGCCAATCAACAACATGTTTGTCACACCTGAGGGTATCAACTATCACCAACTATTTCGGGCCAGTTGTGGTGGCTAGTAGTTTCCTGCTGTTCCCCGCCTCCACCGCATTACGGCGCGACGTGGCAGCACCATGCAACAGCTTGGGTTCCTTCGACAGGTCCAAGGAACTGCGGCGCAGCAGTTCCTCCAAAGAGGCTAAAGAGCACCTCGGAACGGGCCAACATTTCCACTGGCAAGGATTCCATCTGGCTTCTCCCGGTAGCAAGATATTCTGGTTGGTGGTTGAACCACCCCTTGGAAAAATATTCGTCAAACAACAATTTGTTGATAATTACTAGTGAAAATAAAAAATGTTTGAATCCACCAACCAGTATCAGAACATATTAGAACCAATAGGGTCAGGAACTGGAGGGATAGTATGGGACGGTGATGAAAGAGAGCGGAGATTCATTACCCAACTGTTGCACGATGTTGCACGTTGATGTCGTAGAATTTCCAGGACATACGGACATACGACTGTCGATCAATCAGAGCATTATCCTGCTGCCTTCAATCAAACTCAAACAGCTGGTCTATGATGAAACTCAGTGATGATGGAGCGACTAAACGAACACGGCAAACTCAGTGGGGTACACAGGTTGCTGAATGAAACTAACTGTGGGCCCCTCAAGAATTGAGGATTCCCATGTGGCTCTGCATCCAACCCTTCATGTAAGCAAACAACCACAGGTTTTTGATACTGCTCATGGCCGTGATCATGGTGATGCTGGCGCATTCCTCCCTGTAAGCAGCACTAATAAGAACGAGGTACGCAAAGTTGATGGTTGAAGTGCCAAAGATGTCCCTCTCCAGTGGGTCGCCACCAGAATCGCAGATGAGGCGGATGCCTTCGCTGTTGTCGAATTGGGCAGCCAGGTGTAGAGCAGGATGAATTCCCCCCTCCTGCACTGAAGCACGGGCTGCAATCAGCCGCTGTGCCGCCTCGTTGTGTTGGCATATCATGCAGAGTCCGAGGGCAGAGGTGTGAGATGGAGTACCGAGCAAAGGCTGCCCCTTCCGGGTCGCCTTATTGGGATTTGCACACTGCTCTAGCAGGGCACTGACCACCTCCAAATCGCCACTCAAAGAGGCATAGTGCAAAGGCATGAACCCAGCGCGGTCGACCTCGTTGATCTTCTCAAAGCCATTCTGGTGGCAAAAATGGGCCGCCAACGAAGCAGAGTCGTTCGCAACCTCTCCAAAGCCTGGGACTAGATCCAGCACAGGCTCAACTGCAAGGCCTTTCAAGTGCACCCGCTGGAGGTTACGCACTATGCGGTAGTTCACCAAATCCTCATTCTGCAGGGCTTGCAACATCTTCCGCGTGAGGGCAGCCTGGAGCAAGGGGCCCAGTTTCATCTTGTCGGCCTCCACTGTGAAGTCCCCTTCACCTCAGACCAAGAAAAGCCATTCGACATACTTTTACCATCCGGTTCATCTCTAACATCCTCTGAATATGCCACTCTCAAAAAATTACACAACAAAGCACAGCAGCATGAACATCATAAACATCACAACCAACATATCCAACATGCATCAACATGAACCAACAGCATCAGTCGTCAGCCGTTTCCCTTTTGCATAGCCTGCTGGACCCGTGATGAGAGATTCAGTGGCCAGAACCACTTCGATGTGCTTCGGACTTTGAACCAAAATCCAGGAGCCCTCAGACAACTCACGCATTGTTCTTTCTAAGCGGCACCAACCCCTCGCCCGCCAACTCTCTGCATTCAACACATGCTGTGAAGATGGGTCCTGGATGAAAGGGCATAGAGCAACAAAGAAAGAACAAGAAACCACATAGGCGTGAATGCTGGTAATAGCCGCTTCTTGTCCCCATTCACGCTGTGGACAAGAAAAGTAATCGTACCAAACGAACAATTTCTCGGATCGCAGCTCTTTCGTGGACATTTGCTTGGCTCCACTCACAAAAAGTTCGGTCATGAAGTGCAGAGGTAAGTGTGACACATCGTACAAGATCCGCTTCATGGCACTCTGGAAGACCGAGAACTGTTCGAAGCTGGGATCTGGGTGATCCTTTGCTGCCCACTGGTGCGAAACAAACATTGCCTTTCCCATCGGCTTCTGAAACTCCACCATGACACCTTTCGTTTTCAAATCCTCATGCGGCTCGAGGGTACGCATTTGCATCACATCTTCCATACTCACCTGGCAGTTCCAAGAGTAGGTGGGTTGAGTATGAGCCAGACCGCTCATAGGGATGTCAGCAACATGTCACAAGCTCAGCCAAGGAACCTACTATAGGGATCCACAGGGTAACTTCCAAAACCATCCGCTGGGAAGGGCTGACACACTCACACACTCACACATCACACATACGTTTATAGGAGACGGACATGAGCACACAGCTGATTGGATTCCCTGACATGTTGCCACCTCCTTCTCTCTCGTGCAATCAATATTCGCGAACAATTGCCACCCAAGATGGAGTGGCTTATTGCGACATCAAGTTTTCCGCAGCCAGCAATGCATGTTCAAGGGAGACCGTTAACAGTAATGAATGCATGACTAGGCTCTACCAAGAGCATCCAAGAGCTATAGATCATATATTGACATCACACCTTCACGATCATCATCGGCAGTATTCCCGTTCCCCGATGTGGCGGCCCGGGCCGGTTGCTCAACCACTTCTGAACTTCTGAAATTTCGACGTACAAATGTGGTTTGTCCACCTGGCGGAGCCAAGCCCGAACCCTGGCACCGTGTACATGGGGAAGCGCATCTTCTCCAGCTGCACACCCTTGGCGTGCACCGTTGCAGCATGCCGTGCCAGCGGGGTGGTCCTGCGCGATCCACACAGCACCATGGCAGGGCCCTGTCAGCTCTAGCGGCTTGAGGGCTTCAGGAGAAAAAAAGCCAAGGCACTCAACATCCTCCTGCTGGATGATGATGACAGCAAAGATTGATGATTGATGATACGTGGGGATTGATGACTTTGAAGATTGATGATTGATGTTTGATGCTTGATGATCCATGACTGATGATTTGGAACGATTTATCAAGGTGTGTTCTATTGTGTCGTTGTTGGTATGTTGTTGGTGGTGGTTGTGGTGCCAGTTGTTGATGGCGGTGGTTGCGGGGCCTGCCATGGTGGTCTCTGTGGTCAACATGTTCGTGAAAACAATCCTGGCACTGCGGAGGCAGCCCTCCATCAAACTCTCCCCTTCTGACACCCCGGTGTTAAAACGAAGAGATTCCCACAACAAATAAATAAACGACATGAAACGACTATGCTATTCATTATATACTATATACTGTAGTGCTTCATTTGATTCTAACTACTAGCATTAAACGACAGTACAATGCTTGGATTCCCCAAGAAGCATTACTCAACTGCCGGAACTGGAGAAGCACTGCTCAGGAGCCCCCACCAAGGGCACGCAGGGCGCGGGTAACTCACACACGTCTGCGTGGTAGAAGAAACAGCCTGCCTCGGACGCGACCAACACAACGAATCGGACCGTTGGGGTCCCAGCTGGGAGCAATTCGTTGGTTACTGGGGTAAGTGCTTGGCTAATGCCAGATATCACTACTTGGTAGTGGTGTTAAGTCAGGCAAGCTCGTTTAAAGTCAGGCATCCGACTGGGCACAGTAACGCAAGTACTAGTAAGCTTCTTACTAGCTTGTTACATGGCAAGCATATCACTAGCTGGTTACACAGCTGAATAAGCAACCTTTTGTTGCTGGGGGACTCCAGCTTGTAGTGTTGGTTGGTTGTAATCCTCTTGTCATGGACTCCCCTACGCTTGACAACCTCTGGTTTGGATTGGTTCCACGTGGTTCCACCATGACCCCTGCCCTATTAGTTGGAATTTGGTGCACCTTTGGGCGCGCCTTCGTTGATGGGCACATTATGACACACTGGGTCGTGATCCCCCACTCCAAATTCACAACAAATCGCCATGAAGAACGGCTCAACATGATTCAACATGGCAATTTACCACTTGCAAACGATTGCAAATCCACCAGACCGCCAACCATGGTTCCAAAAACGATGACCAACCCCCTAACTAATGACCACTCCCTTGGGCACACGCGTGATGCTACATCACGATATGCCGTACATGAGAAGACCACATGCTATATATCTATATACAGGTGACCATGTTCAACATGCAATGACGTTAGGAACTACCGGTCATTACCCCGTTTAGATCGCCAGAACTTGATATGGATGTGATTGTGCAAGTACTACCCCGATGGCTACACATTAAGAAAAGCATATCTGGTGCAGTCTACAAGCATATGAAAAATATAGATATACACATGAAAATAATGTGTATATCGAGTGTGCGTGTGTGCAACAGCTTAGGGCTCCCTCCGACATTCAGCCACTAGCGCAACACCCCCAGCGTCGCACCCAGTGGCTGTGTGATTATGCTGCTTCCTGGCTGCCTGGCAGGGTCAGCATCCCCATCAATCAACCATCAAATGCTGGTAGCAGTTCCCAAGTTGAGGTAATGCTTCGGCTTCTGACAGTAGCTCTTCTTCATGTTGACATTCAGAATTGAACTTCTTCCTCACACCATGTCGTGCCTATCAAGGGGGATCAATCCATGATAAGGCCCCCCCACCCTTGCTTTTCTAAGGGATTTGAATGTCTTGAAAAAGCACAAGGTTTGCGGCATGAAAAAGATCGCAAACGTATGATATATGTGTGCACATGTATGTCCAGCTCAATGGTGAAACGACTCTGGTTGGTAGACAAGCTCACAATACGGTTGTGTACATCACGCCCTCCAAATCACAAGTGTACCACAATAGCCTGTGCTACTGTGAACTGGCAACAAGCAATTCAGCATTCGGCGTTGCATGTTCAAACGCCCCACAATGCTGGTTGTTTGAGCCAGCGATCTTCCCCAGCGAGGCAAATGCATACAGAGTGGTGCCCCTCATTTAGAATTCGAGGAAGCTGTTCAATGATATTATAGCTATACCGGCTATACCCTCTACCTGCAATAAAACATAATAAAACCACATGGTTAACAAACATTCTCATTCGGAAGCTGCTAGCTTTGCCCGCCTGTAGGAGGGCAAAGGGCCTTGTTGCCAAGCATGAAGCCTTTGGTGGAGTGAGGCCTATACAAGTAACCACCAAAAACTAATAAAACCAAGTTAAACTGCTACACACCTTCATGAATACATATATGCATAAATAACGTGCAGCATCCATATGAGCGCTTTGCGTGTGCGTGTCTCCCAAAACCTGCCCGGTCAGACTCGGTCGCCTCAACTGCCTTCCATGCAAAGTCCACCCCAGCCACCACCACCGCGTCGCCGGCAACGGAAGCAGCAAGGTAAGCGACCTGGGAAGCGCTGCGATGTTTCCCAGACATCCGTTGCAAGCCACTGGATGACTGGCTCGAATGGCGGTCACCGGTCCCATCCTAAACGTGTAAATCAAATCCATGGCGCAATGGTTCTAGTGGATAATGGTGTCAACAAAGAATGTAAATACCGAGGTTCATTCACACTGAATGATCAAGGATGATAACGCTTCATCGGGAGGTTAACTACGCGTAATCAATAACGGATGATATGTACCATATGTATATATATATATATTGTATATCATGTGATGTCGTGTTTGAAGCTTGAGGTGCAAAACCATAGAGCAAGCAAAGCTCACATCACATCAACACCATTTTGAAGCTTATCGGCAAGGCAACTCCCGAAGACAGCTACGTATGTTGTGCAAGTAGGTTAGTGCTTTGGCAATTCTACATGAGAGGATGGAAACTTCAAAGGCAGGCCGGCTCAACCAAGCAGTGTTTTCTTGGCTCAAGGGCATGAGGTAAGAACATCACCCGTGCAACCCACCCATTGACATGAGAAAAAAACACAAGTGACTGCCGGGACTGTCAGGAGGACCACGAATCTGGATGTTCCTCAAAATGTCGCCCAAGTTGGGCACACTCCATGCTGGGAGCAGGGAGCTCCGCCGAAATATAGGCCTTATTGTCTTGTAGGCCCACCCTTTATGTCAAAACAGTCACAGCGCAGCTGTCAGAAAAATCACTGTAAAACCACCATGCGGTTGGAATAGCAGTAGCTCCTGTTCTCGCTCCCCCCTTGGCCAGTGGCCGGGATACCTCCGGCTCCAGCCGCAGCTCCCTCCCAAGCACCAGCCCCATGACTAGCTCGGCATGGCTTAGGATGACCCGAACTGAAGAGCTCCTGGGCCACCCAACATCTAAACCCAAACCACATCCAAGCACCACCGCTGAGAAGCCCTCAAGCTCCTCGGCGGATTCTCTTGGGGTTCAAGTTGCTTCAAGCCACCAAGCCAGGGATTCAAACTACCTAGACCCCCCACCCCCACACGACTAACATCATCTGGCTATGGGTCAATATTAACCAACCCAAAATGCTGGTTGATAACCAACAAACTATAGGGACAACAATGGTGAATGATAGGGGAACCAGGGGGACTAAGGGTTTTGACCCACAGCCATCTAACATCTACCAACCCCCTACCCCACAAGAAACAAAGAGACTCCGAGAGAAAGAGAAGTGCCCCCCGTCCTTGTGCAGCTCTGAGCAGAGATTCTGGATCTCCACTTTGGGCTGCCCCAGGCTCCAAAATTCATAGGCTCCGCCGGAGGCGTATTCCCTGGCCGCTGAGATTGCCCCCAGCTGTCCTGGATAAGGATCCCCAAGATGAATCATCCCCAGCGAACGTTGATTCGTAAATCGGGATGATAGGAATTGACACTGCCTACTGCTGACACGTGACATGTCATATGAGAAGTGTATTATATGCAAATGATTCTCGAAAGGGACATGAATTCAATATCGCCAGCTAGCTGTTCAAACCGAGGATATGGGCCAAACCACTCCCCCCAGAGCCAGGGCATGAATTGAGTCGAATCGAGTCCAAGTTCAATGGAGGTGCTCCAAAATATTTTTGGAAGTGCCTTTTAAATACACTTTATTTTGGAAGTACATACGTTGTTTATGTGCGTTTGATATCTCTAAGTTTGGATGTCTCGTGTCTTGGGCCACTTCCTGTCAGCTAGTGCACCGTGGTGCACCTGCTCCACATGAGCTCCTCATCTCCCAGTTCTTTGCCCGAGAGAACTCGATCTTCGAGGTCCTCAAAGAGGCCATTCCTGTGCCTCGGGACAACCGGTCACGGCGCCCGTTCGGATTGCTGAGGCATGGCATCGGTAGCCCAAAGAAATCGGTCACAGCCAACAAAGCCTAACAGCATAGGATCCCATCAGATTTGCTAAATAGCCATCAGATTTAGGATCTAAACAAAATTGGATCCCATCAAATTTACTAATCAAATCAAATTAGACTTGACCCTGATCACAAAATTTGAAGCCATTAAAGTTTCAGACTCTCTCATGAGGTTCGAAAGTGCAAACTGTGCGCGTTGGGTACGTAGTTGCGATCAACATCGTGAATTAATTGCTAACAATATAGCTAATCAACAACTGTCAAAGCGATCATGGATAGAATAACAGTAAAAACGCTTGTGAATGCTCATGAATCAATTCATGATAGCTTCATGATTGGTATGGTCAATCAATCAGCCTACAAACAGTGGTTGTCAACGATCAATGAACCGTTCTCGTTATCCATGCATCGTAAAATGCCACCCCCTAAAGGTGTCTTATTTTGGAAACTTCTGCCACCCTGGGATGTACTACTACTTGTAGCGGCCAATGGTTGAAAATGGTTAAATGCATATTCATTTGTGTTTAATCTCATTTTTCACTATGCTTGACTATGGTGAACTATGGTTTTACTCGCTACGCTTCAGGGTCAGGGTTCAAAAAAAGAACGCTTAGTGATGCTTAGTGACCATAGTTTTTATGGTCGAAATGATCGGTTCCCATTCAGAGGACCACCTCCCTGGCGGATTTCCCAAGCTCGCTGGCCCAGCTGCGCATGTCTCAACTTCTCCATGTGAGCACTTTGTGGAGCCCAGGATGCCAAGGACGCTGTTGGAGAACTGCCGTGCACGGCAGGTGCTTGGCCAATGGTCGGGTTTGACCTATGGGTTATGTGACCCTGGGCCACCACTTACCGTAAAATTGTAGGTAGCCAGCAGGTGGCAACTGGGGTTGGTTACCTACTAGATTGGCAACTGGAAGCATCGGGTGAGGGAAAATAAGCAACGAGTTCCATGGTTTAAACATGTGAATGTTTAAGCAATAATATGCAATAATGAGCTATAACATGATGATAATATGATATAGTACTACTGGTACCACGGGTTGTTCAACACCTCATGCTTCGCACCAAGACAATTGTGGTTGGATACGGCTGAATCGTTTTCCAAGGAACTTCCTGGCCAGGAAGGGATTCGCAGCAGTGATAGATCACAGTTCAATCACTTGAGCCATCGTGTCCCAAGCTGTTGAACCAGCGGATGTTTCTTGATTTTCTTGGGGGTGCCTGACGCTCTTTGCCCCCCAGCCCCGGGTCCAGCTCTGCCTCCTCCACGACAAACCTATGAGCCAAGGAGGCAACAAGTGGCCACCAGTAATCACAAGCTGCATGGGTTTCCAAGCAGGTGGATGCCCATCAGTGTTGGACACACCGCTGATCTACTGCTTTGAGGGCCTTGACGTACCATCGGATGACTCAAATTTCTCCAAGAAGAGGGTGGCCTGCATGAATGAGCTATCCATGACTTGGGGACTGCAAACCATCAGCTAAGGCTAAGCTGTTCAGTGAAATCAAACACTGCAGGAACGTTCAGCACATTCTGCGCGGAGTTCGGAAGCAAAGGGTCAAAAGGTCATGGCCATCCGATCAACACACACTTGATTGACACGTCCCCCATTGACATGAGAATCCCAATCGCTACACTTTGGCATTTGAAACTGGCAAGAAATCGCACGCATTTGATGATCCTACCCGTGCCAGCTGTTCATTACCATTCCATGTGTCTCAATGAAAAACCCGCAAAGATCCCAACTTTTTCAGGAAAAGCGTGTGCAAATCGTGTCCCTCACATGGCCCCATGGATTCCCAAGTGCCATGCCTGCAGTCCCAAGCACCGCGGCCACCTGGCTCCGAGATGTCAGGAGTTGGTGGCTGGGTAGGCTAGCACTTGTGGTGGATGCTGACATCACATGACATCACTATGTAGTGAATGGTCCGTGGTCCGTAGTGCTAATGGTAGATCTAAATTAGTCATTCCTAAACCAGTTATACTAGAACAATCGTCAGAACTTCGATGTTGTTTCTGATTAGTAGACCAACACTGGTTTAACCATAGGTTGCAAATAATTTAGCATCTATGGGGGTCTTGCTTCTGGCATCGCGAGGATTGCTTGCATGCTATGCTTAAATTGCTTGCAATATGTTGTGATGGCAATGTAGCCAACAATCTAACTGAAGTACTGACATCACTGGTTGGTAGCCACTGGTTGGTAGCCACTGGTTGGTAGCCACTGGCTACTATTGGCTACGCATATTCACTGGGCATTGATTTGTGGCTACAGTATCCGCTGCTAGAGCTGCTAGAGGCTGCTCATCACTACCGAGGCCGCCACCACGACGTTCCGAACAGCGCGCTGCCGTTGTTCGGCTGGTGACGGCATGGCACGTTCAGCACAGCTGCCCGCTGCCGTTGGAAAATCAGCTGCTGGCAATCGCCAGCTGTTTGCGGCTCATTGGTTACGAGCTGATTGGACTGTTCAGGAATTATGTGAATTCAAAGGCGTCTGCTTTTTGAAAGTTATAATTGGATTATATAATTGGTAGTTGGAATTTCTTACACGTTTATTTTCTGCGGGCTATCCTTGATAATCTCAAAAAACGCCGGCTTGTAGATTGGTGGGCATGTGCATTTCTCAATCTAGATGCATAGCAATTATTCCACATTGTATACCGGCATCATTTTTCCACTCTTGCTGGATCTATACAAGAAATACCGTGCTTGTTCACTCCAACCAGGGAGAGCTTGACTTGATGCTGTCCATCACATGTCTTTTGCATGTTCAGAAGCCAGGAGGCAGCCATCCTTTCCTTGCGTTACAACTTCCACAATCGGAAAGTCACGGTATGCTGGCATCAAAAGTGCACTCTGTACCTGTGTTCTATAGCTGGTTGTGCTTGCGCCTCGATCAAGCCAACTCCAACCAATCACGGACTATATATTCAGAACTCAGGGTTAACCCCAAGATTCCCAAGCATCCTCAAGCTGTCACCAACGTATTTCAAACTTGGGAAGCTCGCAATTGGTTTGAAGTACCATGGTCGCTTGAGTGAGCCAACACTGAAAGGTTTTGTCAACACACATGTTTCAAGACCAGGAACTGGTATGGGTCAGTGCATTGACGGATGCTTCATCATGTTTTCCTCAGCGAAGTCGATTATGATCTGCCCATGTTGCTCGCTGACTTGAGAAGTGGATGGCAAATGATGGCAATGAGTCAGGCGACATCCACTGCATCGAATGCCAACGCAGGGTGCGCTCATCAGGCGTGAGATCCCCAGCCCTGCCCTCGATTGAAGCTGATGACGCTGAGTGCCCCCAACTCGTTCGCCATGTGGATGTGACCTGCCGCTAGCATTCGTGTTTGATACGACTGGTTGGTTGGTTGGTTGGTTCGTGCGTTCGCTCGTTCGTTCATTGGTTCATGGCAAGAGCAGTACCCGCGATGAACATCAAATGCCAACCGGACCTTACTGATGTCTGGAGTTTTGTTCAGTTTGTCAAAGAGCTCTGGAAACCGCAAAGTGTTTGCTGCTCGATGGAAGCTAACAATTCGAAAACCAGGGCTGCATGTATGGGTGTGCCCATGATGTATCCGCCAATTTCGCTATTTGGAAGCTTTTTTCCTGTGCCATTGGCAGGGGTTTAGCAACAAGTTTCCTGGTTACGGATATGGACAACCCTCATGAAGTCATATCTTGAGCCGGGCCCAGGGATCATCAGCTGCAGCCAGCACCCCCACCACACACCAAACAACAGCTGCTGGTGCCCACCACTCATTGCAGCTGCATGAAGCACCGTATTGCCTCACCACGCAGCGCCAGCCAAATAGCTTCAATCGGTTGAAAATCAGGGAAGGCACCACACTACCAAAGATCATTGTAAACCCCTCAGTATTACTCCATAGCCATAAGCCCTCAAAAATTATAAACTATAGATAAAGAATGCTTTATACGATTTACCGTATATATCATTATTAGTCAGTATTAACCAATGATGGGCTTGGAAATTCTTGAGGATTTGGACATTGACATGTGCACAACGATATTATCCCATCAATGTCTCAACCAGTCAGGTGCTGGAGCATGTCCACAGGCCATTGAGGCAGCGAGCCGCCAGTCTGTAGTTTCCAATGGACTCATCCCATCCGATTTCTGCAGTTTCAAAAGAATTGCACAGTGGCGTACTGGTCTTGGATGTTCTTGGAATTTCTTGGATGGTCTTGGATGGCCTTGCATGGCCTTGCATGGCCTTGGATGGCCTTGGATGGTCTTGGATGATCTTGGATGATCTCGGATGGGGTCTTGGAAGGTCTTGGATGGCCTTGGCAAAAATAAGTCATCTTGAATCACGTTGAAGTGGCTAGGGAGGTGCCTCTTTCTTTAGCATCCATGCAGCTCTCAGCTTGCAGGTACCAGATCTGGAGCTCACAATGCGGGTCACTGGCATGGCACTGGTCGGAGTGAACAAGCAGCACCAAGTGATCATGGAGTCATGGAAAATAAATTTGCGTATGATATTTACAGACATGATTGCGGCAAATTCTGAATGATCATGGAACCATTCGCCATGATTAATGAACCATCAATCAGAGCTGCTACCCATGCATTAACCATGAGTTCAGCATCAAATTACCTATACTTCAACCCATGTGTTTCCTCCAACTGACCTCTATCAACCACTCTGAGCTGCCATTTACCCCCCAGGATCCAGCCGGGGTCGGCAGAAAAACCACCCGCCCTGCGCACCTTGATGATCGCAAGCTCCCAGCCTCAGGGCGCAGCCCGGCTGCCAGGCGCAACTTCCCCAACCAGTAGAGTGACTACTTGGATGTGCAGCTGGGGCTATGAACGTGGTTCTCAACCTTACCAGGTAGCTGATGACCCCTAGAAACCATGGCTAGCTCCTAGTTACCAAGTAGGGATGCACATCCAAGTAGAGCTAATAGTATTGATGACTATATGGATGGGATACATCGTTGGATAGTGGTACCTCGAACGATGACTATGGCTAACGATAGGATCTATGTGTGACTAAACATGACAGATTATTCGGACTCAAGGATGCTTACATCTGCGCATTTCGGCCATCCCGCTAACCGTCATTGACCACTTAGATTTTGTTCATCATGATTAGCCATTCATTTTCTGGCGAATGAGCTTTGGAGATTCGGGATGCGGCTTGGTGAACAGCCAACCCATGAACGAAGAGCAGCATGATCGGTGTGGTCAATGGTCAAGTGCTGCCCAATAGTTTGTTAAAAGTGATCAATAATGAACAAATGATGGCAAACGATTGTCTAACCATGGTCAAATCATGGCTCGTGATAGTTCATGAAGTTCGGCATCTTTCGGTTTCACTGGTTCCAAGATCATCTAACCATCATTTCATCATCACTGCTAGCAGTCCACCAGGATTTCCGAGTTTCAGGGTCCCCTGGTGTTACCCCAGCCTTCGAGAGGGCACAGCAAGCCGCGGCCCGTGGCGCTCAACATCTCCCGGGCGCCCTGGCTCCCCACTTTCCAGGGCACTGCGGAACGAGGCCTGGGTGCTGGGGATGTCAGTGCACCAGAAGAGCTTGAGATGCAATGTTTAATGGGGGGTATTCCATTAAACTGCTAGGGGTATTCCCTAAAAGCCTTGGTTTAACCATTTTAGTGTTTAGGGGTATTCCGGTATTCCCTAGAACCCCTGGTTTTCCATTAAAATGGTAACACCGCCAATTAATCAACCTATATATAGGTTTTTTTTATCCTGGGTCAACATTATCAAGAATAGGTACCAACAATATCCAACAATAATATGTTGGATAAGGTGCAAATACCAAGGAATCACTAGCAAATAGCTATGTTGAAGAATATACAACAATCATCAACAATCTGGGTACCAAATTCTTCTTGTCGAACATTTACGGCAATTCGGTTTTGATTAAACATACCAACAACAGCATGTTGAACATCATTCATTACCAAATTTTGCCAAAAGCAACAACAAATTATAACCAACAACAATAGGATCAATGGGGCCATGGGGATCAACTCTAACTGGTGGCCTGGGCAGCTTGTTGGTTTAGAGTTTAGACATTGATCTAGGGCTTTGCCTCGAAAATGGTGAGGAATCTCCGTGATTTCATGATGGTTGGGAATCGCTAGCGATGGTTTTCTGAATGTGGTTTGTTTCTATTAATGTTGGTTTCTGATTAGTGTAACCCCCCCTAAAGTAATGAAAATAGATGAAACCAACAGGTAGATACCAATCAGAAACCAACATTATAATAGATCACAACAGGGGTATGTATTGACAATACATGCATGTTAAATCACCAAACATGGTTTCTCTTTTTCTCTGCCAGGTGCCTAGTGCAGATCCTCCTTGATGTTGCCTTCCAAGTCCCTTGTAGAGTTTATGGCGCATTCCTTCCCAAGGAAGCTTGCACAATACGGGAGGACGTCAAATGTTCCGGTAAATCCCTTAGACACCTAACATCCAAACAACTTTGACCTCTCTTAGGTGCGTTTCATTCAGCTTTATCGAGCCCGAAGCCTCTGTCCAGGTGTTCCACACCAGCGCGTGGAAGATTCAGAAAATCTTGGAAACCACAACATTGTTGAAAACCAGTGGGATGAGATGGGACGAGCAGGCCTTGGAAAACCCATCAAACCCTTGCGCTGCCTTGTTCAGGCATTTCACGGGACAAGTGTGGCACGTGAGACCCCCCCATTTTTTTACAAGTTCATTCAATTTCAAACAGTCAGAGACAAGCAGTACCTTTATCACTTTAACCCTTCTTATGATGGTTTGGCTGATGGTAAAGTCTACACAACCTTGTTTCAACCACCAAGTATAGAGACAAGCATCTGGTTGTGGGTCAGAACCCTTAGTCCCCCTGGTTCCCCTATCATTAGCCATTGTTTCCCTTATGATTGTTGGTCATCATCCACCATTATTGGTTGGTTAACTGCTTGACCCATAGCCATCTGAAGGAAGTTCGTTACCATCAACCGCCGGATGGCCAATTTCCTGCGGTTTCCTGGATGATACTGCACATCCGAGCCAAATGATCTGCTGCAAGGCCTTGCAACCACAATGGTTGCGCAACTTCTGCTGTTCGCCCATCGGATGTGAGCAACAAACAAACAAACAAACAAACAAACAAACAAACAAACAAACAAACAAACAAACCATCATACCTGTATATCTTCATATCTGTGTCTATATCACGTCTCCAAAAAGTAGAAATACATAACAAACGATGGTATCTGTTGATCTGTCAATTTCCGTACCGCTGCTGGAAGGAAAAATATGAGAATTCCACAAAATTGTAATAGTAATCCCCCAAGTTTCCATGTAATCCGGCTTGAGGACCCAGGTAGGGAACTGATGGAAGGACGTGCTTAAAATCTAAAGTTAATTTCAACCAATTGAAACTGACACTCCCAAAGCTCGGCTCTGGCGTAAATGTTGGCTACCTGAAGATACCGGTTACCTGAACGAACATATGATCGACTCTTATAGTGCTTTGACGACTTCATGTCGCAGCGTTTGAGACGATACCTGGGGATGCTTTCGTCGCTTCCCTTGCTGCTAAGGCTCAGACAACATGACCGTGAAACGCGGCATGGTGCAACCTGAATGCATGCAGGAACATTCGCAAAAAATAATCAAACACAAAATGTGACATGGCAGTACGTTTCTGTTTTTGTTCATGGATATCTTGCGTGTGTGGGGGGATGGATTGAAATGCCGCAAAGAAACACAAACAAATGTTGCTTTGATTGTGCGCACTACTTGTGCCTAAGCATTGACCAACCAACGAACGCCAAATTTTGATGACAAATTACAATATACATAATGTGCAACTTCAACGGTCAATTGTAAGAAACGTGCCAATCGCATTGTCTGTTTCAATTTGTTCACTGAGCGGTTATGCATATTCACGAAACACCCGGCACGATTTCACAAACACAGAATAATCCAATTGACATTTAAGCTGCTGTTGGACGAAAAATGATGACACAAAAGTGAAAACCACATGGTTCGTCATTATTTGGCATCAATATTTTTCTATAATTTCGGGCGCAGAATTTTGTTCATTTCCTTTTCATGTGCGAGTAGAAGGTTATTTGTCAAATTTGCGATTCATCCATCATAGTTTTTAAGAGTGTCATAGATTGTATTGAAAATGCATGTTTGCTTGCATCTCTGCGCGTAAGTGTGTCATACCGAACTGTTTTCAGAAAAGAGTCCCGTGCGTGATGTTCAACGCCATGACAGCGCCAACCGTGCGGCAAAGCACGGCACCCTTCTATGAACCCGGACTGCCGAACACGTTCGCACACTGTGAACGCCTGGAATCCTTGGCGCCAAAGCTACAAGATTCACCAGCAGCCCGTTGGCATGGGCAATTGGGTTTGAAGGACCGAAATCATGAATTTCCTCCAAAAAATGTTAGCAAGAAACCGTGCAAATAGATACGCACTAAAATAAACACACACACAATCTTGAAGGATCAGCATTGTGACATTGCATGGGCATTCCGTGTGGATGTGCCACGCCGGGGCTACGACCATCTTCAACTGCTGACTGCAAGAGGAACCTCGCAACTCCAGCAGACCGCGTGTGAAAAAACAAAGCGCTATTGATGGTTGACCGTCATTTGCTTCCTGCCGCAGGCTGCTCGATGATTTGCACTATCTCTCTGTCTCTCTCTCTCTCTCTCTTTCTCTTTGCCGGGGGGAAAGTTTGAAACAACAGCCACGCGCAATTCCACACGAATCCTATCTAAGAGGCGGCCAAAAGAAAACGACAAAAACATCCCCGCATGGCCGCATGGCGCCCGCGTCGGCCCCAAACGCCCAAGCATCCGTTGATGCGGCCCCAATGGGCCGCTTGCAACATTCGAAGCCGATGATGTTTCCAAAGCGTGAGCTTTAAGCTGCCTGACGCTGCTTTGGGCGCTTTGCTCGCAATTTGCCTATCCCGCCCGTCGGTCTGTTGCCCAGCACGTTTGCCCCAAGCTGCGCCAGCGAACAACATGATCCACAAGACAAGCAGCAATCAACCGTGGGAAACACGGGCCGCACCAGCATTCCTGTCAAATACTTTTGAACCTCAGAGTGGCACAGATCATGACAATGACGCACGGTCCCAGAGTCCCAGATCTTTAAGCGCACTCTTTGATTAAGCGATTGCTTTTCGACGTAAGCTGTAGTTTGTCCGCTGGGGGCTGCCCGGGCAATCGCTTCTACTTTGGCTTTCCCATGTAGCATATATATTATTGGGTCCTATTGGGTCTGTCATGGATCCCTGTCTGCCTCGCTCTGTCTTGCACGTCGCGCATCCTCTTGCAGTCATGCGTAATATCTGCATTTCAGTACGCATCTAAATTTGAATTGTGACTATCGCCTAAATCGACTTTAGAATACTTTAGACATCAAACTGAATAAATCTTAGACTTTCTTGGGCAGGATCTTCATCGTTCTGGTCATCGTCCTTTTTCGCGGTCTCTTTTTGTTCTTGTTTCTCTGTTGTTTTCGTTTTCAATCAAGGCTTCTCAATTCATCTCAATTCTGGATAGACATCCCTTGTGCAAAGTGCCTCGGACTATCCAACTACCCGGGTACCCGATATTTTGGCTGGCACTCACACAACAATGATGCATGAACCACCAAAATGAAGTTCGGACTGTTTTGGGCAAGTGGACTTTGTTTGTCTTGTATCATGCTATGTTCTGGAGGGGTCAAAAAGTTGCCATGAAACATCCTTGAACAATCCTTTGAAAAAGATTGAAAACGTGCCTTTGAACCTGCCTGGCACCTAAATAATTGCGATTGCTTGACTCACCCACATACGGCCGGATTTTTCCGGGAAACGATTTTATGATTGTTCCTTACTTACCCTCATGAAAATAGAAAGAAAACAAAGCCTCTGCAAGAAATCACTTCAAAAGGAAGAGAATGTTCCTCCAAGAACTGGCAACAGCAACTTTCAGGAGTCAATAAGAACATTGACTAACGACATTCATGGATATTTGTGGTGCCAGTATGTAGCCCCCTCAGGTAGCACGTACAGGGGCGCTTTCCAGAGCAGGGGCCGACCCTGAGCCACCCGGATTTGCTCCCCGATGGGCTCCCATCCGCCCCAAACCTTCAAACCCAAAAAAAAATAAGCTGCTGGGTTGAACTGACGCACATGAAAAATGCAATGTGAGGTACCCTCTAGCAATCGTTCACATGGAAATCCACCCTCATGATCGATCGTTTCCCAGGGTTTCGATATCTAAAATGCGGCACGATTGTTCCAGTGGTAGATTGCCGGAGTGTAAGAAAAATTGAAGCACCCCGTGAGAGGCATCCCAAGAATCTTCAAAGATGGTCCTTCCAGGCAACAAATTGGATTAAAACATTCAAGAGCCGCCCGTGACTGATGGGCCTGGCTGTCGATGGGAGGCCCATCAGTCAACCAACCACCACCACCACGTTTGTCGCTGATGTGAAATCTTCGACAGGCGACAATTGACAGCCGGACCTCCCAAGATTGCTCAGGATGAGTGGTCATTAAGCCCCCTTTGCCAACCACTAATTATTAATTCAACTATCTATTGCCCATCAATTCAGCATTGTCAAGCATGCATCATTGACCCGGTCATCAACCACAACCAATTTTCAATGAATTCTTGTCAGCAATTTATGAGACGATCCACATCGATCCACCATTGAGGAACCATGAATTTACCTCTAGTTAGCCTCATTCAACCATGGCTATCAACCATCACTTGGACCATCACCAACCATGGCTATCAACCAGTAATTTACCTCTGACCATTACTTCACCTCCATTTAACCGGCATCAACAACTAATTAAGCATCAAACAACAAGATAACTTGGTTTTAATCAGCTTACCATGATTACTATCACTGAACAGCTTACATGATGATCATCAACTAATGATGATCAACTAATGATGATCAACTAATGATGGCATCAACAACTAGAATGAGCATTCGTTGGCCATCATTACTTGGCGGTGGGTCAAAACCCTTAGTCCCCCTGGTTTTCTCCCATCATTATTAACCAGCTTGTTTTCCTTACTATTGTTGGTGAACTTATCCCCCATGAAATTGGTTGCTTAAGTGCTTGACCCACAACCACTGGTCTGGTGGTTTCAACCCCTTATGAAAAATATTAGTCAACCAACCATTTGATAAAAACCACTCAGAAAAATAAAGAATATGTGAATCCACCTACCGGTTATCACCCTCACCGTGGTTTTAAGCCATCCACGGACAAGCCCAGACCCCCACACCCGCCCGGGCTTCCGTGCTTCGAGGGGCAGGGCTGCACTGCTGTCGCCAAGATTCTGCAGTGAGCGAACAAAGGGGGGGGGTTCCCCTAGCAGGGCGTAGGCCATAGTGAATTAGTGGTCACTTCATGATTAGCTACCGCTTGTCTACAGGTTGTCTGATGGTTCACGGTGGTTAGTTGATGGTCCGAAGATTGACATAAGCGAAGCTGACTTGTCACTTGCTTTTATGAGAAAGCTGCCCCCTCTCCCAACAGTCAGGTTGCTGTGTACTCTGAAACTCCACATGCACGCAGTTGGCCGGTGCTCGAGTGATAGATTTCTTGGTTTGGCGAGCTCTTGTAGAGCTGGTCGCGGGGGGTATATGGCTAGGGTCAGTTTGTCAAACCATGCACTACCAATTGTGCGGATCCAAGCCGGTTGCCACCTGTAGGAGCTTTAGGGTCTCAATTAGGCTGTGGGAATACGGTATGTTGCTATTGTCATTGCATAGTTCTTCCTTTTTGTGGCAACTAACTATTGCTAATCAACAGTGGATCATGGGTCCCTGCCAAAGACTAACAATCAATGGTCAATTCCCAGTCTGTGACGAAGTTTTCGTGATGATGGTTGAGGAGCTCAAAACGAAAATTTCTTTCGCCCGATGCTTAGCATCGCAGCGGGCTGATTCTCCAATTAATCTGCTAGATTGGCAAATGCTGAGGCTGGCAGCAACGCAGCAACGCATGCTTCGGAGCTCACTTTTCACGTCTTTTTTGGGGGTTGCACCTACCTATCTCCCCGGTCGTTTTCTTCTATTCTGTCGACGACTGCAGCCGTGAATTAATCATAAACCTGAACCATCTTGAAGCATAACCATCATTAAGCAGTAAGTATTCACGATGGCCACCAAACATCAATCAAGTACCCTTTGGTCAACTAACGTGGCAATGGAAAATCGACCATTTTGTTAGGAAAACCCTGGGAAATCATCCATTTATGGTGGATTTTCCATTGCTATGTTAGTTTACCAGAGGGTAACAGTGCTTACCGAAAAACCATCAACTATTGGGGACCCATCGACGGTATCCACCTCTTGGAACTCGATGCATCGTGGCGGATGGCAGCACCTGGTGCTGGTGATGGCAACAATGTGAGTGCGGGTCATCAACGGTTGATCCATGGCTAGTAATGGATAGCAATGGTTGATTAGTTGTTGGTAATGGCTAGCAATGGCTGATAGATGTTGATAAGATCCATGGTGACCATGGCTAATCGTTGATAAATCATACTGAACAGCCACATACGACTCGCCGGCCAAATCAAGTCTTCACTTGGAAGGCAAAGTAGTCCGGTGCACTTGTTGGGGAATCTCAATCAAATCATCCTCGGGAGACTCGGTGTTTTAGTTGAAACCGATTCCTTTGGGAGAGCTACCCACATGAACACAATCAGTCTTCAGGAGAAGAATTCTGTAATACATTTGGATCTGAAAGAAAGCCCGCAGGCATCCAGGTGTTTTTGCTGTGTTCACCTCTTTAAACTGTACATTCGTGACTGAACAGTGCGAGCTATAGAGCTAGACAGCTCGAGCCGCAGTAGCTCAAACTTCATCATCGCTTTGTGGTTTGTATTCACCCAAACTGAATACAGAAGAACGGGAGAGGGAGGCTCAAGCCTCATGCTGCCTGCCTTTTGCAAGACCGAAGTTGGCAATCAGGGTCTCGCAAGGCTTACTCATGCCATAATCCCTGACGTTTTCGGACATGGTCTTTGCCAGTCCCCTCAGGCTCCTAGGGTGGCCTCGCAAGGGTGGACCCAAATCCTATGAGAAACAACGGTTTGGATCTGGCGATTTCTTGCTGGGCATGCACCAGCTGTGGCCAGTGGTCCAAGGCGCCCATCCTCTGCAAGATTGCCACCCTCAGGCGGTTTCCGGTATGAGTTGACGAAATGATGCCCCTGGCTGTTTCACTGGATCAGGCGGGGTGCCCAATAACTGGCCAGCCCCACAGATCCAGTTGAGAGGTCGAGTCTATTGTCACTCATCTTTCTATCGGAAGTGGCCGGTGGTCTGTTCTAAACATGGCCGGAGAAATCTTGGTATCTAAGCATTGTTCGACAGTTGGTATTGTGAAACATGTTCCACCAGTCGCAGCATCGATATATGCTAATTGAGGCGCCATTTCATGCTATTTCAGCTCAGTTGGGGGGGGGTTACCAGTGACACCACCGGCCAGGAAACGATATCAGCAACGAGCCGCAAAGTCCAAGATCTACGACAACCACCAGGCAGCTTTGATATCCACCAGTGTTTCATCCTGCTCTGTTCCGGGTTGGGTTCGTTGATGAACAAAAAGATTCTATGTGAGTTACTACGATGATAGAAGCCAGTGGCTATGGATCAATATAAACCATCAAAAACTTAGAAAAATCATCGAATTTTCTCAAATACCTTGGATCTACCATGGTTGCTTGACTATTGAACGCTGTTCCTTCAACAGAATCCCAGGTGAACATCTTGAGCATTCTCCAGCCCAGCAAAGCTCACCCGTGCAGTACTAACTCCCAAGGCTGCCCCTGGATCCGGTGCTCGGGCTCATGGTCTGAAAAGGTGGTGCCCCAAGAAGATGACACAACTGATTAACGAAGACCTGTTAGTGATCATGTCATTTGCATGCCAGGCATTGTTGGCAAGGCTGCCATGGCAAAATGACTGAGATGACTTTGGTAATTTATGGTAATTTGCCATGATTCATGCTGAATGTAAACTGAACACCACCACTGGCGGCACTCAAAATTTCGTGCCATTAGTGTTTCTGAGCTTGCTAGTTCATAAACTTCATTGAGCCCAAAATATTGAACCTATCAGCTTGTTTTTTTGCGAATGAACCAATCGCTGCATATAGATAGATAATTAGATTAGATTAGATTAGATTAGATTAGAGTAGAGTAGAGTAGAGTAGAGTAGAGTAGAGTAATTAGAGTAGAGCAGAGTAGAGTAGAGTAGATTAGATTAGATTTAGATTTTGATTTTGATTTAGATCTAGATTAGATTTAGATTAGATTATCTCATATCAAATGAGATTAGATTAGATTAGATTAGAGCAATAGATGTGTGCATGTAGGTGTTTGTGCGAGAGTGTATTGATGTACACATATGTGTGTGTGCGTGTGCGTGAGTGTGCTTGTGTAACCACAAGGGTTTACTAGCGGATCTGCAGTCCACGGTGTGACCGAAGAAGATCTCAACTTGGAGGCACCACCAGAAGCAATTCAACGATCGGAACGCAACCTCAGCAAGTGCCGGACAACTGCATTCCTTGCCATAAGGCAAAAAACAGCAGTGCAAAAAAACATCATAACATACCTGTGTATCTTGAACTGGGAAACTCAGGCGAAATATATCCGAGCCTCAAGCGTGCTTTAATCACATGAGAAGTGTCCGAACCGCGGCTGATTAGATTTAATGAGTTCTTGGTTCTTGGTTGATTACTTCTGATTCTTTTCAAACCCACTTGCCGAACGTAATGATTAGTTCTTGTAGGTCTTGTAGGTACAACCGCCCGGCATCGTCATCACAACGCTGTGCTGGGACCTCCATACCTCCCACAGAACTCGCTAGGACCCAGGCTATGGACTGCAAGTCCGAGCTGGCTCCGGGCGCAGCCTGACAAGGTGGAGGGCCCCCCCATGCCCCCCGGCCAAGAGCTTCATGTTCGTCTTCACGCGGTGTTAGGAAATGTTGCCTTTGTAAAGGAATTTCACCTTTCTGCAATAAATCCAGCTCTTTTGCACGTGACAAGTTGGCCGCCAAATCTCTTCATCAGGACTGTTGGTCTGCTATGTTTTGCTGGGTAGGTTTTGCCGAATTCCCTACAAGAAGCTATGAAGCAAACACTGGAATCAAAAGTGCATTTGAAAGTCGAGTGCAAGAAGATCAAGAAGTCGAACTGTGATCTATAAACCTGAAAAACCAAGGCACCCCCTTGCAACCCCCTAGCACTGCGACCAGCTGAGCTTCGTGCGGAGGAAGGCCGCAGACTTCCTCGCAGTGCAGTAGCACCTGCCGCACGGTGCGCCCAACGGATGTGTGAACCACCGGCTGGGCTGAGGCCAAACGCTGGGTGATGGCATCCCATGTGAACAAGCACAGTAGTCATGTGGCAAATGTATCAGCCACATTTCAATCACACTAAACAATTATCACATGTGTCCAACTACTTCAGAGGAAAACAATCGGGTTATGGGTGCGCGGGGCGGTGGAGGCGGCTCAAATTAAGCCAAATGTAATTTTCCAACCGCATTTTTTTAGGTTGCCGCAACATCACTCATGCCATCTGATCCGACTGTAATGCATACATGGGACAGCCGACAATTCAAGATGACAGCTGCTGGTCAGCATTAAACAACACCAGACCCCCCAGCTTGAGACGCAACCATCGCTTGCAATCCAATCCAACCCTGACAGTATATGGACAAACCTGCTGCTGCTCAACAGTGCCTGATCAAAGCCCTGCCAGCATGGTGCTCCACTCATGGTCGGCGCCGCTAGGGTTTCGGCCAAACGAGTCAAACCTGCCGAGGACCGGGCCTTTGTTGGGCGTTGCCAGTACTTAAGTCCTAGTGATTCGCCAAGAGCTTCTAGTCAGTTCTTCGTTGGAGATAATATGGGGCTGTCATCAGGTTGGCAAGCCGCTACTCTTCATGCTACTGCTAATGCTACTGCTCCTGGTCCTGCTCGTACTCCTGCTTCTGCCACTATGGGGACTAGTACCAGTGCTAGTGGCACTGCCACGGCGATTGCTGCTACTGGTACTGTTGCTGCTACTGGTGCAGCTGGTGGTATTACTACTGACTGGTCCGCTTGTTCCAATCTGAAAAAAAGTGACAGCTAATTGACAAAAACAGAAGCCAATGACAACAATAACAAGCAGCAACAACCCAACCAACAGCGACAATACAAGCGACAATCCCTATATCAACCACATACCACAACAACAACAACAACAACAACAACCAACAACAACAACCAACAACAACAACCAACAACAACAACAACACCAACAACACCAACAACACCAACAACACCACCAACACCACCAACACCAACACCACCACCACCACCACCACCACCACCACCACCACCAACAACAACAACAACAACACCAACAACCAACAACCAACAACCAACAACCAACAACCAACAACCAACAACCAACAACCAACAACCAACAACCAACAACCAACAACCAACAACCAACAACCAACAACCAACAACCAACAACCAACAACCAACAACCAACAACCAACAACCAACAACCAACAACCAACAACCAACAACCAACAACCAACAACCAACAACCAACAACCAACAACCAACAACCAACAACCAACAACCAACAACCAACAACCAACAACCAACAACCAACAACCAACAACCAACAACCAACAACCAACAACCAACAACCAACAACCAACAACCAACAACCAACAACCAACAACCAACAACCAACAACCAACAACCAACAACCAACAACCAACAACCAACAACCAACAACCAACAACCAACAACCAACAACAACAACAACAACAACAACAACAAACATGTTTGAACCATGAAGAGGTGGTTCACTGGTTCACCCGATTGGGCGATCGTTTGACAAGTATTGGCAGCTGAGCTCTATATGACGCTGCAATCACTCAAAACCATGGAAATCCTTAGGAAAAAGTACATGCACTCACTGCATGCTTGTATTCACTGTGAACCATGCGGAATGTGTAATCATGTGTGACCATCAACTACTGATCAGGTAGATATGCCATTCCACCCCCCATCACTGGCTCACTCGCCATGCTTGCCGTGCGGTCATCCCCCCAACGCTGCCGAGGAACGTCTCCACAAGGTGTGCGAATTTACGACCTCACTTGTGGCAAAAATTTGCTTGGTGTTGTGATCCTGGTTGTTGGGCAAATGCCATTGTTGGCAAGGATCAAACCATCAAGGCTTTGGCCAACAATCAGCAAAGCGACTGAATCAACTGGGATACGAACAGCTTATGGCAAACATCGAATATCAATAATTCAACGGGTCCTCATTTGGAACTGCAAGAGGCCCTAGCACAGCTAGATTCTCCATCCTCTGCTTGGAAGAAGCAGGGCAGGTGATGACGATTCAACAGAAATGAGATATGGTCATATATGATTCAGTGATAACATTGATAGGATTCATAACTCTGACTTATGAATGATTCAGTGATGGTTTGAGGGATCTCAGAGGGGAAAATTGAACCGCAGAATGGTCATATCATTAGCCATCAGTAAGCATCACTTTCATGAATAAATCTCCCTCGTTTTCTTGATCATGATTGATAAATCACTATCACCAACTATCACTTCTAAATCATCAGTAAAATTAGCCAACATTGACCATCATCAATTAGGCATCATTGAACGTCATTGGCTTCAATCACAGGTATCCGCGTAGCCGATATATGTGATAGTTGATCTGGCTAGTGGTCTGACATGGCTTGATGTCTTATCATCCCAACATTGGATCCGCAGAAAAAAAAGTACAAACTTGTCCTAGAGGTGGACATTGCCACGTGAGTGAGGACTGCATCAAAGAAAACCTCAAGACTTTCAATTTCCACATGAACAAATTCTCTGCCGTGTGATTTATTGTGCGGGGCGTATGTTACAACTTGCCCGAATGTTCGGCCGAATGCGTGTGCAACATCAACTCGAATACACAGTATCCAATATTATGAACGGGTGCTATGACCCAATATACCCCCAATGTTTCGATGCATCAACAAGGGTATAACTATAGGCTCATATATTGTACTAGTTTCTTCATAGTCAACTGCGTTATCAGTTTGGATACATCAACTATATTATTGACCTACTCAACTGCTGCATCCATACGGTTAAAAACAACGTGGCAAGGCCCTAAAAGTGGCTCCCTCGCTTGGCCATGTCACCGGCTGGACGCAGGTCGAACCTAGCGGCTTGGCGCTGAGCATACGGTGGATTTCATGCTTGGTGGATGATGACTCGGTGAATTGAATGATGTTTAGTGGCAGATAGTAATAGCAATCATTAGCAATAACAAGCAATTTAGTACTACCAAATGCTAACAGCAGTTGGTACTGATTGGTTCTCTTAGCAATGACTTGGTTCAAAATGATGTTTAGCAATCATTGGTTCTGATGGGTAAATATGGTATTGAAGCAATCAATGAACATACAGTAGTTCTAGCTAACCAGCAGTTAGTACTGATTGGTTCTGTTAGCAATAACTACTGCATGTTGATTGAATTTCATTGATATTCATAATGAAACATCGTTTGATATCGTTTGATACACAGTGGTGGTTCATAACGGTGGGTGATGGTCAGTTCATAATGGTGTGTACTGATAATCAGTCAGTAATGATGGTTATATTGGTTCATAATGACCGTCACTTTATTGGTTACGTTTGTACTCATTTGGCAGTGGGTCAAAACCCTGTACCCCAGGTACCCCTACCATTAACCTGTGTTTTCCCTATTATTGTTGGTTATTATCCCCCATTAATGGTTGGTTAATATTGACCCATAGCCTTTTGGTTGACCACCAGTGAGTGATGGTTGATTTCATGATTGATGATGGTCAGTCCGGGGATACGCCGAAACGCTGGGTGACAATGGTCACTGATTGGGTTGGTCATGGTCGCCATGCTTGGGGCGATGGTGGCGAAAACCAAGTGGTCCTAGTGGTTGCTAATGGCTATCAAATAGAGTGTGTTAAACAACAAATGTAGTTTGAGCACATTCAAACTAAATGGTCATTAGACCACTATATCATCAAATATACCAATTAATATCGTTTAACATATTTAACAAATGATGGCTATTAGCAGTTGTGGAAGGGTGACGATGTTGAAATGATCACTGAATGTGGATGAATGCTTTCAACAAGTAATGCAATTTTCGACGACGCTACGGCAAGAAATGTAAACGATGGTTGATGAGTCGCAATAACAGGGATAACTTAGATAAGCAGCTACAGTCAGCAACAACCAATAGGCTATTGTGTACTCCTTAGCTGTGGAAAGCCTCAATCGACAACCCGGAATTCTATTCCGCTCAAATGCCCCGCAGGCCACTAAGTCAGCTGATATCTTTATATTAATGTAGATATATAAGGTGAAAATATCATAAATATCTACATCAAAACATCTAAAAAGATCTACATTGAAATCGCCAGCTTAGCGCAGCTTGGCAACCTCTTGGCCGACCTCCACTTAGCAACCGTGGCGCTATCCATGCGGTCCCAGGTGGGTCTCTGCGGTCCCTTGCTGGAGACTGCCCCAAGGGCCAGCTGCTTCAACCCTGCCAGTTTTCCAGCACTGAAAACCATCATTGCACATGATCAACCGTTGCCAACCATCATTGGTGATGGATCAACCCTTATCCAAACATGATACAACATGATTAACATTGATCAACCATCAGTTCAGCGTCAAAAAACCATCAAATGACCATCAACTAACCAGCAAATAATCATGAATTGACCCTGATTTTTTGCCAGGGCATCTCAGAGGGTTGGCCCTGCCTTTAGCAGACGCTGGGAAGGACAAACGTGGGAAAATAACTGAAAATGAGGACTATGGCTACTCCAAAAGGGTGAGACAATGTCGTAGATGGCGGTCTCGGCACTCGTGGGTTGTCAGGGGAAAAAGTTGGTACCATGAAGCGTAATCATTGAACACATGCGTCACGTCCTCGGAATGTTGTTGCAATTGTTGCCAGTCAAGTGGTTTGGGCAAAACGATTTGCAAGAGGAAAGGCCGACCAAGCATGGGAAGATGATAGCACAAACTTTCCAACCCATTTGCCAGAACTTTGTAGCGTGCTGTGTGCGCTTCACTGACTTGTCTCCAAACTGAAAATCCTTCGACTTGATCTAGCCAGACTGCCTTGAAAGTATCTGCCTCGACCG
>VSDK01009907.1:227369-239012 GCA_009767595.1 Symbiodinium kawagutii
CCCTGCCGATGCGGTGAGAGGCGGCGATGGCGCGGCCGGCGCGGCCGGCACGGCGTCCAGCCTGGTGGTCTGCTGGGGAAGTGCCAGTTGTCCATGGGGCAGCCACGGGAATCCATCGAAGATCCATAGCTCGTCCATGGTCATCCAAGTTCTCCATGGTTCACCAAGATGTACCATGTCCTGATGTACCATCCTAGAACTATCCATTGCCATGGGCCTGCCATAGATCTGCCCATCTGCCTGGCGATCAGCTCGCCGCAGCTCTCCAGGTGCTGCTCCAAGGATCCGAGTTGCCCTTGGCTTCGCGGCCTCTCCTCACAGCGACAAGGCCCCCCCTGGGGATACCACCACTGGCGCTACGGATCTCCGAACTTTTCGAGCCCCGTATAGCCCAGCACCTTCCTCAGGCATCAACTGGCGATAATATGTAGGCTATAATGAATGTCTATGTACATCTCTACAATGAGCTGATTATGATGGCATTGAAAGATATTTCCGGAATGCATCGAGCCACTATGTACTTGACCAACTGGCTGATTCAACGTGATTTCACGAGGCCTGGGAGGCACCAACCACTCCGCAGCTCCTGTTCCTCCTGGCCCTTCAGCCGTTGTTTGAGCTGCCCCTCCAAACCTGGAGCCATCGGGGGGCTGCGGCTGCTAAGGAGTGGGTGTTCACTGCTTGGGTCAGATATGTCAGATTAATCAGATAAGATTAATCAAATAAGTGGCTGTGAATCCTCTTGGCCGGCTATCATTCCTATCATTCATGTAGTAAATGAATGATGATCGATGGTGGGTTCATCGATGGGGTATTCTCGAAACTTGAAGGAAACAGTGATACAGTGATCGCACCCTTTGGAGACTGCTTTCTAGGCTGCACAACAAAATCTGATTGCCTGAAAAGCAAATTCTCGGCATCGGTGTCCGCACTGGGAAGTTGCCCGCACTGCTTTGCCATGATTGGAGTCAACTTCAGGAGGGGAGAAAACCACACCCATGGGGTCCCAAGTGAACGCCTCAATTCGGGTGAATTGCCACCGAAATGATCCGAAACACAAACCTGAATGATCGAAACTCAAGCTGACCCCATGTACCATGACCATCCATGACCCCCCTATGATTCAGACATCTCCAACCACCCCAGTGGTTACCACACCTGCGCCCGCCATGGGTCGCCATGGCCCGGCACCTTGCACCGTTTCCGTAGCTTTGGACAGGCGATGCTCTAAACGTCGCACCCGCGAGCGCTCCTGCGTCCCCCACAGCATGGGCCCACCTTGGAGGATCGGTGCTCTGAGAGCTATCGATGGCAATGCGGAAAGAACCCGTGAAGCAGGCAGAATAACATGGACATAGGTCAGGGGGTGTGATGGTTGATGGATAGGGGTACGAGTTAGGGGGGTGGGGTCGGGGGCCCAGATTTTCTATCAGGAAACGACCAGCCATGAGCAAATTGTGCATTTTGGTACCCTAGAAAACGTGGAGTTGATCAAAAGCCAGTATGTTCAACTGGAATCTTCAGACCCCCCGCGATGGCTCGATCAAATTTTTGCCAGCGAGAATTTCTCTAGAAAAGGGAGGGGCCAATCGAATAGCGTGGTAAATGCGGACCCCTTTAGAAAAAATACCTTTCTAGAAACTGGTAGCCAGCTGGAAAGCGGCAATCGGCCATCAGGTCGGTTCTAGCCTTTCTAGGAAATGGCCTCTTACAGAGCCGTTAACCCACCTGATTTCCTAGAGGAAACTCGTACGAGTATGTTGATGGTGGCTTATATTGGTTAATAGGTATACATGGACATACATGGACTACCAAATGATCAAACAATGTATATATATATATATATAAATATATAAATAAACCTGATAACATGGACATGTTTGACATCATTTACACTGGTAAGCGAAGCTTATCAAGCTTCGAAGGTCAAGTGCAATCTCATTGGTCCTGTCAAGCCATAGTTGCCCCTTCAAAAGGGCTAGGCGCGCCAGGCACAATCAATACGCAATATCCAACTAGCACTCTCATTTGCAACTAGTTAGTTCTTGCTCGTCAAATTTCAGGTGGGTGGCAACGAAAGTCGACATGAGTCTGCACGACCCTTGTTCTCTTGCTTCCGCTGGTTGTGCATGTATGCCCCCCGTGAAACCATATGCGTACATACGAATTGTCCCAGTCCTGCTCCACTTCTGCTATGGCACGTTTTGCCTGGCCATTGGACAATGGGACCCTGGATTTATGCCACGTGTCGAGTTTTCCATGCATTAAATTATATATACGAATGCATGCCAACATATTGAACGCATGATCATGCATAAAAGGAAAACCATGGAAAACATATTCCCACAAGCTTTCGCCTGCAAGAAGATCCTAAGGCATGATGCCTGAAGATGAGGACAGTGGAATACATGGGACAGGTGCCAAACGGCATCAAAAGGTTCTGCCATGGCATACACGTCATGATTTGGGTCGAATCATAAACCTTCTGACTGTTGCTCGATTTTTCCATTAATGACTCTATGACCACACGTTCAGCCACCCATCCCAATAACCACCAACATGTGGACACCATTTCAAGCCATCGAAGTTTCTGCAGGGCGGCAAGCCATACCGATCTCAGAGGAGAACCGACTCAATGTTAGATCCATGCAGGTCCATACTAAATACGACTCAAATCGAGTTGAATGTTGGTTAAACAATATTGGATGAACCTGTATGAATGAATGATTGAACATGATTGAACATGATTAAACAATCAATATTGGACAAGGGTCTCCATCCCAATCATTCACTGCGAAAATGCCGAGACATGCTGAGACCATCTGGTTGGTGGTCCCCTATGAGTCTCCAAGAGTCCCATCTACCGGGCAACGGCCACCCCTGGTAGCTCCTTAGCTCGCTCCCAAGAACCAGTGGCCGGGATACCCCGGGAGCTCATGGGAGCTCCACATCGCCCCCTCCCAAGCACCAGCGCCAGTCATGGACCCAACGGCTTTGGATCACCAACGACCCGAGTGACCTCCGTGGTGGCCGCATCCAGGCGCCGTTGCAGATCTGCCAGCGCGGGTGATGAACCATCAATCATCCATGAACCATGATCAATGGTTGACTAGTGGTTAGCAATCCATGGTTAGCAATGGGTGGCTGATGGTGGCTGATGAATGATTGAGCAATGGTCGAACTAGTGGTTGGTTAGTTATTGACTATGTGACTATATTAATTATGCAATGGCTCTCCAATGGTTCACACATGGTGGGCCAATGGTTGACCACAGATATGCAGGGATATAGCATACAGCCAATTGAGGGCCTAGCTGTTGACTTAGAAAGATCGTTGCTACAAACTCCCAGGCGTTGGAGCTGGGACTGGGGGGAGTGGGCACAACTTGCAAAAATTATCACTCGTTTCCCCAGAGAAAAGGGGGATGGGTGGGATGGGTAGTTACAAGTATGTCCAACACTACGCCGACGAACCGAAGGTTTCCTTGCCATAGCAAAACTTGTGCCTGTTTAGATATACCACGCGCTCAATGAGACACACAAACCAAAACAAAAAAACAAACACAACCAAACAGAAAATAGAGATCCACCTCCCAATCTTCATCACCATTCACATCCATTCGCTCCCATCCAACATCATCCAACATACCCGGCCGAATCGCCCAGCGGAAACGCGCTCAGCCTTCCAGGGGTGCCAGGGCATCTTCGCACAGGGTCAGCATGCCTTCCAGGGACAAGTCCCCTCCCGCCTTGTATGTCTATCGGTCAACACGTATGCATACATCATATAAACACATATTGACATATATCTATATATATCTACTATATATATGTATATATTAAAAAATGTACCTACACATGTTCTTCCAACATGCAATGCATATACACTCATACTCATGTGGCCGGTCATGCAAATCAATCAAACCCCCAACCTCTTCAAACCTTGGAAATGACACCGGCACATGGACAAACAGTTGCACATTCATTGCCAACTGTTGCTAATTAACCAACATCGATCATGACCAGTACGAATGACTACTATAGATCACTGGTCGCTCACATCGCATAGATCACATTGGCGGACCCATGGCCTTCCAAACTCTCCAGGGGAATCATGGCAACGGACTGTGTCCGCTCGGACAGGCTGACCAATTTGGCACCTTGGACCGCTGCCAAATTGGATTCCGTCGGGATGAAGGACGCGTTTAACGGTGGTGGTGATGGTTAATGGCCACTAGTGATGGTGAATGCTGGACTGGTAGTGGTGGTGTGGTGATGGTTGATGGTGGTCATTTTTTGATTGACTGGTGTTCTTGACTCACTAGTGGTGGCTAAAGTTGGCAACTCGTGGCCAAAAAAAGTTGGTTGATGTTGATTCATCATAGCGGATGCTGGTTGAGAATGGTGAGTAATTGTTATCACTGACCGATACATGGTTACATGCTGACACCGGGGGTTGATAAGCACGGATAACCGCCCAAACACAAACAAAAATGGCCTCGAACAGTTTGCAAGCTGAGATATGGATTGAGCCTTGGTAATGACACCTTGTAAACATAATGTTCAGGTATAAAGTGCCACGATGGCAATACCAATTTCCAATCACCTCTACTGATCACAGACCTCATCAGACCTCCGAAATCTCCCCACGAAAGTCGTATCTTTCTCGTTGTGACCCGCTTTCGGCAGCTGACGAAGCCTTGTGGGGGATGCATCGACTTTGTGACCGATTTGACGGCGGATTTCGATCGGGAAAGCTCAGATGACTTAAATTCATGGGTTACATCAGGAAACGACCCCAGCTTTGATATCTCATAGCCTGTGGTGATCTAACTTAGCAATGGATAATCCATGATAATCCACCGTTTCTGGATGGTGAAAACTCATTGGGAATGGTACTTTTCCTCTACTCAAAAGAAGGAACTGCGTTTCAGTATCGGGCGAAAATCGAATCGATGAATGCGACTGAGGCTTGTGGAAATGATTACTCGGATGAGGAACGACAAGGGATTGCAAGGTAGTAAGTTATGAGGTAAAAAAAATCATGGGAGGAGGGAAGAAAGAACATAAACTGTTGTAAACAATGGCAGGATACTATTCAGCAAAATGCGAGTGATTACAGTACCTGAGCACCTGCCCAAATATTACCCCTGGATACTGGATACCAACATAAACGATCAATACCTACCAATTGGAACCACAATCGAAAGAGATGACAGGATCAATGGGAACAACACCTGAACCAACCAACCAACCCACCCACCCACCCACAAACCAACCAACCAACAACTTGATAACAACCATTTTTCTGCCAGGGGCCTCATTTGTATTTGATAACAACCACAGCGGCACCGCCCAGCCACCCAGCTGCGACAGCCGCGACTTCAACAACGGCGCCTTGTGAGCCTCGGGGTACGGTGGAACCGGTGGCACCCAGCAACCCCGGGAAGTGCCCAGCCACCGATGTCAACCAATGGCAACTAGTTGCTGGTTAGTCGTTTCGTGGTTTCAACCAGCCATTTGTTAATAATTACTAATGAAAATCAAAGAAATGAAACCACCAACCAGCTTGTCATGAGCAGCTGAGGGCTGAAAGAACTCAAGGTTTCACAGATGAAATGCAACTGATAGATCCAAAAAGAAGGAAGCAACAGGTCGGTAGCAAACTCGCCCCGAGCAAAGCCGTGAAACTGATGACTTGAACCTTGAATTCCAACTGAGGGCAAGTTGCTTAGCACACTACCTATGGCCAGGGATATCCCATCATCACATGACAGGAACTTCGCAAAGTTATAGGCATCTGCGGTAAGGACTGGAGGGATTCCGTCCCTGAGTGACACTAAGATCGTCTCACGATAGCTATACAGGTTTCCCGGACAAAAAAAAAATGCATCCACCCAGCAACAGGGAATTCCTTGACATCTCTCGAGCTTCACCCCACGTGAAACGGCACTCTCTCTGAATCCGCGGACCGCAGCGGCGCTGTTTCGCGGGTGGTGCGTGCTGCTCCGCACAGTTCCGTCTGTCCAAAGTGGATCGCCTCGAGCGTAGAGAGTTGATCGACCCGGAGACCACGCGCAGAGAGGCGCTTCGCTTCCTGGAAGGTGCAGCCCTGTAGGACTGTGGTGCAGCTAACGAGACCAAACTGTTCATTGAATGGTTTTGGTCACATGATGCCGGTGAAAAGGATTTTGCGATTTTGATAACCACGATATATCATGATATCAAATGAATCCAAATGATTATGAAGATTACTAGTATGGTCACTCATGTATACTGATCATTCATGACTGTTGCGAATCAATGACTGGATCAGCTTTGAATCGCAAAACAAGACATGATGACCATTTCGATGATTAGTCCATCAATTGACAGTCATTCACGGAGGCTTCCGAGGCCCCTCCAGGATAAAAAGGTGGAAGTGTCCGATGTGTCTCCAAAATTGGGCCCTCAAGTAGGTTTGCCCAATGGTTCATAATATGATCCTCTGATGTCGGCTCTCTGGTTGAAACTGTACCGCGGCTGTTCCCCAAGAAAAGGCAACTTCTCACTAAGGCATCGCTAGGAATGGCTAGGGATGCCGGGCTTCCCGAAGATGGTGCACTGTTGTAAGTTCTTACACTTCACCCAGGGCCACGAGAATTTTTGAGGCACATCCTGGGTTGCTCCCCAAAAAGCTAGGGAGCCGTTCTCTCCCCTTTGGTGCATCGCTCAGCTGAGCTCGCCTCCGAGGATTCGGCTGCCGTTACAAGTAGGGAACCAAATACTTTGCCAAATCAGCTCTGGGACTCAGGGCAAAGCCCATCAATTCATATATGGCTATGGGTCAATATTGATCAACATGGCTTTAATGGGGGATATTCCCCAACAATTTCATAGGGAAAACAATGGTTAATGATGGGAAACCAGCCACATCAATTCTGAAACGGTTTTGGGTCACTTCGAAGGATCGGCAAAAGCTATCTCTTGTGAGGGCTCTCTGCGTGCAACCCTTCGGCGGGATTTTGCCACTCGGTGATAAACATGGAGCCGATTCAATGTCCGGGGTGACCATAGTTCATGGTAGTTTTAGATGATTACTGGGAACGATTCCCAATCACCATGTTCAATAGGTAAAAACATGTGAAAACTATCTATCAAAGGTGGATTTGTCATGGATCTGCAAGTTTCCCAAGGAATCAGGCTGCAATCTCGGAGACAGCCCGGTGCTGCGGAGCCCAAGGAGCCCTTTGGGCCGCCCTGGGTGTTTCTGCGACTCCATCGCTCCACTCAGATAGGTACGTCTCGACGAAAAATCAGAACCAATGCTAGCATCAAACACTGATGGATTGTGTACCTGCAAATCCTGCAAATATATTGGTTGGTTCATTACTCTGGGTCCGACATGGTACGACCATGTACCTAGAATGCACCTTCTTAATGACTTTATGACTCGGACCTGCCGCCAACCTTGAGAAGTCAACGAACTCTGAGGCTTTGGATGGCCTGAAAGCAACGAGTTATTCCACGCGGCGTTGAGGTCCTCAAAACCGACAGCTGCGGAGTCTTTCAAACAACCGCCGAGTGAGTGTTTCACGAGCGTTCTGCGTCAACCCGGGGTTCACCGGGTAGGTGAAACTTTGTGAAAGAATTGCCCGGGTCTTGATAGCGGGAATCGACCCAGCTCTCCCCCAGGCAACATGAGTTGTCACATTGGCAAAAATCTGGAATTCATTGGATCATCGCATCCCAGCAACTGCATTTCTGGGGTAGAGCAAGTGCCGCTCATCTGAGACTCGAATGCTAAGCGGGATCGCCTGTCGGAACCCGTCACAACCGACGGGGGTGAATGGGGTGTGGCCGTATTAGAAGACATTTCCCCACCCTATAAAACATTTGTAGGTTGGGTTGATCTAGAAGGACTTACTAACAACTTGGGGGACCTGATGGGCGGCTGACCAGGAATTCATACATGGCGGACAGCCAGACCAAATGATTGGGCAGCGCTCAAAAACCCTCCAACTGTTCCTTTCCAGTCTATACTTGCCTATTGCTCATGCGCGAAGACCCCTCGATATAGCACGATAGATGTGTATGAATGCGTGTGTGCGTGTGTATGTAAATGCCTGCATGCACGGACTGATTGCCTACCGATGAGTGAAATCCTTCCCACGGATGAACAGAATGACAACAAATCAGAATCACAACAAATAAGTACAAATCAGAATTAAAAAAACACAGTGTACAACAGCGATGATCGATCTTGTGATCACAACACCTTGGGGTATAACAATACTTCGTTCTACCTTCAAGATCCTTGGTGCCAGTCTGCCAGGTAATTAAAGGAGCTTCCACTGACACTACCCCGCATCCTGCACCAAACCCTAGTTGCTTTGGATAACTGGATGATGAATCACTAACCCTACCATTTGGAGCTCTACCATTTCTTTGGGGCAATCTTGCTAAGCTCGTGGTTAAAACCTGATTGCTCTCCAATTGCCCTGTTCAAAGGGCTGGGCATGGATGATGATGATGATGATGATGATGATGATGATGATGATGATTATAAACTGGTGACAACTTCAGCGGATAGAACCCTTCCTATCCCAACGCTCTGTCACCCAGGCCTGTCCTAAGGCCCAATCGCAGCCTTTTCCGTAGGCTCAGCCGCAAATCACAGGCTCCATTGCCCATCAAGAGGCACCATACCTGAAAGTCGCAGGCTTGGGCCGAGACAACAGAACGGCGGATGGCACCTGAAGGCAGGAGTGAGTCAAAAGGCAGGTTCGACACTGCCTAAAATCTTTTGTTGACTCACGACACCTTCTGGTCAAAAGTTCGAAAACATGCCATCCGACTCTCTTAAAAGTTCTCATTGCACTACATTCGATCCACGATATCCGGCATGAGCAGTTGACTTAGCTTTGGCTTTCGGTTTCGTTGCTCGAACTTCTTCTACCCATTCATCGTCGGAAAGGTGGTATTGCTCTGGCTGGTCCGACAATTCGAGCACGGTGTCAGGATTTGCACCAAACTCGCTCAACATTGTCTGGAGAAACTTCTGCTTCCAGAGAGGAAAGCTGTGCAACTTTCGAGAACCCTCATGGCATAACTCAGCCGCAGCCGCATGAAACTCCGGTTCCGGAGGGAGGTACACCTGCTTGGCTTCCTGGATGGTCTTGGCATTCACTGTCAAGTCCTCGGTGTCCTGCTCAATCAGGTACGCCGACTGGATGCCATTCTTCATCAAAAAGTTCAAAGCACCTCCCCATTGACGACCACCGGTCGGCATTGGCTGAACCTCACTTGTCTCGATCAAGACCTTGAACGCTTGCAACACTTTCTCCAACATCTTCTCTGCTTCATCCAAGAACGCTGCTGGGCCCTGGACAGTCACCATCTGAGTCGTCTTGTGGTAACGATATGAGACTTTGGCATCAGCATCTTTGAACTTCTTCTCATTGATAAACTTCACTGGCACACGAAGATTGCAGCTGCTACGGTTCTGAGTGATCGTGCTGTTGTACTCAGCCTCGCTCTTTGCAATCTCATTTGCCACCGCTTCAAAGAATGCTCTGATCTCATTTTCCTTCAGAGACTCTGCGGAAACTTTCACCATTGGGAAACAGCAGGGTACGAGGAGAACAGATGAACCCTTAGGAGCCTCAGTACTACGACGTTCAAGACGAACTTGTCTTTGCTTGGCTGCCTCCGTCATCATCTGACTTTCATTGTTCAAATGATATTTGCATGAATTAATAGCTGCTCTCAACATGTCCATGGCTTCGGCATTCTCTTTAGTTAAAGCGTCTGCTAGTTGCAACTGTGTAGGGCACCAACGAACCACTGCTCCTAAACGACGAAGTGTCTCCTTCACAATGACTAGATCAATTGCGACCCTCTTGTCTGACACACTAGCCGGAGAGGAGAAGCTCTGTACATGATCGTAGATGCTTTTGCAATCAACCACAGCCTGGATGTTGAATCGAGGTAAAAATTTATCACGATCTGCTAGGGAGAATTCCTTGAAACAGACTTCTGCCAGATGGCATCCCAACCATTCCACATGCCCGAGACCATCCATGAGAACCTGGGATTCGCCTGCAAAGGTAGATCCAACCACCCTCTTCAACCTGTACAATTTCCAAATGGCAGGAGACCATGGTGATTCTTCCCCTTTCGCTAATCGATCATCAGTGATGCCTACAATGTAGCCCGCTTGAGTGCCCTGCTTCTTCGCATTCGCGAATGCTGCATCTGTATGTAGACACAACCGCAAGCTTTCTAGAGGTATAGGCAAAATCACCCACTTCTGGTCTCTGTATTGTTTTGCCCGTCGCACCACGTTGCCAATCTGCCGTGCTTGCCCAATCGTGGGATGAGGCATCATCTGTTGGCCCTGACTCACCTGTACTGCCAAATCAGGACGCGTTTCTTTTGCCAACCACAAAGCACCACCTAAAACAGATTTCAAAGACGAGGTTTCTTCCGGAGTTACCTGTGTAGTCTCATCAATCTTGTTCCTAAGCTTCGGCTTTGTGAGTTTGTCGACAAAAGCTTCCTGTGTCACAGAGATGGCATGAGTCTGAGGATCCTGCTTCAGCCATGAGCCACAAAACATCCCTTCATGACGTTGCCATTTTCTGAAAGGAAATGCATTCTTCAGTTCTTGAAGAGCCGCATTGTATTGTGGGCCTGATCCTCCAACCAACACATCGTCTACATGCACACCCAGGATGCCTTGAATCTTGGTGGAGTCTTCGCTCCATAAGAAGAACAAGCATGGGTCTAGTATGCTTTGCTTCCAGCGGGCTTTCTTCGCTGTGGCCTTGAACTTGATGAACCATTGTTGAGGCGAGTCATTCAACCCGTAAATGGGTCGAACCACTTCAAAGAGTTGGTCAGCTTCATATCCTGGGATCTGATGATTGTTGGGTTGACTCATGTAAAGCTTTCCACTAGATCTGACCAAATCATCTGCTTCTAAAAATGCGCCTGTCACATCACCAATTTCCATGGCCCACTGAGAGCTAGCAATTGTCTGAATGACCACGAATCTGCCGTTGCTCGAGATTGTTGGAGCTTGAGTCTTACCTTCTCTAACCAAAGTGAACAAGTCGGGATCCTTGTCTCCTCTTGCTGTCCACCTAGCCTTCACTACCATGACTCCATCATCTCCAACCTTCTCTGTCAGCACGAGCTTGCTTGGCACTATCCGGTCGGGCTGCTGAGCTCGAATCCTCTGGGACTCAGCTCTGGAGATCGGTCTCAGCGCTTTCTTGGTGGCAATGACATTGTCACGTTCCTTCACAATCCCAGCTAACAACCTTTCTTTGTCATCAGGGTTTTGCCATCTTCGATCTCTGAGATTGAGTTCATTTCTGCCACCAGCCAAAAGAGCCGAGGTTTCTGTACACGCCAGGACGAAGTCTTCATCCATCGCCGCAGCATCATCTGTCTTTGCAGTGAAGCATGTCGCCGCCGCTGAGGAGTCCAGTGTGTCATGTTGAACAACCAGTAATGACGATCCCATAGAACGTTCTGATAACACCGGGGTCTGCTCGTTACTGGAAACATCGATAGGTTCAGGTACATGAGGTTCACACAGACTGCACTACCGCCACGCCGCAATCCATGATGATCCAGCCGATTGGCTTTCTCCACG
>VSDK01009907.1:239664-269933 GCA_009767595.1 Symbiodinium kawagutii
TGAGTCTTACCTTCTCTAACCAAAGTGAACAAGTCGGGATCCTTGTCTCCTCTTGCTGTCCACCTAGCCTTCACTACCATGACTCCATCATCTCCAACCTTCTCTGTCAGCACGAGCTTGCTTGGCACTATCCGGTCGGGCTGCTGAGCTCGAATCCTCTGGGACTCAGCTCTGGAGATCGGTCTCAGCGCTTTCTTGGTGGCAATGACATTGTCACGTTCCTTCACAATCCCAGCTAACAACCTTTCTTTGTCATCAGGGTTTTGCCATCTTCGATCTCTGAGATTGAGTTCATTTCTGCCACCAGCCAAAAGAGCCGAGGTTTCTGTACACGCCAGGACGAAGTCTTCATCCATCGCCGCAGCATCATCTGTCTTTGCAGTGAAGCATGTCGCCGCCGCTGAGGAGTCCAGTGTGTCATGTTGAACAACCAGTAATGACGATCCCATAGAACGTTCTGATAATACCGGGGTCTGCTCGTTACTGGACACATCAATAGGTTCAGGTACATGAGGTTCAACAGATGTAGTCGCCGGAGGTGGAGGACTAGGCAAAGTGGGGGGAAAGGACTGACCACCAACCATCTGACTACCATCCACTCTCTGCCTCTTGGATTCCTGTGTCGAATCGACTGCACTACCGCCACGCCGCAATCCATGATGATCCAGCCGATTGGCTTGCTCCATGGATGGTCCCAGCTGAGACCGCTCATTCTCATCCAGTTCTTCAACACTTTCTTGAAATGACTTCCATGAGTAACCATCATGTGACACTTGACCGTGAGTGGATGAGGATTGAACTGTCTCTGGAGGAGAACTGCTCTGGCTCGTCGCTGTCGCTGGTGGTGCAACCGGAGGTTCTTCGGTTGGACCATGTCGACAGTCAGGCTGTCGAGCAGGCATTCCAGGTGTCAACAAATCACCAGGTGGAACCGATTCTTGGGTGATGTCAGTGAAATTCTTTTGATGTCGTTGTGAGCCTCCTACTTCAGGATAAAGTGAAGCTGCTGCAGCCCTCAAATCTCTCACCAAGAATCTGTCCGCTTCCCGTTCTTCAGTTGTTCTCAATCTAAGTTGTTCTGGTGAACACTTGACAAAAGATCCTGGCATGCTTACCCAATAGTTGCCACCTGTTTCGCCAGCGACAACACCCGGCCCACGCCACCTTGCAGATGAACGCTTCAAGCCTCTTCCCCTACGCCATATTGCTACTTCATCTCCTACCTGAAAGGTCCGGAGAGGTCGAGGTCTGGCATTCAAAGCAATGCGTGCTGCACGGTGATCTTGAAATTCCAACACTGCTTGCCTTGCTCTCGTTCTGACTCTATTGGAAAACGCCGCAATGGCATCCTCTAAAATTGCACTGTTTGCAATAGGATTAGGGGAACCAGTGAACAGGTCGTCTCCCGGTACTTCTGGATCACGTCCGAAAACCATTTGAAAAGCACTATACCCTGAACCCCCAATAGTCTGGAATAAGGGCTTTAAGCCCTAATTCAAGACTATAGCCCTTTTCTTTTTTTTCAATGAGTTAGGGCTTATTAAAAAAATAGACCCTAACTTTTGTTTTTGAGTTAGGGTCTATTTTTTTGATAGACCCTAATTTTGGTTTTTGTTTGTGTTCCTTCCATCCTCCCTCTGTCCTTTTGAAAATATTTTTTGTTTTGATAAAGTTTTCAATTTTCCATTTTATAGAAATTTTAGAAGGTTTTTTTTTAATTTTCCTTTTTTTGAAAAAACATTTTTTTAAGCCTCCCATCCTCCCCTAATTTTTTTGTGGAAAGAAATGCACTGTTTACTACCTGTGCAAAGCAGCATCTTTTTTCAAAGGACTGGTACAGAAAATTCTGCAGAAAATCTTTGCAAAACATTGGTGGACACAGACCAAGGACTTTGCGCATTGCCTCTGCTTCTTCAGCTGCCTTTTTTTTTCTGCCATATTTTCTGACCACAGAGAAAACTCACACAGCTCTCTGGGCAAGTCAACCGCAGCCAAATCTCAGTTCAGCAAAGCTGTACACTTCTTCTGCGCTCCAGTCACAGCCTGCTTGTGGGCCTGCAAAACTTCCAGCAAATCAGCAACTTCCTTCTGATGCACGTCCTGGGCTTCCTCAGGCTTCAAGCACAAAAGCTCAGCAGATCTCTTCTTCACCTTTTGATTGCCTTCCAAAGCATCATCCAAAATCTTTTGCAATCCATCCTGGGCAATTCCAAACTTGGCCACAGCCATAGCAAGGTTGTCTTGCAACTTGTCGCAGGCAGCAGCCAGAGAACCTGAGTGGAGACTGTCTAAAATTAGTAAAAGCCCCCCCCCAAAAAAAGTGGAAACACAGCATCTTGAAAAAAATTGACAAGGAGCGACTCACAGTAGCACACTCCCCCACTGTCTTCTTGAGCTCCAGGAACACAAGGAACTTGCCTTGCTCTTCAGCAGAGCCAGTAGCACCACTCTCGGACTTGCCACCCTTTTTGTCGTAGGCACCAGCAGACACAGAAACTTCCTCTGTGTGTCTGTCCTGCTCCTCGAACTTGGCCATCCCAGAGGTAGAGCTCCACCAGTACTTGAGCTCCCCCTTGTCCTTGAGGAACTTCTCCTGTGGAAGACTCTCGTTCCACTGTTCACTGAGGTCAACATTTCCATGAAGCTTGGAGAGCCAGGCTGTCTATGCATCTCTGCTGCAATCTCCCACCTGGGCAGAGAAAAAAAGAAAAGAGAGGCAACCTTTCTTGAGAGAAAGAAAGGTAAACTTGATTTAGACAATGAAATACAAACATTCTTGAGACAATGAAATGCAAAAATTATTTAGTCTCTCCCTGGCCTGGTTGACCAGCCCTGTGCTCCTTGCTTCTTTGTGGTCGTACTTTTTTCTAAACTTTCCTGGTAGGTAGTATACCACTTGCAGCTTTTGTCTGCCTTCCACTTGGCCACCAAGGCTTGCTTCTGGGCATCCTTGTGAGCCAAAGATTGGTAATGGCGATACATGGATAGCTGATCTGGAGATGTGGATCTCTTCATAGTATTGAGAAAATTGCTGATGTCTTTCTTGTCGATAGAAGGCACAATCTCCTCAGACACAGTGCCCTGAGGGCCTGGACTCTGTGGCTCGGCTTTCACAGGTGTACTCTTCGGTCCAGACTTTGGTGAAGCTTTGGCTTTGGTAGCAGCAGCCTTGGCCTTGGCAGCTGTCTTCTTAACAGCAGCATTCACAACAGACTTTGGTGGTGCTTTGGTGCTCTTGGTCTTAGGGGCCATGGCTCAGGCAACTACTTCTGGAAAGTTTCTTTTTCCAACTGGGCACTTGAGAAGGGCAGCTGCCATGAAAGGAATTCAACAAGTGCCAGCACAATTCTCATTCTGCATTCAAAGCTCTGAGATTCAAAGAGTGATTGATCCAGAGGAAAAGGATTCAGGAAGCTCAGGAAAAAATCAGGGTTTGGAAACAAAAAAATCTAAAAAATGATTGCAGAAAAATCTGAAATTTTGGTGAGTTAACTTGGTCAAAGTTAACTTGAGTTAACTTGAGTTAACTTGAGTTAACTTGAGTTAACTTGAGTTAACTTGCTCTATTTTAATTTAAAAACAAATTAAAGTTAACTTGAGTTAACTTGAGTTAACTTGAGTTAACTTGAGTTAACTTGAGTTAACTTGAGTTAACTTGAGTTAACTTGAGTTAACTTCAGGTTTTTGTCCTTTATCCAAGTTTTTCGATTTGAATCCCAAAAATAAATTTTTGACTGTCAGTTCCCTGCGACCATTCCCCCAAAAATATGTTGGTCAACATATCTCCCCTAATAATGGTTTCCCTTTGGGGGTCAATTCTGCAGCAACAGTCTCTCTGCTGGAAGTCTCTGGACTGCTTGTTCTTTGCCACACAATACTGAGCAAATGTTTCACATTTGTACTTGTGTGAATATTGGTTTCTTTTTTACATGTGCCATGATAAATGTGCTATTGTTTTTTATATATATTCACATACATGTTTTTGTTGTAAATAAATGAATATATATATATATGTATGTATGTATCCATATGATATATACTTATCTATTTCTTATATATCTGTCCTCCCCAAATCCTCCCAGTTGAGCTCCACAAGTGCAACACTCTGGACAGCACGGCAGTAGCAAAACATTTTTCCTGGTGTGATCTCTGTTCCAAGATCTCCAAAAGCCTCTGTGAAACAATTTTTGGCAAAACTGTCAAATTAAATTGTCTCCCTTTGGGATCTGCACCAGTCTTTGACTCGCTCAGCAGGCTCTCCTGCTTCAAGTTTCTTCACAGCTTCAAGCATCATCTCTTTCAAATTCTCCTTGGGACGATGCTGACAAGTGATCTGGAAGAGCTGCTTGCCACCTTTCTGTCGAATGGCCCAAGAATGCTTAGGCTCCTTGTAGTACATCAATTCATAGGAAGCCTTGAAGGGATCTCTGTCTACAGGAGCAGGAGAATTTCGAGCCCTGGCCACAGGAAGTGAGCTGCTGGCTGAACTTGCAGCTGGTCTCTTCTTCACAGTGGTCTTGGCTGAAGGTTTCTTCTGAACATCATTGCTGTTTTGGAAGCTTTCAAGCAAAGCATTGGGAACTTCAGTGCCGATCTCTGTGGTTTCTGGAGAAAACAAAGCTACAGCAAAACCGCTTGCTCCAGGCTTCATGATGCTTTGCACCACTTGCCCAGAAGGGAACAATCTGACCATGCACATGCTGGCATTGTCGAAATATTGCTGATATTCTGGCTGAGAACTGGCCACTGACACTACTGAGGCATTCGACTCTTCTGATATTTCACATTCTTCAGAAAAATCACTTCCCAAATGTGCTTTTGCTTCTGCCAAAACAGCTTTGGCATTCAGGAGTGGATCGACAGGTGGTGCAAAGAGGTTCTTTCGAGTGGAATCCAATGCAGGCCTGCTAGAAGAAGAGGCAGAAGAGGCAACTGCAGTTGCTGCAGGAGATTCTTGCCCTACTTGTTGAATGATCCTCCACACTGCAGGGTTCAGCTTCTTGCCACTGGTGGATTATTTCCTCTTCAGGAGTATGTGCTTCAACCCAGCAATGAGTCTTTGAGCCCATGCTGTGCATTCACCAGAACTCAGTTTGGTGAAAGCTTTGCCCATAGCAGTCTCAAAAAAATGAACTGTCATTTTTCTGTTCATTTGCAGCAATTGCAAGCACAGCTCCTCATGGTTTTCTACCAAGACATCAGGATCAGCTACTAGAAATTTCTGCGACTCAGGACCACCAGGACAACAATTCCTGAAAAGCTTCACAGCTGCCACCACATGCTGGTCTGCCATGGCTGCGCAAAAAAAGGCGACTTTGAGGCTGAAAAATTGAAGCTATGAATCCAAATCCAAGCTGGCTGATGAATTTCCTGCCATGTCACACTGCCACTGACACAACTGCAGCTGCAACCACTGACTGTGCATTTCTTTCCAAAAAATAAAAAAAAAAGTGTTTTTTAAACTTTATCCAAAAAAATGGAATTTTTGAAAATTTTGAAAAAATTTATCCCAAAAAAAAATTGAGCTTTTGAACAAAAGGGTGGCTTCCTCACCATCCTCCCCTTGCCACCATGTAAAAAAATAAGCCCTAACTTTGAACAAGTAGAAAGGGTCTATTAAAAAAATAGACCCTAACTCTTAAAAAAAAGTTAGGGACTATTTTTCTTAAACAATAAGGGTCTATTTTTTTAGGGTCTATTGGGGGTTCAGGGTACCCACCTCTCTTCATGAGTGTGTTGCGAGCTTCGCATGTCTGATCAACACATTCCAACCATTCAGTGTAGTTCTGAGGTGAATTTTCGTCAATGACCTTTGTCAAGACCTGCTCAAGATGGTATCCAGAGGATTCGATGTCGCCTAGCTGCTCGTGGGCTTCTCCCGGCACGTCAAGCACCGTTGTCCCATCCCTCTCACAACAATCCATGAAAGCTTGTCCTAGGTTGCATCTACTGGCATCCAGCTTCAAGTACCGAGGTCTACCATAGCTACGTGTCCATTGACGATAGAGTCTGGCGATGAGATCTGAATTCTCTTGATCACGGAAAGGTATCATCTGCTGGAGACCTGAAGACCTGCAAACTATGTTGAGTGCCTTAATCTTGTAGTCAGGTTTCCATGTTGGTAACCACTTGACATCCAATCCAATGTATCTCAACGGTGCTAGGTCTCGGGGAGGAGTGCTGTCCTTCACCGCCTTAGGTGATTGACGAGCCTTGCATATGTCACATGAAAATGACTTCACATACTCAAGGACTTGCTCCTGTGCCCCATGATGTCGAAGAATACGCAACATGTCGGCCGTGGATGCATGACCAAGGTTGACATGGAGCTTCTTGATCGCCAACATGAGTTTCCTTCTACCTTCACCTTTGATCTCTCCATCTTCAAGTTGAACATCTGCTTGACTAACCGGCATGCACCATGATGTGTAGCTATCTTCCATCGCAAAGCCACCTAGAATAGCCTTTACCAGTTTTGGGGGATAAATCTGAGTCTGCACTGAACGCATCTGTCCTCCAGAGGATCCCTCCACCAACTGGTGCTCGTGGTCGCCAGTGCAAACCAGGGGCTCCAACATGTAGGCAATGGCGAGGGAGGAAGTCAAAATTCGCCATTTCTTGCCGAACAAGAGTCCTGATTCTTTGTCTCGCAAACCAACCGAGCATGCCGCGACATCCAAGGCGGGATGTCGGTACTTCTCCATGAACAGCTTCATCTTCTCGAGTGACCATGCCTGGCTTCCCTTCGACGATTCAAAGAGATAGTGGTGTCCGAGGCACAACTGTCTTTCTGCCATCCGAATGCACCACTCCACCATTGCTAATGCTTCTTTCACTTCTTTCTCGTGCTCTTCCAAGTCCTTGCGCTTCTCATCGGGGGTCAGGTTCTGAAGTCGACTGAGAGGTCCACATGGAGGCGTCATCACCAGCAAGTCTGGGGCCATCACATCGATGGCTTGCTCCGCCAGTCGACGATGCACTGGCTTCCCCCCGCCCCCACCCCGAAGGACTCCCTGCATTGGATGCCAAAACCACTGGCTAGTTCAGCAAATCTTCCGGGGCTGAACACTTCCACCATGACCTTCTTTCCAAGGACTTCTTGTATCTGCTTCTGAAGCTGCTTTCGATCGCTTCCTTTCATCACGCAGTAGGCACCTGCGTCATCGTCGCTTCCTTCCTCGGACGACTCTTCGGAGTCATTGGTAGTCACCAGCTTCGATCTCGCCATCAAGACATCGGCCTCTGGTGTGGAGATCATCGGGGTGGCTTTGAGGTCCAGCAGGTCGAGCTGGTAGGATCCATCTGGTTTCTCTATCATCGACGTTGCAATTCCAGCCTTGCCGAAGTAGATCTCGTTGCCCAGCAAATCCAGACGAGCATGCAGTCCTTTGAGGAACCTCTTGCTGATGAGGAGCGGCGCTTCCCCAGGTACAACATGCAGTCTCATCCGGAGTTCTCTTCCTTTGATAAACACAGGCAGCTGAATCCTCCTTGACGATGTGTCTGCACTTCCATTTCCATATCTGAATACATGGGGCTTCGCTTCGAGCTCAGTCACATAGAGCCCGTGCTTGGCCAGGGCAGCTTCATGCCTGGCCAAAGTGGCCTCCCCAATGACGCCGCGACCACAACCAGTGTCCACCACGCCATAGCCCGCCATGTGAGTCAATCCACATGACGATTCCTCCACTTCATCATCTGAAGGTGGCTCCTGAATGATGTCATTCTTGATCACCCCGTCATCCACAGAGTCGCTGACATTCTTCGGAGCGTCGGCATCGGCATGGTCCTTGACATTCTGATTCATGTCGTCATCGGCAGATTTCTTGACATTCGCAGGAACCTGGTCATTCTGAGTCACGTTCACATCCACATCAGTCTTGTCATCCACATGAACGACCACGTACCCCGACGGCTTGTATCAAGGCCGCGGTACCTCTGTGAATGTTGCAGAGGTTCCCCACTATGACAGCGATGACGATGATGAAACCGAGCAGCAGGTGCTGCTGACCGAAGAACAGTTCCAGGAGGCCTTTGGGAACGATGACACGCCCATTGAGGAGGAAGACTTTGTTGATGTCATGCTCACCTGGAAGCAGACCAGGTCACAGATCAACAAAGAGAAGCTGTCAAGAGGCCTGGGCGCCAAGGACATGAAGAAGGTGGAATCGCGAGTGAGATGCTTCAAGTGCAAGAAAGTTGGTCATTTCTCGCGAAACTGCCCAAAGGAGGTGTCCTGGAAGGAGAACCCAACCTCGAGTTCGAATGCTTCGACCTCCAAGGCCAACTATGTCATGACGGTGTGCGACCAAGGACCTATGAAGAGAAGGGAGACCCTCGCAGAGATCCTTCGAGCGTGGGACGATAGACCCCACGATTTCTGGCATGTCAAAGGGAACAAGGTGATCAGAGAGCATGTCGTTCATCGTCAATCCACATTTATGCCACGATGGTCGAGCTGCCCATTCGATCCCAAGTCCCTGTCCCGGGTGAGAACGACAGTGATGATTGATGAGACCGGTCGGAGAAGGACGGTGAACCATGATTGGAGAGCTGATGGTGCAGTCCTTTATCCTGACTGGATTGGGCAATCGATCTTCTACAGGCTGGACCCCACGGACCTCATCGCCGCGGCCACGTCTGCTTCGGAGTAGGATTGGCGGGCTGCCGCCTTCTTCTCTTGGCTGAGTTTGGCGAACCTCAGCATGAGGTAACCCCGAGCTACATCGGGAAACTTCACTCCCTCCGCCTCTGCTGCCGAAAAGGCAGCACGAACTTTCCCAGTATAGTTGGCAGTCGTCTCATGACGTTCGATTCGAAGGTCAAAGATCGTGTCTAGGACTTCTCCAAGTCGATCGTGGACTGCTTCTTCTGGGTATCGCTCATCTAAGGTCTGGTATATCACATCCTGACCGCCTTGCTGCTCAAGATCATCCATGTTGACTGCATCGAACGCTCTCAAGGCAGCACCGTCTAAGAGCGTGAACAACATGGAGCCCATCGCCTTCTCGTCTACTCCTCGGGCTCTCTGGACATTCAAGTATGCCCTAGCCCATCTCTTCCAACGCTTCCACTCTTTCTGTGGATCAGGCCCTTCTCCACTGAATCTACGCACCATAGATTCACCCTTGGATTCCGAAGCCATGGTCCACACCCACCGCACAGCGCTGACTGACTAACCGCAGCTCAACGCTACCAGTATAAACTGGTGACAACTTCAGCGGATAGAACCCTTCCTATCCCAACGCTCTGTCACCCAGGCCTGTCCTAAGGCCCAATCGCAGCCTTTTCCGTAGGCTCAGCCGCAAATCACAGGCTCCATTGCCCATCAAGAGGCACCATACCTGAAAGTCGCAGGCTTGGGCCGAGACAACAGAACGGCGGATGGCACCTGAAGGCAGGAGGGAGTCAAAAGGCAGGTTCGACATGATGATGATGAGGATATGATGATGATGATGATGATGATGATGATGATGATCATCATCATCATCATCATGATCATGATGATCATAACGAAGAATAACATGTACCCAGCAGCCGCTCGTGCCTGCATTTGCAATCGAACATACACTGGATTAGTTCTTCCATAAACCGATGGGAGCAGTCGTAGGGGGTGCGCAGGAAGGGCACCGGCAACACATCAAAACTGAGCACCACAGCGCCGAAATCAAAGGATGTAAGTGACAAGCACCTGCAATTAATAGGATTTGATAGAAATACAAGAAAATTAAGGATTTGTAAGTGACGAGCATCAAGAAAAGCAAACATAGAAATAGAAAACCTTGGTTCTGAGCATGGTCATATGCCCAAGACCTACGACAATAGTCAACATCCCTCCGCGTCCTGATATGAAGCAGCCAGCTGAGCACTACTGGCTATAGCATGTTCATGATCGCAAAGGGGATCGAGCCATGGCATCATTGATCGCATATGTGGCTCCCTGGTATCCCTGGCTGTTCACTGGTGGCAGGTTCATCTGCGGGTTGCCCAGCTCACCATACCAGTAGCCATGGCCCCATGGCCAATGTGTATTAAACCTACGACTCAGAGCTGCTGTTGATCCTTTTTGGGGCTATGAACCATGAAGCAACCATGAACACATACGAACACCATGAGCAACTTGGGGTTTAATCAGTATTAGTCACCATTAGTCACTATTAAACATCATTAACCATCATTCACCACTGCTATTCTTCATGAGTAATCATGAGATACCATCATGCACCGGTATTGACCCTTCTATTGCGAAGCCCTCAGGACATCCTCCTGTGGCGCCAGCTCGGCCTAGTCATTGTCGCTGTCGCTGTCCGTAAGACCGCTGCTACTACCTGGGGCATGGCTGACTGAGAAGCCGTTCATACTACGCTCCTAGGAATTCTGATCGAATTTGATCAAATTTCGCGCTTTCTCTTGCCCAGGGTGGAGAACTAACGATATGCATGGATGGGCATGTAGCATTGAGTAATGTATGTGTGCGACAGGTAATGTTAGGCGGTATATGCACATATCTGCGCATGTGTCTTTGTGTGCAGTTGCGTATGCATGTGCGCATTGGTAGCTCCTTGGCTCCCCCTTTAAAGGGCTACAAGGATACCCCCGGCTCCACAACCACCAGCCAGGTTGCGATCCTTGGGGATGACTGCAAAGTACAGTAGCTCCCCCGCCATTTGTAAGCATCGTTATACTCACTGTCAGCAATCGCCAGTGACCACCATTAACAACTGTTAACTATGATGTGTCCAAGAGTAGCCATGACGAACTGCGATTTCACTCTTATAATAAATATATATATATATATATGTGACGCATGAGCATAAGCCATCGCATGATCATAATCCGCCAGGAACCACTAGTCAACCCACTAAGTACTAACCACTATCAACAAGCAATCACTAATTAACCACCATTAACTTTGACCACCTTTAATTTGTAATCAAGATTAACCAACCAATTTACATCATCATGAATGGATTGCCGCTAGCATTGATGCGGCCGTACTCAACCATTGATCACCGTCGTTAGCCTCAACCATCATTGACCGCTGGTGAATCCCCGCTGCTCACCATGTACGAGCCGTGGAATTCACCATCATTGACCACCATCAACTATCAATTTACCATCATTGACCCCTACAGTTGATGACAACTCACCAGCCACAAGCTGATCTATCATCCACCATCACTAACAAACCATCACTAAGCTTTCGGACTTTCGGACTTGGTAGCAGGTGAGACCTGTTGAAAGACGTCAGAAATCACCAGCATCAACTCGACCCTTCGGTCATCTCGACCGCTCGGACGTTCCCCGCCAAGGCTCTGCTTTCCGAGGAGCCCTCCTGTTGCGAAGCCAAGCGTCCCTGGAACCAGTCATGGCGGTGGAGATGGCGAATGATGCTGGCTGATGGTGAATAACCACGGGTAGTGATGGTCAATGACGGTTAATCGCTTGGCCTGCCTATGGGCTAGCGAGTGGCATGCAGACCGCTTGGATGGTGCTGCGCGGCAGGAGTCAATGGTGGTTGATGATGGTCAATGATGGCTCATGATGGCTCATGGATGCGACTGGTTAATGACCACCCTCAATGATGGTCATATTTGATGGTGAAGGATGGTTGGCACTCGAATGATCATCCCATACCTCTTCAGCAACATGGTTACAAGCAATTTAACAACGGTATGAGCCACTTGGGGTAGTCGGTAAAGGCGGGGTCAGTTACTACGTAGCATGACCATCCAAGCAATGGGAAACCACCATGGGTCATGATGGTTCTTACCCATGATGTTTAGGGGTGGCTAGTGACTAATGATCAGTGGTCGATAAAGGTTGTTTAATGGCAATAACTAAAAGGATTAATAGTTGGTGGATTATGGGTGGCTAATAACGGCCAATGCATGGTTGATTCGTGGGCGATGATGGTTGGTCAGCATGGGTGCCAACAAACACCATCGATGACAAACGACCAACAATGGGTAACTAATTCCTCCGCTTTACGTCAGAGACTGGCACATCTTCCAGGGATTGGTTTCAAGGGACTGGTTGTATAAGGGCTTAAGTGGAGTTTCTTCAGGCTGCACATGGACTTTGAACAGTGACTCCAGGTCATGATCCACCATGGTCCATCATGGTCCATCATGGTCCATCAAGCTTTCAAGCGGCCCACTTGGATGTGCATTCCCAGCAGTCATGGCATGTCATGGGCAACCAGGGGGTAGTTCAGCTACATTATAGGTTTTCTTGTTCGGTGTTATGACAATGGTATAACCAACCAGCCATGGTTTGTTATAACCCCAGCTATACCATGGTTGCCCTATGAACCATGTGGTTATAACCCTGGTTGTAACTAACCATATAACCATTATTGGTTATAACCAATTAATGGTTCGCACCCATGGTTCTAACCCCAGCTGCGCATCCAGCCCCGCAACGAATCCGACTCCGGCCACTGAGCTTCCGACATCGCCGTTGGCGGCGCCCACCAGGATGGCAGGGACGTCCGGGTTGGGCAGCAAGCCACCCAGGCTGTCTTCGCTGAAGCGCCGGCCCACGAAACCGCTGCCTGGGTGAAGCATGGTGATGGCCAAGTACATTGGTGATAGGTAATGACTCATGATGGTTTGTGAGGGTTACATGATAGGTTTATGATGGTTATATGATAGGTTTATGATGGTGAATGATCTTTGATGGTTATCTGATGGTAATTTGATGGCTAATGATGTCTTGCAATAGATTATGATAGGTAATGATAGGCAATGATGGGTAAGGATGGTGAATGATGATGGCACTTTAATGATAGGTCATGATGGGTACTGATGGAAAATGATTCCGGTGAATGATGGGTGAAAATGGAGGGTAGTCACCAAAACTGACACTCTCGCCCCTTGATTGTCGATCATGATCAAATAATCATATAGGATCATCAACTTACAAGCGCGCGCACAGAGACATACACGCAACCGCGCAGGGATCACGGGCTCTTTGCAACGTACACACACGGGCGATCTCCAAAAAGCTTTCTTGGTTTATGCTGGTGTCTGTGTGTCAGTAGGTCGCTTCTGGACGTCCGATTGAAGGACCGGCCATTACTAAACGGAGGTGACGCAGACTTTGGCCAAAGAATTCACCTGCACTATCTGAGCCCAAACAGGAGGATAAATCGCTTGACACATCAGGGAGCCCTCACGACAGCACCAGTCATGGTCCAGTCATGGTACGCCTCTTGGAGGCGACCGTGGTACAAACAAAGGCTAGTGCTAACGATGCATGGTTCAGACTTGGTTCTTCTTGCTATTTCCAACAGCCGCGACCATTTGGTTAGGGGGGCTCCACCTTTAAAGGGATATATGGATACCCCTGGCTCCACATCGCTCCCAACCACCGGCCAGGCCATGGAAGTGAACAACGGCCTGATTGTGCAACTGGGTACATTGATGTAATTTGAACACTACCGCATTAGGCAGTGTCCGCTTGGGTGTATGTGTAATGGACGTGGGCCCACAATCCAACCAGGAGCCACCACAACGGAAACAACGTGGAATTGTCCATAAATGGTGATCATGATGGAAAGCCCTAGGCCGTCCTCTCTAGAAATGATTGCACCAGCAGTGGAAAGCGCATCAACCGTGGACGATCCCAAACGCGGATACTCGGATACTGCCAAAATTATCAGACAGGAATTCATGACGGTGGCTCAACATACCTGGGACCAAACTGGAGGGTTTCGAAGCTGCTCCCAAACACAGTGTCATCCCCAAACTCTGCCCAGCATGAACGTCACCCATTTTCCGCGTCGCAAAATTATGCACCACCGAGTGCACAGGACATAAAAACAGTGCTGCATAGACCTGCGTGTTGGCAATGATAGGCTAGAAGTTGCTTCTTGAACGATGACCAGATTGAGTCAAAATCACAAATATAATATGAATGAAAGTGGAAACATCACTAACTGTATGTAAACCAAAGTATATGCACCGATTCATGGTATTTAAAGCGTTTTGGTAAGCTGCCATCGGTCAGGAAACGACTGACCGCGTCTGCTACCAGGTCACTGAGTCGACGTTGAGAATTCAAGAACTGAGAGAACTTGCCTGAGAAGTCCAACCAGCCACGGCGGTGATGGGGAAGTCCCATTGCGTTTCAGGGGATGACAGGGCTGAGAAAATCCTGAGGTCGATGGTCTTAAGCATTTTTTGCAGGATGGCTGGGTGGACCAGCTGTCAATCAACCACCGCAAGTTTTCGATAGCTGGGAATTTAGTATCCCATACGAGGATTGGGAATCTCAGATACAACCAGTGGTCATTGATTAACACATGCAATCAAATACGTGTATATTTCGGATAGTTGTATTTGATGAGGATTTATGAATTAGTCTCTCTCCATCGCTATCAGGTCACCCTGCCCTAGCCAAGCTAGGAAGCGAGATGAATTAGTACATATGCATATTATATACAATCGCAGTTGGCTTGCGAATGTTACCACTGAAACGCTGGGTGCAAATGCGGCTTCAAGCCATCTATGGGGTTCTATGGGCGTGGTCATCCCTGTTGTATAGAGCTGTAAGGGTGGATCATGTTCAACATTTGTTAGCAATTCTTCAAAACAAATGCACCCACCTTTAAAACGCACCTACGCCTATCAAATCATAGATACATATGTGATATCATGCAAAAATGTAGCCCCCGAATTCAGATTGACTGATCGAAGAGGTTGCTGATGTTTTCGTTGGCTAGAGCAGGCCGGGCTCTCCAAAGAAAGAACAGAGACTCCGAGCATGGTTCCACAGCCAGTCATAGGGATGGAAAGAATTGCATCTGTTGGGGCATTCACAAGACTAGGCCAGGCATGTACAAGTAATTACAAGTAACGGTATTGGGTATACAGCGTCCTAGATGCCAGAACTTTAGAATCATCCTAGTTTTTGGCGCTCTTGGAAGTGTGGGATAGTTTCTGAGATTTATTTTTTGGGGGGTGGGTTGGGAGGACGTGGTGTGGAGGGACAAAATTAACCATGTTTGGTTCAGCTGTGTGTGTGTGTGTGCTTCATGCTCTTGATGGCAGGTTCCAGACAGGGTCACTCAAGTTGATACTGTTGCGGTTGCGGTTGCCGCTGCTGATCGTCTCGTGTTATTGCTTGAGTGTTGGTGATTCTTGCTGATGTGGCTATTGTTACTGTAGTCACTGGTACTCACCGTGTGGCGGTTGTTGTTGATGATGCTATCGTCGTATGTCGTTGTTGTTTTTGCCTACGGACCGAAAACCGCGCTGACGAAACGTCAATTTTTCCACGTCGGCAACAACTGCATATGTCATGTTGATGCTACGTGACGCACGGGTGATTGTGGGTTGGGGGGGCTAAAGGCATGTTGACGTTCGTTGTACGTTGTGCACGATGTTGATGCTACGTGACGCATGGGTGGGTGTGGGTTGGGGGGGCTGGGGGCATGTTGACGTTTGTTGTACGTTGTGCACGATGTTGATGCTACGGGACGCATGGGTGGGTGTGGGTTGGGGGGGCTGGGGGTATGTTGACGTTCGTGGTACGTTGTGCACGATGTTGATGCTTGATGTTGATGCTAGGTGACGCACGGGTGGGTGTAGGTTTGGGGGGCTGGGGGCATGTTGACGTTCGTTGTACGTTGTGCACCATGTTGATGGTTCTGACGCCTGGGTGGGTGTGGGTTGGGGGGGCTGGTGGCATGATAAGATTCGTTGCACGTTGTGAACGATGTCATCGTTTGCGGTTTGTCGGTCCGATGGCAACAAAATAAGTGAGGCTAATCACACAATACCTGGCAGTTCATGCATCTGAAGTAAGGGTGGAAAGGAATGAGTTTTAATTCGTCTGATGAATCCAAACAAACTTTTACGATGGTGATTCCGTAGCGCGTTGAATTCCTCATGGTTTGTATGTGTTGATTAAAGAAAACATCGCTGGGAATGCATTCTGGGAACCACGGTTGAGACGGTTGATTGGTTTTGGTTGGTGGCGCAAAGTGTTACATCCGTTTCACGAAGAATTTGAATATCTATCTTGCACTCCTCCGTGGCTCATCATAAAGATGAGTTTGTGAAGAAGGTGGCACGCAATCGCAGCACTATCTTGTACCATACTGGCACGATCGATGCTGCGTGGTCATCTTGCAAGAAGGATGTTCCGAAGTCCTTGCATGCAAAGCAAGAGGGCTTGCTGCTCTACTGTAAAGTGTGGCAGTGCAATTTACCCACTGCTACCAAAACCTCGCCAAGGAGACTGTGCGCGCGTTGCCGCGAGCCTTAAGAAAAGCTTCTTCAAGCGCCGACTTCTTTCATGTCAAATGTGGAGTTTCCTATGGGAAAACAACTATTTGTTCAAACAACCTCTAAAAAACGACGTCGTTTTTTTAAGATTTTCCATGAAGGACAATGCTGGTTTCGCTGAGGCGAAAATGACGTTTTTAGACAAAATAGGTATTTTACCAGCGCGGATTCCGGTCCGCCGGGTTGTTTTTGTTCCGGCTGATCTCGTGGTTGCATATTGTTGCTATTGTTGCGACGACAATTGTCAGTTTCCATGTCCAAAGCCATACATGCACGGCAGCACGAGAGGCGTCAGAGTTTTTGTGACAGGGGCCTATCCGAATAATCCTGCTTGGAAACCAACCAGCTGTCGACATCCAAAAGTGAACAGAAAAAGATGACATCAGGACATCAACACACTGAGTCGTCACTTCAAAAATTCACTCGACTGTGTGCGTGCATCCATTACTGAACTTGTCCAGCCGCTGTTGCTGGTGGTGGCTGGCTCCGCTGGAATGACGTCTCCATAGTAGGTCTCTGCCTGGCCACGGCCGAGAATTGCTGGTGAGGCTTCACTGGTGGATTGGTATATCCATGGCAGTGATACATCACCAAATCGGTTGAATCACATGATCATCCCATAGCTGGGAATGCTTAGGGAGCGCCCCTATTTCTGGACATGCCTGCATGCCCACATCTTAAAGAATGTTTGCTTTGACTTCAATTGCGATCGAAAATTGTGCTAAAGTTAAGCCTTGGGAAACAAGCCACGTCATGCAAGGAGCTCAAGTCACCGAAACATTGACCATTCGCTATGATACACTCGCACGATCTCAAGATTTTCAAGGTTCCATCATACCAGTAGCTCCATCTTCCATTGTAGCCATGAGTAACCAGCCATTCACCAGCAAACAACCATTGCTTCATCAAGGCACTAATTGAATACCCATTGATTTCCCATTGACTAACCATTCATTCACCAGTAAATAATCCTCCATGAGCCATTCGCCAAACATTCTGATTCCCCCTTTTTGGCATGTGGCTGTGGGTCAGTTCACCCCGTACCCCTGGTTCCCCTATCATTAACCATTGTTTTCCCTGTTACTGTTGGTTGAAATCCCCTATTAGTTGGTTGGTTAACTGCTTGACCCATAGCCATGTGGCTTCAACCCTGCCCCGTTGCTGCACCCGTTGCGCCCGTCCGCCATCGCGCCGCCTGTCCCATGGCGCGAGTGGCCCAATCGAAGAGAACTTCCTCGTCGCACCAGACATCCGACAGGTCGTCCGGGTTCTCCCTTGGCACGGCCGGAGCTTCGCGTAATGTTGGTTTCTGATTAGTATCTACCTGTTGGTTTCATCTATTTTCATTACTTTAGGGGGTTACACTAATCAGAAACCAACATTAAGCAACCATTGACCAGACATTATCCTGTCATTAACCTAGCATTAATCATCATGAACGGCTGGTAAAACCATTGGTGGCTTCATTAATCAACCATTTGCGAGGGCTTCACTGGTTGGTAAATGCTTGCTCATGGTTGATTGACGGTTCGCTGCTGGTTCATCAATGGTTAAAGAATGGCAAAGTCATGGTGAATTGATGGTGAATCCGTGGCTCATTGATGGCCAGGCAATGATTAATTAACAGTGAATTAGTCCTGAACCAAGGGGCGAACTAACGACTAACCAAAGGTTACCTATAATGGTTCATGAATGGTACATTCATGCTTAGGTAATAGTTTTCAATGTACCATTCATGCTATAAAGAAAGGTTTAACAATGGCTATTCACTGGCTCATTCATGGTTACCAGATTAGCATGCCATGGCTAGCAAGGATTCGTTCGTAGCCATGGTTCGTGCTAGTAACACACGGCGCTTGGAATGCTTCACCCATCGCACCCGGATGCCTTGGTATCCTTGGTGCCGCTCTCAGGCCTGGGGAGCCAAGGTGCGAAAAGTGCTTCCAAAACATGTTCGCGTACCTGGGCGGTTCCCGTCACTGCCCGGTCCGCGGGGAAGGTCACCGTTTTTCAGGTTCTGCGAGAAGGACACTGCCAAGCTGAAGGGATCAGTATATCAATCACAACAATTTACATATGTGCGTGCATGTCTGTCTGTAAAATTGGAGCAGGTATCTTGCAAAACTGATTGCTTGATCATACTGGTTAGCAGCCAGCATGTTGCATGATAGCACATGATGGATGCATTGGCTGGATCAAGCGGCAGCTTGATTTGGCCGGCAGTCGCAACTTCCTGATCATGCCATTGGATTTCATAGCATGGTGAGAATCGTTTGTGAGCCAACGCTACCCATGCCCCATTACCAACCATCATGATCTATCATGCCAGTCCTTGCTCATCCAACAATCGAACCAAACAAGGATCACCACACTGTCACTGGTGCTTTCGGTCGCCCGGCTGGTGAGTTTGCTGAAGCCAACCTATAGATAGAGTTGCAATTCAGGACCACAACGTCTGGATAGAATGCTCAGCTGGCTAAAGGATGTTGAAGGATGTTGAAGGTGACCAAGCCATGCATTGATTTAAATCACCAAGGTGCTGTCGGACGGGTTTCTCATCCTTCATGATGTTCTGCAAGCCACCTGGCCAGCTGATTCAAGTGCTGAAGAAGTTGCCGCTTCGAGTTTCACTTGCACACATGGGTATACCTACATGTCAGCTGTTCTACTTTACAATGGTTGGTCAAACCACGCCCAATAGGCTGATGTTCTTTTGTTAGTGATGACTATAGGCAACCGTTCTGGCAGTTGGGCATCGTCCGGTGACTCGGAAGAAACTCACGCGAAAGCGCATGGTTTCCACAGCGTCCAAGTCTAGACCCCTGTGACATGCGCGCGTGAAACTCTGCTTACCGCTGCTTACCCAACTGCTTGCATGCATGCAATGTAATTATAGGTGTGCGTATGCAAATTCCGAAAACACCTTGACATTTTTTCACAACCACACACATTAACATATATATTACTGCAAATACATATATACATCCTATATCATATCATTCGCTTTAAACTTCAATACGGCATGTCTTCATACATTCCATCATATTCTAGTCTCACATATCGACTACACAGATACAACGGCTGTGTGTGCCTGGCCTCAGAGGTTCCCCCCACGCACCGACCTGCTTCGACACAGATGAGCTCGCAGCTTTGCGACGTGGTGTTGGCGGTACCGTTGTGCTGCCATCGCACCCACAGAGCAGCTTCACAGAGCCTCGACGCTGCCGCTGGCTGGTCTGATGGGGCCATGGTGGATCCATGTTTTCCAATAGCTGGTGGATCCACCGAAGAATGGTGACCATGGTTTTTGATGGTAAATCACCAGCTCCTTATGGTTTTTCTCCATGAGTTTCCAATAAACCCCAATCTTTGATGGTAGATCACCAGCTACTTTTGGCACTGTGGATTTACCCATTTGGAGATGCACATCTATGATCATCTATTTTGGAACAGGTGCTACCAGAAACCTCTCCATGAATCTCTGGCGGGACGAAGGAACACATTTTACTGAGTAATCAGTGTGCATGAGCGAGCGTAAACTTCGCACTGCCATCTGCAAAAAAAGGGCTATGATCGCGAGTCTTGCACTGCCAGAGTTATAGAATCTAGGCGTTTTCCAGTGCGTTTTGGAACAGCAAGCCTCTCAAGTCGTGACTTTGTGGCATCATGCCAGATCCACAACAACCCTGAAGCTAAAGCCAAAGCTACCAGCAATTCATAGTAAAACTGATGGGTTTGTTATTCTGGCTCTTCCAATCCAAAGGACTGTGTCGAAATTTGCTGGATTTTGAAGCCCAACCAGAAAAACGTAAAGTAAATCTACCAGGGCTGTCATCCACTTGTTCGCATCTTTCTCCAGCGTGTGCTTCTGCCAAAAATGCTATGTCGGGCCCAGGAGCCAAGCACCGTTTTCCAAAGCGATCGGAGGTTCCTCGGTGGCGGCTGAAAGCCCTTGATGTCATCAACAAACGTCAGCAGTCGCAAGGGGGAATCACCATCTGCAATTGGCAAATAACCTGCAAGCTTTTTTGGCATGTGCAAACGTAAATGCGTGTAGATATGCATGTATCTGTATATCTGCAAACTTTATACAGTATAATATGTAATATTGAAATAAATGAATAAATATATATATATACATGTATATACATTTATATGCGTGTGTGTGTGTGTGTGCAACGAATATGCCCCCGTGAACGCCCTTGTGCACTCTTGGGTGCAGCACAGCTATGATTCTATAAATGAAAATCACTGTGTCAGTACACACGAAAAGTCCAAGTACACATCCACATGTAGCCCACAGAAAACCAACACAGAAAATCACAGAAACACAGACTAGCTTGAAAAACCACGCTCCTTGAAGCCTGTTTCCTTACCAACCTGGGCTGTTGGAGTTTCATGCGGTGTGCATACCCTTAGCGACGACCTGGCTGCCAGAGACAGGTCCTGGAAATACTCCCGCATGTTGGACCACAGGGCCCCAGGAGAGGACACCCTCTGGGTCAGTCAGAAACCCACCATCACCAAGTTTCAATCTATGGCGAACGATTGCCAAAGTGAAAGTCCAGCGGCATCAAACTCACACATGCCGTTACATACCATCAAACTCATCAAATGTCAAAATCTGTGGGTTTGTCTAAAAATGGTGTAACCCCTAAACTGGTGGTTTACCTAGCAATCTTGCTATGATTGGATGGTTCGTAGGTACCACCATTGATGGACAAACCAACCTATCTCTTACATCCTCCGCAAACTGCGGAGTCAGCGTCGTTCTCACCACGTTCATCGGCCGAATAATCGAGGATGCCCCCAATCACAAAGTACATGTGCGTTGCCTGAAGCGTTGTCGCCAAGGGAATGGTCGCTCAGGGAAGCACGACAGTTCACAGGAAGATATCCAGGAAACTGCACAACTTGCACGAAACTGGGCCAGGCAATACTGTTTGCCCACATGAGGATAGATAATAGTTGATCCAGCCGGGTTGCCATCATTACAATCATGTGCAATGATTTTCTTGTAAACCGAGCAATCTATTGACTTGTCAAGAGCAAATTGTACCCCCTCCCCTCCTTTTGCTTTTTCCTAATGGGAGATCAACCCAAGCTCAGCGGCACTTGTTGCGCGACTCTACTTGCGGATGCACTTCCTGTTGGATTCGATCCGCTTCATCTCGCTGTTTTCTTGCTCGTGTGGTCTCCGACTCATTCCGACTCTCAGATATCCATCCAATAAAGCGCAGAATTGACAATAGTGAGAAGGGTCGATGATGGTTGGTGGTAATAAGTTGATGGTGGCTAATTCGTGGTTGACTATAATCAATGATGGACACATATAGGCATCGTGAACATGTGGCGCCTCAAAAGACCAATCAACATTCAACGGCAATCAGAAGCATTCTCATTTGTTGCTTCCCGACTTTAAATTGCAACAGCACCAGTCGACTTTGAATAGCTAGGAAAGAAAGATTTACCGTCCATTATGTTATGACAATCTCAGGAGAATATCAATGCTGATTATGAATTCCTTTAGCTGGTCAACAGGGTCGCAGTATGCCCCAGTTCGTTCTCCAACACACCGTGCAAAAGCCACGGCTGAGTCGATTGGGACTTGTGCACAACTGTGGCAGACTCGAATGGTTCACGACGGTAACTATTACAGCACAATCTATCATCGTTCCATAGCAGTCATTATCGCTTTAAAAAAGTTTGCAGCTTAACTATCATTAATTACATAACTTGTCATTACTTGATATTATTGGTTCAATTGGTTGGCCACTACTTACCGTTATTCAACTTATTCATGTTTTGGATTGTTTTGCAGTCAGCTAGTCGGTACCAATGTTATCTGGCTGGCTGTAGCCCTCCAAAAAATATGCTTGCTACTGAAATCAACCATCCCAGAGATAGGGGAAAAACAAAAATCACAATGAAACCACCAACGCAGGTACAAGTGCTATTGGTTCCCCCCATGCTCAACCATGATGGACCCCCGCTGACCATCGAAACTCCCATGGTTTTGGTCGGTTCAACCGGTCAACAATGGCCAAACGAAAGGTCGGCATCCAAGTCACATTTTCCCCAGAAGTGATGAGCTCTTGGGAGGTGCTCAAGGATTTTTCGGCCAAGCAGGTGGAGTAAATCTTCCGCGACTGCATGGAGAAGCACGCGTTGCATACCTGGGAGTAGGTAGAGACCTGGAGGACTGCCTGCGACAAAGCAAATCATGGCCATATCGGAAGTCCGTTGCTGAACGATGCACAGCTGTGGGATGGATGGACGTTGATCTCGAACTCTCAAATGGGCTCTAGATAGATAGATAGATAGATAGATAGATAGATAGATAGATAGATAGATAGATAGATAGATAGATAGATATGTATATATATATATATATCTAGTCTATTCTGCAGTATGAAGAGTGACAGGGGATGCCGCAGTCATATGAAGGACCTGCGACACCCATGTCAATTGGCGCGTTGGCAATCATGAGGTTGCACACATCAGGCAAAATCTTGATGGCAAATAAATTCCGAAAACTCACATAACTATTGATGCTCATTTGCAATTGTTCATCCAAAGCTACGAGCTAATCTCATCTGGTTGGCGGTTTCAAACCCCTACGAAAAGTATGAGCTACGCAACCAAGGAAAACAAAAGTGTTTTATTAAACACGTTTAAAGCCACCAACTAGTCATCCTGCCCCAAGGTCTTTTCCAACCCCCACTTTGGCGGGTTTCCATGGTGTCCCTCACCACGCATGATGCCCAGGAGCATAGAAGAACGGATGCACGCCCACATGCGGGGAATAGACTTCCTGCCCAGGCAGGTGGTGACACAGGTGAACCCATTGATGAAAAATGAATGATCCTCAACATCATCAGAATATAAGTAACCACTCTTGCACTAGTAATTCACAGACTTCACCGCTGTTACCACTACTAACCACTGCATCTAGTAATCGCAAATCAGCAATGGCAACCACCAGCAACTAGTAGTAACTACTGCTAACCACTAGAAACAATCCTGAGGGGGAAATGACCTGCGACTCCTTTGAAATGTAGTGTCCAAGCCATTGTGGATTGGTGACAGTCAGTAGCACCAGCTGGCAAAAAGACCATCACTCCGCAGGATGGCTTCTACGGCAGAATATGTAACATCACACAAGAGATGTAGCGAAAGCGGCAAACAGCACAAATTAACATAGAACCATTGTACCAATAAAAATGCTGTTGATACATTTTGAATCATTTTGATACTTCATATCGGGACAAGGTGCTTCCCAGCTACAGTACTGAATCGTGCCAGCTCGCGACGTGAACTGCATCTCACTCTAAGAGATCAGCCAGGGCAGTTCAAGTCTGGGTAGTGAATATGTTTGCAAATGTTTGCGGATGGTGCGACTGCCACTCCACATTCATCGCGATTTATCTTTTCGTGCGATCCAGAAACAAAAGGGAGCACTTGAGAAGGGATTTTGAGGGATTTGATATCGTCCGAAAGCTCCACGTTGCTGTGCAATCATCGACCAAGTCTAGTGCTGTGCAAAAACAAAATCCATGAATCAACTGATTATATACTGATCTGATAAATCAAACTGTAGCAAACCATTCATTAAGCATCATTTACCCATCGTTTAATCACGAACCAACCATCTATTCACCACCAGCCACTGACTGCTCTGCTCCTGACTCAGGTCATGCCGTAGACTTAAGGGTAGCAGCCGCAATGCGAGAACCTTACGGGACGTCCATGGTAGACGCGTAGTGGCGTAGGAATGGTCCATGTTTGAGGCAAATGGATGGCTAGTGATGCTTAAGAGTGGTTCATAAGATGGTTGATAAGCTGGTCAATAATGCTTGTAGATAGCCCAATGGTTTATAAAATTTATAAACAAAGGTTTTTCGATGACAAGGTCGACAGTTTCTTCATAAACAGCTGATAGTTACTCCCCTTTGGTTCATTGTCTACTGCTTTTATAATATGTCTTTAAAGAGAATGTGAATCATTCAGGCGATGACAATGCTGAATATAATGGTAGTGATAATACATCACCTCAAATATATAGGCATAGCGACAATGGTAAGGATGAGATCGACCAGAATGGTGATGTGCAGGGTATTCAGGACGCGTTGTGGTCCATCACCAGGATGCGAGTTCCCAGTACTGACGCCCCCGCACTGCGATGCGCCCTGGTTTCAAGCTGCAAATTGACCAGCAGAACCAAGCCATACGAGGCTTGGTTCAAATGATCAAGCCTGCTCCTACTCTTGTTGCTTGCTGCAACCAATTTCTTTAGAAAGCACATCATGGTGTACTTTGCTATGTCCCGCCAGTCTTGCCACTTACTAGTTGGAGTTTAAAGTGAGCAGGTACCAGTACCGCACAGTTGATTTCGCCAACAAGTGCTATTCACGCTGTCTGGTGCCCAATGATGGCTCATGATGTGTGAATTCATGGCAAATGATGCTTACTGATTAGGAACAGCTAATAATGGCTAGATAATTCATGGTAATTAACGGAGTTAATTGGGTTTATTTGATAGTTTTAAGTACTATTGATAGTCAAATGGTCCATTTCATGAGCATGGTTGCAACCAATTGAATCCCATTATGTCCGTCAATCATTAATTACTGTAACTCCGTTAATTGACCCAGCCAACAATGAAGTCCGTTAATTAACTCCATTGGTCAACGAATGACCCAGTTAACAATGAACCATGACTGGTTACTACCGGTTGAAGATGAGGGATCGAGCCGTGTCAACTGAGGCTCCGGCGTCCGACTCGTGCCTGGCGAGAGCCATCCATGAGTTCTTGGGATGACTTTTTGATCCAAGTTTTAGATGGTAAGTCATAAGTCTTCACTAAGTTCTTGGGCATCTATCTATCCATTGGACCAGAGATTTAGATTGATCTATGTAAGCACATCTGAACACTATGTTTACTGTTTTTTCGAATTTAGATGCTAAAAGAAAGTTAATGGCCAAAAAACGCTAAGCAATTGCCCAGACCTACAAACAGCGTGACACCTCGAATCAAGTGCTGGGACCCAACAGTAGCCACAAACGTCTTCGCTGTTGGATGTGGTCCCTAGCCATCCCTGGCCAGTGGAGAAACATCATCTCCCGCAATCAACCACATCAATCCCTCGATTGCTGAATCCCAATGACTTTATATTACTGTATGTGTATATATATATATATGTGTGTGTGTGTATGTATGTGTGTGTTTCTAATTATCTATTAAAAAAGAACATGCTTGGCCACATGACCAAGGCTCAAAAACAAATTCAGAGAATGGTCTTGCTTGTGATGTTTGCCAATAATTGGAATATTGATGCTAGGAACTAGAAATCCACCAACGAGCCAGCATACCGGTCCTTTCGCCGGTATAATGTATACCCGCACAGTTACCCATACAATCCTATTGTGATAAATAGTTATGCCACATCACCGTTACTACCCCAGTATTCTTGGAGCATACAGTACCACATGTACCCATGTAAAACCCACTTCATCCCATTGTAGCTAAAATATCCATTTCAGAGCCTGTTGAACCTATCAAAATGATCATTCCATCATTGATTGCCATCAGTACCCCAATGTGCCCAGCAGTACTATACCCAGATCATATCACATTTGCAGGGTTTAAACACGTTCAAACATGACAGGCACACAGCTCTCCCATTAAGTAAACAACGGGACCCACATCTAACAATCACTACTGACCACCATAATCGTCACGATCGCCTACCATTGAGTGAACGGGCACTCCTGGGGGCCGCTCCTGGCCTCGCTCCCCCTTTAAAGGGCGGCCCGCACGAACGGGTACCCCTGGCAGCTCCCTCCCAACAGCCAGGGCCCCGCACACGCGCGAGCGCGTCTGGCTCAAGGCTTTGATGCTTTGCAGCACCCGCGCCTTCAAGGGAGGCGAAACCTCAAAGCCCAGGCAGGTCATCAGGACACTGATCAGTGGGGTCAGCATAGTCCACCGTCGAAGTTTACTCCACCAATCTGGTAAGATGATGTAAGATGTGAGACCCATGGCTCAACGCGAGGGTCACGAAAATGTATGGCAGATACGATGCCAGAGTCTCCCCAGCGCAGTCTCCAGAGAGAAGGGGCGTCCAGCGCGAAATGGCAACCAGGCGGCCCCAAATCACCAAATGATTTCATGCCCACAAGACTCGCTGAATCCCATAAATGAAGGTATTTAATTACCATGATTTACCCATCATAGCCCAACAACCGAAGTACCCAAGACCAACTGATCCAACTGATCCAACGATTCCTGCCGTGGTGCGTTGTTCTGCTGCATGTACCGGCGCAGCAAGGAGGCCTGCTCATTTCGCTCGCCTCAGATGCGCGAAGAGCGAGTCCAACCCGGGACACCGAAAAAGTCCCAGCAAAGCGCTTCGCGCGCGCAGCGAAGTGCAGGACCCAGTGGCTGTTGAGGTTGCGCAGTTGGTTCATGGCATTGGTGATGGCCGAAATAAAGGTGGAAAAGATCACCATGGCAGACATGATCACCACCACGTTGAAGAGCCGTTCGATCTCGTTTTTCGGAGTGACCTGCAACGTTGAGCGGGCCCAACAAGAGAAATATAGACTGAATCGATAATTTGTATAGCGATCTCTAGATAGTAGACATTCGATCAATAGTGATCAATGGGGTTGATATGAGTTGATTGAGATGTCTTGAGCCATTTCCAGCAAAAACCCTTTTTTGCAATCACCAGATATCACCAACGCAAATGTTGTTTTGCAAAGCTTCATCATCAAGATGTACTAGCAATCGATGCATCAAAACCTACTAGCACCAGTCATGGCATAGTCTGTCTCCAGTTAAATCAAACAGAATCTACCTCGATGGCTGGGCAAAAACGAACCGCTCCGCTGGCAACTGACTCACTGCTCAACATCAACATTGGCACTAATTCGAAAAAGCAAGCGCATTGTAAAGATGCAGTTCATGAAGCTCATATTTTGGGGAGTGGTTTCCCTGCTGCAGGGCTGATTATACACCACAATTTGCTGGCGTGTTAGGGGCGCATCGTGTTCTCCATCCATCCATCCATCCATCCATCCATCCAGCCAGCCAGCCATCCATCTATGTATCGATCTATGTACCTCCCTATTTATCCTATGTATCCATGTCCATCTACTGTAGATGCTTATCTCTCACTGTTTGATGCATCGGCACCTCCATGGACGCAGGCGTGAACTGGGTCAGAGACCAGTGAAGGGAAGTGAAGTACCTCGGCAACCAAGGCCAAGGTGGTGAAAAGATGTGAACATGCCTGGTTTGAATGAGAATTTGTGATGGTTTAATGCAAGTTTTTGGTGGTTCAAATATATTCCAATGATGGTTTATGGTGCAAACTGGTTTGTGTCTTGTTGCCAAGAATGGTTTATGGGTGAAACAAACTGCCGAAATAGTTTGAGTTCAATGAGGAACCATCCTAGGGAGAAGATGATCACGATGCTATAGATGGTGGTGATGGTGAGGAGCAGGGGGAGGATCATGATGGTGATGGTGAGGGTGATGCCCCATAGGCTGATGGTGTTGTGACAGGCCCATATGATCATAGGAAAAATATGTCATTAAAAGACCGGTGCATGTGCACAACTGACATATCCAGCGTACACATTTACACGCATACATAGAGACAGGACCTTACATCACATCATCTCCCATCACGCGTACAATAGATGACATTACACCACATTCTGTAAAGTTCACTGCACTACAGTACACTGCACCGGACTACACTGCACATCACTGCACTACATACGTATGCTCAGAGATACCCTTGCATTTTCATGTTAAACATTACACTACATCACTACATCACATCACATCATATACATTGAGTTCATTTCATCACATGACATCACATTACGTGCATGACCGCACATGCACACATACAAACATAAAGCGTATACATGCACGCATGATGCATGCATGTGCGTTTTTACATGTTTGCGTTCATATATAGATATGTGCACAATAGGCATCAACATGAACAAATGGATTAACAAATGCATACGAATATTTGGACGTGTGTGCGTCTGTGCGTGAGTGCATGTGCATGTGTGCGTGTGGGCGCGCACGTGTCCGTGAGCCGTCTCACATACAAGCTGTGCACATAACTGATTGTTCAATACACATCATATATACTGTAATCAACTTATACATGGGAGGCCCAAAACAATTACATGTGTTTCCGAATAGAATTGAAAACGGCTAAAACGTTAAGTGCAGGCAACTGCAGCAGCAACACCTTTTGCTATGCAGTTGGCCTGTGCGGCTGGTTTTGATCAGATGTCAAACACACCTGTTTCACAGAATCCAAAATTTGACAAGTGGTGTCACCCTGAGATTCCACCCATCGGTGCCCAAGGCTACCGGGTAAGGAAGTTGATAAACTCACCACTTGTCAGGAAAAACAGCCGCAGCCACCAGGCTCCAATCAGGACCGTAGGTGGCTTAGTTTGAGCGTTTCCTCCGTTTCAGAGGAGGTCGAGCTTGGGGCAACCCAAGCATGGACCACAAAAGATCAAATTTGGAAAAAGCTTCATAGACAGGTAGACGTCTGTCCGAAGGAAAACCTTTGTACCCTTTGTGTGTCAGCTCATCGGCCCACTGGTTGTAGTCCCTCTTCATGTGCGAAGGCGCCAGTTGTACCCCTGCTCGGTGAAGAAGGACGATGAGCTGCATCAAGAATGCCGAAGTAGGCATCTTCTTAGTCTTTTGGTTGAGCATGGCGAAGATGTTCCCTTGATTGTCTGAGATCAACGCCATTCGGGTTCGCAGAAGGGAGTTGCCACCTTTGAGCAGTAAGAAGTAGGTGAGGATCAGCGTGCCGAACATCTCGAGGGCAGCAATCCTCTTGGTCGGATCACCATTCTTATGTGCCCAAGGGTGTTCCTCCAGGTTGACTTCGAAGTGGAACCACCATGTTTGGGATTTGGATGGGTTTTCCACGTTTGCTAACCATCCGCCCACAAAAGCCGTGCCATTGGGGTCGGCACTCGCATCACTTGCCCCCCACCATGGAGACAAGGGATCATAAGGGCAAGGTTGGACCTGAGGGTGGTTGAGCAGGTAGAGGAGAAGAGTGGCAAAGGAACGGATGATTTGGCCCGGGCGACCAGAGGTCAACGTCGCAGATTTCCAAGCCCAGAAAGGTTGGAGAAATGGACGACTCAGTGGCCAGGCGGAGGTTGCCCAATTGAGCCGTCCAAGAGCCCTCTCAATGTCCTTGGCAGAGAAGGTTGACCCATCAATGAGCCGTTGAAGGAGGGCAACCAGGACCTCCCTTTCCTCTTGAGGGAAATCCACAGTAGGGCCTCTCGGGTTGACCTGAAACCCCAGCCAAGTGTTGACCTCGGAAAGTACTGTCTTGTGCCAGCTAAGAGGGCATCCCACTGCGAGGAGCAAGAGAAGGAGAGCTGCACAGTCCTGCGGAGCTGTCGTAGTGCGAAGGAGCCAGCAAAAGTCATCGACAAAGACGAAGCCCCAGTCGATGGATGGTAGTAACGCATAGCAGATTCGCAAGAGAAGTGCTGCCATGCGACCCCAGTAGAGTTGTGCACTGGCCATGCCATAGGTGCCTACTTTGTTGATCCACCATTCACCGTCAAGGTGTGCAATCTGAAACCTCCACCCGTCCTGGGTGATCTTGATCCTCCGGTGGGCCTTAGTGACGTCAGCCTTCAAAATGGACCAGGTCGTGTCTGGCCCTGGAGGCCCCCACTGTCCATCGGTGCCCGGGGCTACCGAGGTCAGGGGGGTCTTTTGGACCGTCCTCAACCAATGCAGCGCTTGGATGCAATCCATGACTGTAGGAGCCGTAGTCTTCTCCGTGGTGTTTTGTTGGATGTGGGCATTGGCACGCCCCCAACTACCATCATAGATGGTCCGGACCTTGTCCCCCTCATCGATGGCAGCCAGCGGTCCAGGACAGAGCTCAT
>VSDK01009907.1:279536-297714 GCA_009767595.1 Symbiodinium kawagutii
GCCTCCACCGAAGCAGCTTCCTTAGTGGCCTGATTTCCTTGGGGCGAAGATGGACACCAGTGGGTGCCCGCCGAAGTGACCCTAAGTTCCCAAGGCTCTCCGTCAATCTCCACCACTGAGAGTGGAGCTTCCGAAAGATCCAAAGTGGTGGTACCTCGGCAGCCAAGGCACTTGGTGCCAGTTCCCCATGGCAAGGCACAGTTGGCGCAGACCAAGGAGGATGGCATCATGCCCGGGTCCTTCTCCTTGAGAGTCGACATGCCACCCCCCTTCTGCTTGGTGTGCTTGACCTTCAACATCTCGTTGTAGGCATGGGAGCGCTTGGCAATGGCATAGACCTCAAACATCTTCACCAGGACGGGAGGGGTGAGCTTCTTGTTCTTGAATTCTGACAGGAGGTCCCTGATCTCCCCATGGTCCAAGTTACGAAACCATCGCATCGCAGATTGGGGCAGATCTTTGAGGATGGCCTCCCAGCCGATGACGAGGAAGGTTTGGTCCGCCATGTTGAGCCGAACACCAGCAATCTCCTTCTCCCTGGAAGGAGCAGTCACAGAAGTCGCCGCCACAAAGCCCTGCAACGGTACAGAGGGTGGAACCGGATCCGTTTCCCCCTCGGTGCCCGGGGCTACCGGGGGTACTCCTTCACCAGAACCAGAGCCAGGTGCATCCGCATTCAAGCCAAGCCGGCTGATGGAGTCCTCCAAGTCCTGGAGCTGTGTGGTAAGGTCCTCCTGGGTCTGCAACTCGTCCTCGGGGACATCTGCCAGAAGGTCGATCGGGGAGGCTGGAACCTCCATCTCTTCATCCGGTGCAAACTGCAGTACCACCTCATCGGCAACGCTCGAACGAGGGGTTTCCAGCATCAAAAAGTCCTCCTCTGGCCTAAAGTCGATTGGTTCGACAATCTCCAAACTCTCCTCAGTCAGGATAGCAATGTCGAAAGAAACTCCCTGCGAGCTCTCAGCCGCCATGGTCTCAGAACGCTCAGGCGAACGAGGCGCAGCCATGATGAAAAGAAGTAGAAAGGGAGTGCGAGTTTCAACACAAAGGACTAAGCCAGAGGGGACTTGAGCCAAAATGGCAGAGCCATTTTGGCAACTATATCGACAACACATTACTTGCTCTACACAAGTTCCGAGCAAAGAAACAAATAGCAGTCAAATGTAATTACAAATAACGCGATATACAGATATACAGGTGGAAATACATGCATCCGTGAAACAAGCACGTATATGCATCTTGCACGCGCACACACAAGGCCCAAAAAGCAAACAAACCATTTCAGAAACAAGTTGGTCGATTCAACCCAACGCCATGTTCTCATCAAAAATGGTCGGCTTGCTTTTCTGATTGATGGGCGGCTTCGCCACTAACATTGGTCGACCAACAAACCGTCCCAAACATGGGGGGAACCGTTGAATGTTTAAACCAGCAACTAGTTGCCATTGGCGTGGCAACGAATGCCCGTGAGGGCTCCATACACTGCACATGGGCATGCTCTATTCACTGATGACCTGATGACCTTACCTTCACCCCATAAACACGACAATGAGTTGGCAACAGGACTCATTGGCTCATATCTGCAGGTATGGTTTCTGCATGGGGGTTCCCGCGCTTCAAGATTGACAAGTCATAACTAACAAAATACAACTACCATCTGGTTTCACGACTCCCTGTAGCTCTTAAGCTCCCCCTTTAAAGGGCTTTAGGGATACCCCTGGCTCCTTAGCTCCCTGAGAAGCACCAGCTAGATAACAAACAGCATCAAGCTATCACGCTGCTGGGTTCATTGCATTTCATTGCTGCGCCAGGTGGCTGATAGGCCAGGTTCGAACTCAGGATGTCGTTGTTGATGGCACCCAACCTGTCGATTCGCGATGCTGCCGCAGTGAGCTACCCGGGCACACCAGGTCTTAGCACCCACATTTGAAGTGACTACGAGGGGATCATGGGAAATGAGATATGCCCGCCTAGTAAATAATGGGGTAGACACCACCCAAACTTGGACAATTGTTTGCAATAATTTGGAAATATTTAGAATGGCTCATACTTGATCATCCCCTGTCATGGCTGCCAGGATCATGGGTCAAGACCCAAAGGCGGCATGAATATGGTCGTCGTCCCAAGCGAATTGCATGAGATTGAGATTCATGGCTCATGTTGACTTCTGAAGGCTGCTCATGATGATTGAAAGCAATGCACATTAATATCGGCTCACTGTGGCCAATAGTTTCTTACTGGTGCACACACGTCTGCATGGGTCCGAACTGGGCCACATTTTTTTCAACATGTTTGGCGGGAAATCGTCAATGTGTTGGGGCCAAAACTTTGACACCCATGGCCCTGCCCATCTGCTGCACAAGCCCGCTTTAGGCAATGTGATGCACACGATGCAACACTAAGCCTCCGAAAGATTGAACGGCCTTCCGCAGGTCCAAAAGTAGTGAGTGTAAATTTTATTGCCCGGGTCATAAGGCAAATCAACAATGAGCCACGATCAATATGGTGGTTCAACCGCCAAGCAGATTGTGTAACCAATCTCCTATGGAAATTCATCTTCTTGTTTCCGCGTATCTTTGTTTAAGATCAATTCCCAATTTCCATCTGAAAAAAAATCTCCAACCATATTGTACCAACCAGATCGTGCTTTTCATATCCAACCACTTGGTTTTGCTTCTACAAGCAGCTCAAACCACCAAAGAATCTGACCAACCAATCATCCCACGAGGCGGTCCAGGCACCAACTGTCCATGTTCTCTGAGTCGCCCCAAGTCCTGACAAATCATAGCAAACGGCAAAAATCCCTGGGGGTTACCAGGTGAGGATGGGCAAATACCATTGGTTAAGACCATTTGGTCATTTCTCAAGATAGGGGTACCCCGAACAAAAATGGTAGTGTAGTAACCAGCTCATGTGCAGAACACCAGTGGTCAGTACCAGTCAGGACCAGTTTACATGGTTATTACAAGTGGCTAATCGTCAACCATGCAGGAACCAGGAATCATCACGGAAGCTGGAATAAGACAAACGTGAGAACAACTGCTGATCATCAGCTGAAGTTGGGACCCAAGGGGAAAGCAAGTGGTAGGTGGTGGTCTGCATGGCCAAAGGCTAATACTGTAAAATCGACACAACCGTGAGAGCTGAGTTTGCTGCAATGGCTGAGCCATCGCAACACGCAGCCATTACAACAAAGGAGCAGATCATAGGGTGACGGCTGCTGACTCTGTATGCAACATTGTGCAACAATGCCCCGCCAGGACATCATGATCATTGTGATCAAATATCTATGAAGCAGTTGATCCCAAAGAACAAATGAAACGGCCTGAATGACTTGCTAACTTGCCCTTAGTTTTCCTGGAAGTTTGGCCAAGTTAACAGAATGACTCGTAACCATCTGGGATGGAACACGGGCAGATGACGCCGTCAGTTGTGCCGTTGCTGCCCTTGCCACCACTGAGAAGGTGACGGCTGCCATCACATCCGTTGGGCCCAACTCTTGGGCTTTTGGCGTCCAACAATTGCAAGTGCTGTGGCTACGACGACCACAACTAGGTCCTGCTGTATTGTAAACCATAAACGGTATATTGAAGATGATAATGCGGTTATAGTGCTCACATTTTCTTGCTTATCGTCGAACACTTACAGATCAATTAATACTTACTTATCAATGCAGGAAAGGAAATTGAACGAGAACAAGTCTCAAAGCCAATCAGCAGCACCAAGTTCTGCCACCGAGTGTCCCAATCCAAAACCAAACACATGCGACCAGATGATTCAGCAAAAGAATGAAGGCAATCCTGAGTGGCTGCGCCGGTGGCAAATGCAGGCTTCAAGGAGTGGCTGTGATTGGTTGTCGCCTCTTGAAGGGATTACACAATGCAACTGAACAGGCATGATTGATTGATCGGATAGATCACATTTGAAATATATCTACCTGAAAACAAGCAGGCGTATATTTGTATATATGTGCGTGTGCAAAATCTGTGAAAACTAATGCCGTTGACTGGTGAGTACCTGTACTACGTATAGCTTCGAGCTCCTGAGATAGTCATCTGCCATCTGCAACCCAGTCACAGCTTCAAAATTCCGATGACGATGACGGAAAACCTCGGTACCCACCATGGTCCCTGCTGCAGCAAGAGAACCATGGGACCGAGCCCCGCGTGGAAAATGTGGAATCCGTAGGGATAGTTTTTGAAGAATTGCAATCGCAAAGTCAGCCAGAAGCGCCAACATTTCATTGATTCCAATGCTGATGAACAAGCCCCACGCTGCTAACCAGTTGAAATTGTTCCTTTACCCCATGATGCGGGCGTTTCAAGGTGTTTCCAGCACCCCTTTGCGCACCCAGCCAGGAAACTCGGACTGGACATGCTCCAGCAGTTCGTTAAAACGTCCTGCGAAGGCATGTTCCCCGCTAGGCACCCATGAGAGGCCATCATAGGGAAATCTGTAGGGAACACCAACGAAGAAACTGATCTCTCAGCCCCAAACTCGTTTGGAGCTTGAGCAACTCTCTTCTGGATCCCATCCAGATCTGCACAAACCCCCTCAGACCTACCAGCTTGCTGCAAAGGTGTAAGTCTCTGTCAGCCCTTGGTTCCAGCCCTTCCGAGCTGCCCCAGCGGTCCATGCGCTTTCAACAAGCGAAGCAGCCGCAGCAGCCGCAGGAAGCGGACCACTTTGCCGATGCGGATGAAGCTGATGCCTTCCGAGCCGCCTGTGGTGCCTTGGGTCCACTCCAGGATGTTCAGCGTCCAATCCTCAGCACAGCACGCTTCTGACAGCAAGCAACGCCGCAACGCCACATCAGCAAGCCCTTGGGGTCACAAACGAAACATGGGAAGATTGATTTCAAATAAGTCAGGCAACTAAAATACATGTTTTTTTTGACTGCGCCCTCCACTAGGACCTTCGGCGACGCCACACCCATTAAAATACATGTTATTATCTCAGATTTTTCAGTTTTGCATCGAGAATGGGGTAAGGATCCGGTGGCATTCCGCCATCCCTCCTATGTTTGACAGCTTGGATTGGCGCCACATTAGCGCATCTCAGTAACTGCCAGCAAAAAGATGCAAAAAGTACTGGTGCATCCCAAGAAAGGCTCTTTTTTTCAACTCTTGGATGTTCAGAAAGGGATCTTTTGGGATTTGACCCACCAAGCGATGATTCTAATGGCTTGTGAATAGCTATCTGAAGCAACACGGGATGCATTGAACTGAGGCTGTTAGGTGCTCGGTTGGAAATTCTTGTGAAAACTCCAACTGGCTTCATGTGACTATCTCCTACTGACATTGGTGAAGACTGGTGGCCAATTTGAGTACTGCTCAATGCCCAAGACAAACTTAGCTCGGCTGAAACTCTGGCCTACCAGGGCAGGGGCTGGATGTGGCATGTCGCCTTAAGGGACCTCTGCATCTTTGCCACCGTGAACCGAGCAGTGGCTAAGCAGTAGTAGGTCAACAAGAAGTATAAAGATGGAATGTTAGACTGTTAGATCCGCATTGTTTTTCAAAAAAAACACTCTAACTTGAATAGCTTGTGATGTACTATCAAATATGGGTGCGTATGGATCCACCATGAATTCGAGACCGACAAACTTCGGGGCAACGCCATCAACGGCCCCGTGTTCTTTGGTTTGGGGGATCCTGCGCAACATGTGTTGCTGAGCCACGATGGCCACAATGGTGATGTCCAACAAGAACCAGCTGCGGAGATAGTTCCAGGCGATCTTCCGTAAGCGCATCTCTATGATTCCTGGAGGGCTGCCGGGTAGATGTACAGCTGGGGCTATATGGGGCTAGTCACCCCTATAGCTCTCTATCACCGTGGTAAGTTCCCAGTTACTAAGTGGGGATGCACATCCAAGTATTCATGAGGCCTCAATGCTCCCGGTGTGGCATGCGAGGAGAGGGCCACATGGGATCACGTAGCTGTGACTTTCGGGTCAACCGCTCGGTCGATTTGGCGGTCTGCCGTGGGTTGGTCTGTGTCGGTCCTTTATCCTGCACGGCGTAGCCCACCAGGAAGGATGTTGGCATGTCGAAAGTCCTCGTGGAGCGGTTGGGATCACTTGGACAAACCATTGCAACCCAAGAGACAGCTCAACCCCCTCAACTACCATTTGGTTAGGCCGCCCCTGGTAGCTTCCACACATCTCAAGGGGAAAAGGTGCATCCAAGGCGCCAATACAAGGACGACACCAGGCCCAGCACGAAGAAGAAATTGCTCTCGGCAGGCTCGAAGACTTGCATCGGCAGCCAAATGAGGTCGTACATAATGAGCAAGAGTCCGAGCATCTGGCACGTCAGCAGCACAAGGTGTCAAACAGGAAGGATTGCTGGGTCAACGTGAACACGCAAAAGCTCCCATCTGAATGGCAGCCTTCATGTTTGCCAACCGGTAAACTTAGTTGCTTTCATCGGCACATTCTTTCAAACATCGTTTCAATCGTTCCTGTCTCTGCCACTGAGCAATGAAGAAGCGCCATCTTCTTCAAGTGGGTCATAAGGCATCATGATTTCGAACCCGTGGGTCAAGCAGGGCTGGGCGTTGAATCGAGTAGCTTAAGACCCCGCTACAATGCCTAACAACCCTGCATTAAATTACATAATGACGGCGCAAGGCGGTGCCAGAAGTTTCCAAGAAAGGATAGCATACAGGAACAATGATGATGTGGATGATGGTTGAAAGTGATGTGGTGTTTTCCCTCTTCTGGTGTTTTTTTGTCTCTGGTGATTTTGTGTCTGGTGGTTTTTTGTCTCTGGTGATTTTGTGTCTGGTGTTTTTTTGGCTCTGGTGATTTTTGTCTCTGGCGGTTTTTTGTCTTTGGTGATTTTGTGTCTCTGGTGTTTTTTGTCTCTGGTGGTTTTTTGCCTCTGGTGATTTTGTGTCTGGTTTTTTTGGCTCTGGTGTTTTTTGTCTTTGGTGATTTTTTGTCTCTGGTGATTTTGTGTCTCTGGTGTTTTTGTCTTTGGTGATTTTGTGTTTCTGGTGCTTCTTGTCTTTGATGATTTTTTGTCTCTGGTGATTTTGTGTCTCTGGTGTTTTTTGTTTTTGGTGATTTGTTAGTTTCTGGTGATTTTGTGTCTCTGATGTTTATATGTCTCTGGTGTTTTTCATCTTTGGCGGTTTTTTGTTTCTGGCGATTTCGGGTGTTTCTTGTCTCTGGTGGTTTTTTGTCTTTGGCGATTCTGTGTATCTGGTGTTTCTGGTCTCTGGTGTTTTCTTTTGTCTCTGGTGGTTTTGCGTCTCTGGTGTTTTTTGGTTGTGGTGATGTAGTTGCTTGGTGATGTATGGGAAGGGCAACCTGTCTGACGGAGACCTCGGGAAGAGCCCCCGCCTGGGTGATCAATAAGCCCAGAGCAAAACGTACCAAGACAAGACGTACCAGAGCAAAACGTACCAAGACAAAATTTACCAAAGCAAAAAGTACCAACGCAAAACGTACCAAACACTTGCAAATGTTGATGGTGAATGTCTTCGTCGAAAGTGTTGCAAAACCTTGACATCCCGATGCTTTCAACATCTGATCTTCAAAAACTACACGAAACCACGAGCTTAAAGGTTTTCATCTCCAAATACTCAAAAACCTGTAGTTTTTAACACTTTTTAAGACCTGATCTTCCAAAACGAAGCGAAACCACGAGCTTTTCAAGGTTTTCATCCCCAAATGTTCTAAAACGCGCAGTTTTGGAGACTTCCAACATGTGATGTGTAAAAACGTCCCGAGGGACATAAGTTTTATTGAGAAATTGCTCCCAAGCGCGCGTTTCGCCACAGCACCGTGCAACTTTTGAACAAGTGGCTCAGTCTTCGAGGAATTTAACGATTTTTGAACTTCTATGACGACGACGACGACGACGACGACGACGACTACTACTACTGCTGCTGCTGCTACTACTACTACTACTACTCCTTCTCCTCCTCCTCCTGCTGCTGCTACTACTACTACTACTACCACCACTGGTGGGTTTGCACGAACTGCCATTTCTCAACTAACATTGCACCTGCTCGGGCCCAACAATCCCCCCGCTATGGCGCTACCGTACCTCGTAGGCAATGCGCTTGGGCGAACTTGGATTGGACACCAAACGAGCGACGCAATCCCAAAACCCTCGAGTTGTAGCCCCTTCCTGGCAGAGACTCAGCAGTGAATGATCCACAAAAAAGATCAAAAAGAATCATGAAGCTTTGAATGCAAAGATTTGAATCAAGTTGAACAAGCTGAAAAGGTCCGCCGCCAAAAAAAAACATCATCCGAAGTGCCTCGCCAACGCTATCGGAATCCTTTTCGGTCTGGTTGGTCGCGGACATGTGTCCTTGGTACCGTTGCAACTCCAGGGCCCTGACCAGTCTCATCCCCGTGGGCTGATTGAACTAGTTGGATCTGATTGGTTGGAAGCCATGATTGCTGGATCAGATCCAACATGATCATATGGCCACCATAGCTATAATATCAGAATTATTTGTAATGAGTATATAAGTTGGCCATCGAATCGGCCAATAAATTGTCATCAGGAATCTCATCATCATCATCATCATCATCATCATCATCATCATCGTCATCGTCATCGTCATCATCATCATCATCATCATCATCATCATCATCGTCATCATCATCATCATCATCATCATCATCATCATCATCATCATCATCATCATCATCACTTTGCACCTTTCCCATGGGAGCGGGGCCGCGGGCTGCTGCTGGGCTACTTCCGTTAAAATGCTCTAAATTATAATCATTGATCAGTTGATCAAGCGACATCCTTGCAACGAAACCTCCACAGGGTTGGTTGATGGGACATCAGGCATTCTGCATGCACAGCAGGCCATCAAATGATCAAAACATCAAGATATGTTGATATCAAGATATGCCGCCTCATCATGGGTCGCAGCTGAAACATGTTGGAATCCAGCTTTTGTTTGCCATGTTCCTTGCTCTTCCTCTCTTCAATTTTCCACCTGGAAACCACCACCACCACTACCATCAAACTATTACCCATGGTCACCAGCACCTTCAACCACCCAACAGCTTCCACGTCTGGCCAGCTCAGTCACTGGGAGTCACCCGGGCGATCGTATCCGAGGTTGGGCTCTTGCTCCTCAGGTTCAGAAATTTGAGAACTGACTAGGGCCCTACCAACGCCAACTTGCTCTGGAGAACCGGTGTCCCACCTGCAGTCGAACTTCCTGGGCAAGACTTACATCATCTTACATCTGCTTGTTGGTATCTCGCTCTATTGCAACCCAATGGTTGAGCAAAGCTGAAGGTTTCTAGTGGCCCAGCTAAATGGAGCCTTATTATCGGTGTTTTGGCTTGGATTGGATGGGTGCAAGTTTCTACTAAGCATTGTTATGGCAGCCACGGCTTCAGCTTGCTGTCTTTACACTTCCCATTTGTGCCTGCATGACATCTTTTCAGCATTTTGAGTTAATTACTATGTGATTCTTGTGTTGTACCCTCTGGTGACCGAACATAGCAATAGAAGATGGCCACCCCCGGTGGATTGTCCATTGCTATGTTCGATTTCCAGGGGGTGTCTGGTAGTTTCCGAACCTATCACCAGGAAACATCCGAAAACCCTGCCACGGTGGCCAAGCGCTACCCAAGCAGCCAAACCGGCAAGAGTTTGATATCCTGGCACAATCGCGCCCGGCAGGCGTGCGGGGAACTGTTGTGCAAGGAGCTGACCATAGCTGATCATCCATCACCAGTTTTTGGTCATTATCCCCTCCCAGTCAGATGATTCACTGCATGGAGATATGCATGCCATGGGGTCCAATGATTCTGCGCCTAGGTAACTGGGCGCAGTTGGAATACAGAACGCATGGAAACGGCAGACCCCCCCTGAGTTGAAGCATGGGCATCTCAGACTAAGCAGCTGGGACCGATTGCCCAAAATGATGTTTCAAATTGTTTGAACCTCGGAGACTTCATGATCCAGCCAATGTCTAAGCATCCTTCAACAACAAAATGGTCCAAGCCAAACATAGCTGGCAATGGTTTGACATGCACAGCCTTCATGGAGTGGACTGACTGATCCTACTTAAAGCCGATGAACATCGAAGAACGTGAGCTTTCCGGCCCCAAATGAACACCAACCAAGCAACCCATGTCGTCATATCCTGGGTCCCAAATGAACACCTCGTCTTATCCTGTCGTTGGCCAAAAACTCATCCCAGCAACTTGCAGCGAATCCCACCACACCTGCCCCGGTAGGGTCAGGCCGCCAACGCCCACGGTGGTGCCTGCGACCGCAATGTCAGTGGAGAACTTTGGCCAAGTTAACATCCCATGACCAACTCACTAGCCCCACTGGATCGCGGGGCTGTCCCCACCTTGGGAGATGGAGATCCCAACTCCCCAAAAATACCACTCACCAGCTATGACCAACTCACTGGGGCCCACATGGGGCCACCAGCTCGCAGCTATCCCTGGGATCCCACGAGTTCTCCCACCTCTTCTGGCCATGGCTGCGGCGCTCACCCCTACAGCACTCATTCGCCGCCCTGGCCCAGCACCACGTCCGACGCCGGGCAAGGAGAGACCGCCCATCATGGCGCTGTTGCGCCGCGCGGCCCCAGGAGCACCGCCCGGGGGCGGCCAGGGCAACACAGATCTGGGAGTGTTGGGTTTGCCTCGGAAAGGCGGGTGGAAGATGATGGGAGATGATGGGAGATGATGATTGGAGATGGTGGTGGGAGATGGTGATGGGAGATGATGATGGGAGATGGTGATGGGAGATGATGATGGGAGATGGTGACTGAGACTGAGATGATGTGAGATCTGGATGCAGCTGAGCAGTACGCACACTCAGCGCTGAGGTGGTTTGATTTCAACAAAGAAGCCACACCTAATCTGCGTGAATTCTTGTGTGGAGCAGGTGAACATGTAGCAATGTAGCCCGTGGATTGTAAACTTGGCTAACTCTGTAATTACTGTGAGTTTTGTGGTCCCAACTTCTTTTATGCCCCGACACTGGTGCAGATATGTCAGTGCCAAGCATTGCTACGACATCCACTTGGTTCTGTAGTACACTCACAGCCACTTCCCACGGTGCCAAGCTGCTCCCAAGGCCTATGAGGTTTCCGAAGGACACTTTGACCCCTCCGCCCTTTGAACTCTGCGACAGCCGCTTAGGGCCTTCAAGGGCCGCTTGCTCCTGAAGCCGACTGTCAATCCCAAGCAGGACCGCAAAGGACGGCTGAAGAGCTGGACTGGATCCCTGTGAAGGATCAACCATGGTTAAAGCATCATTGAACCATCCATAACCAACATTTAGCAACCATAACCATCCATAACCATCCATAACCAACCATAACCATCATTCGCCAACCCTGTTTAACCCCTTGGAGTTGAATGCTTTGGTGATTGGGTTGACCAACCCTGGGCCGCTGCTGCCCGAAGAAAGCGCCTGCTGCTCCGAGAAGGACACCCTGGGCGAAGGCCCCACTGGCAGCGGCAGCATGGGCTTGCCGGTGTCCGCGTGCTCGCCACCCGGCGAGGAGGAGTCCTGGCGACAAGCTGAGGGACCCACGCATCGAAGATGCTGGCGAAGGTTGGTGAAGGTTGGTTCAAGCAACATATGGCTAAGCAGTGAGAGCATCTAATGTTGGTTTATGATAGTTTGTGTGGTTGAGGATGATTAATGATGGACAAGGATGATTGATGATGATTAGTAATTTGGCTACTCATGGATGATCATATTTAGCAATGCTTTAAGATGCTTAGTCATGCTGAAAAATAGGGGGCTACCACCAATAACAATGGTTTATGATGGTTCGTCATGGGAGATCCAATTATTCGTGAACCAATTTTTGTATTCTTTATTAGGTGTGTTCTAGGTATCTATGTGCGCACCACTGTTTATGAACCCGCTGCAATAGAAACTGAGGGGCTGGAGTCCTTGGAGAACACATGAAAGCAATCTTTCATAGGTGTCTTATGGCATCTATGTGCCTGCAAGCGCCTATCTATGTATCAACCTGGTACAGGTGTCGACGTGGGCATTCATATCTGTAGTTTTTACATGTTGCAGAAAGAATCGCCGACAGAAATAATTGGTATCTATATGCGTCTATCATCTGAATATCTATCAATCTGCCTGTCTACCTATGTCCCTACGCCACCACCCACTTTGAGTCTAAGTGTCTATTCTTTCGATTCATCTTGCCGTCCAGTCATGCACGCATGCAAGACTGTATGCAAAATCCCGGTTTGAATCCCAAATCATAGCTTCATCGAACCAGTACTCCTTGACAGGTTGGATCCATGCTTCATGTGTTTGATTACAGTAATCTGATCTAGTTTACTCTGGTCCAATCCATTCAAACCTCGATCTCTCTCCCAAACTATGAACACACACACTAATGTCCCACAGAACTTATGCCTTCGCCACATCTACGCGTGCGCTACGCGGCACAGCCGTGCTGCTACGCCCCGTCGACCCCCCCAAACCGCACCATGGATTCCACGTGGATGCTCGGCGCCTTTGACCTGGAAGCAAACACCGCATCCCCATGCAGAGAAGATGAAATCCAAGGTAAATTTACATGGGTTTATAATGGGTTATCATGATTTATCATGGCAAAATGGATTATAATGCTTTATCATGCCAAAATAGATTATAATGATTTATCATGCCAAAATGGATTATAATGCTTTATCACGCCAAAATAGATTATAATGATTTATCATGGCAAAATGGATTATAATGCTTTATCATGCCAAAGTAGATTATAATGATTTATCATGGCAAAATGGATTGTAATGCTTTATCATGCCAAAGTAGATTATAATGATTTATCATGGCAAAATGGATTGTAATGCTTTTAGCATGCCAAACCAGATCATAATGATTTATCATGGCAAAATGGATTATAATGCTTTATCATGCCAAAATAGATTATAATGATTTATCATGGCAAAATGGATTATAATGCTTTATCATGCCAAAGTAGATTAGAATGATTTATCATGGCAAAATGGATTGTAATGCTTTATCATGCCAAACCAGATCATAATGATTTATCATAGCAAAATGGATTATAATGCTTTATCATGCCAAAATAGATTATAATGATTTATCATGGCAAAATGGATTATAATGCTTTACCATGCCAAAATAGATTATAATGATTTGTCATGGCAAAATTGATTATAATGATTTATCATGCCAAAATAGATTATAATGATTTATCATGGCAAAATGGATTATAATGCTTTACCATGCCAAAATAGATTATAATGATTTGTCATGGCAAAATTGATTATAATGCTTTATCATGCAAAAATAGATTATAATGATTTATCATGGCAAAATGGATTATAATTCTTTATCATGCCAAAATAGATTATAATGATTTATCATGGCAAAATGGATTATAATTCTTTATCATGCCAAAATAGATTATAATGATTTATCATGGCAAAATGGATTATAATGATTTATCATGCCAAAATAGATTATAATGATTGGTCCATCTAATATGGATGTTATAATGAATTTATAGTGATTTATCATGGCAATAGAAGCCCACGTAGAAATATAAAAATGAACATATATGGGGTTTATCATGGTTTAATGGATCCATCATGGATTAGATTTACTAACAAGGATATTAATGGTTTATTAATGATTCTGCTAGTTATGCTACATAATATGCGAAGATATTATTTTAGATGTTTATATCCCATAAAAATGAATACATATCTTATAAACACATGAATATACTGCATAATATATGAAATATTCCAGAGATATCTATTCATTTATTCACTCATTAGTTGCTTTGTTCATGCATTCATTAATGCATTTACTTGTTTATGTATTCATATTTGAATGTTTTGTATGTGTGTTTGCATACTGGTCTATGTGTGCCATTGCACAATGTGTAAATCATATGATAGATCTAGATGATCGTACGCAGTAGATTTTTGTCTGTCGATTCTGCGCTGTTGGAAGGATGCCTAGTCTCTCATTTGCATTCAGAAATCCTCTTCTCAACGAGGTTGCTCTGACTCAACCCCTTCCAGATCCACAAGAATCAACTTGGGTCATTTTCGGCCAATGGAAAGAGGTCTGCCCAGGTAACTATACAATCACTCCAGACTCGTGGTTTAACATAAGTGGTCATACAATTTGGTGAATGCTGTAGAACGTAGATCTTGCTCAAGCTGCTGAATGTTAACCAACAATAATGGTCAATCATAGGGATAACAACTATAGCTACTAGGCTACTAGATGCTATTCTGATCCATTCTGTGCCATTGCCAGTGAATCATGATGCCGGATTGCCACATGTACAATCATCGCATGAGATTGCGGCCACCCTTCTGGCATGAGAGCTCGCAAGGGCCAAATAACAAAGCGCAGCCATGCGCAGCAACGCAGCATCGGGGCCTGCGTCCTGCGCTTTCTGACTGAGAGAACAAAGAATTCTGTGAACTTCGGCCCTTCAACGCACTCACAAGCTGCCCACTTTGAGAGCCTGGCAACTGGCACTGCCACAGTGCCAACAGGCCAGCACCACATTCTCTCCCAAGACTGTGCCCAGAAGAAAAGCCAAAACCAAATCTGTAGCTTCTCTTTGATTACTTCAGTTCGAAGTGATAAGGAAAACAATAACAATGACAATAGCAATGGTGCTTGCCAATGGTGATCTCACTGGTCAAATCCAGCGGTTGTTCATACTTCGCCTTTTGGACAATTTTCAAGAAGCATCACTATAATGTTGTATCATCATGTGTCTTTTTTGCGAGGGCTTCTCGATTGTCATAATATTCTGTAATATTGACGCTTGCAACATAATTTTCCACGGTCGGATGTAATTAGCTCATCTGGCCTTGGCCCCTGGAGCTTCTGGAGTCCCTGGAGGCCGGCTTCATCATCACGAGCCTCAGCGCTTGGCGCCAAGACCTCCCCCAAGGCATCCCACGGCGCATTTTTGGAGCGCGAGGGGCGGGATGCAAGGAATTGCCGTGGCGAAATCGTTGAATGCTGTGAAAGTGAAATGACAAAAAGTCAGCAGCCCACATTTACAACTTTAATGTCCCTTTTTAGCTGGGAATAAAGTGAGCAACCAATGACGACTAACCACAATAAAGAAGCAAAAGCAGTACAATCAGTCAAAATGGACACCACAAACTGTACGACACTGCAATGTCCAACCAAAGAACCCAATCACCAAACAATAATCAAAAAGTTCGACCCCCTTGGTTGCATACACAGCTGCCTACCCGGCATCGACAGTTAGAATTTGCCTACCCGAGTCTACGTCACCAAGCAGAATTGCTTGCGCAACACATCTCTATGTAGGACAACTCCTGTATGATTCTCAGCATCTCAAAAAAACACTCCGCTCAAGTGTTGGAAATCAAGTAATAGCAGGTAATAGCAAGAGTCATGACCCAGCGTAGAGTCGCCCCAACTGCTCCTTGGCGTCAAGCCACGCTGTGTCGGTTTCAATTCTGGGGCGTTCTTTCTCGGAGTTCTTGGGCGTAGCTTCAAGCTCTGGAGATGAGGACCGGGAGTTCCGACTTTGCTTCAGCTCCTGAGCCAGCTGAGGGCACGGTTCACTTGGCTCAATGGCAGCCATCTATAGCCCCTACACGTGTTCAAAACTGTGCAAGCACCAAAACATACCAAACCAGAAAGGCTACAAATGGCCCATGTGGCAATGAAATGCCATGAATTCGGTCGCTCCTCCAGTTTCTTTTCAAGTCTGGAATTTTCCTGTCACAGGGTGGCAAAATCACATTGACCCTGGTGCTTACCCCGCGAGCTGAAAACGTCATCGGAATATCTTCTTGTCAGTTGCATCGTGGAAATCTGCGCTGTGGATTCGTTCAACCATCAAGTTGCTTGGTACAAGCGCAACACGGAAAACGCATCATTCCAGAGTTCTGAGGTTGGGTAGTTCTGTCTCCGATCTGCTTCAGCGGACGCATTTTCTTTGGTGGATTCAGTGGTACCTCTATATCAGTGGTCATCGCATTATCCACTGGTCATTTTTTGATGCTCTGCTGCTTGTTCTTGCTGCTTTTTTGTTGATCTCTGCATTTGTGGTTCATTTCCCTGGCTGTTCGCTGAGATTGAGTGGCAGAATCATTATCACTACTCACTGATTAGAGACAGTGACAGTCAATCATGACAATGTCTTTTGGAAGTCAATGAAGTTGATGGTTTCAATGGGAAGTTCTGTAATGTATGTGTACTAACACCTTTTATGAGTATTTTTTCATTGACCATCATTGCTACCTATTAGTTCTTGCTACTGTCATTAATTTACAAGGTGGCCAACAGTAAATCCATTTAACTACAGCTGTACCTGGCCATAAACTACGGAGGCACCTTTATGAAGAATAATACAACTATGACTATGACTATCTTTACCTGCCATTAAGCCAACTTTGCAAACGCGTGGGGGTCACCTTCTATCAAGCATGGTCCCCGCTACCCTGAACTGCTCACTGTTGGCTGCCGTTTCACAGGACTGGCCAGATAGGCAACGCACGCCTCCCGCAACTTCGCCTACGGCGGTGCGAGTTGCAGTGGAACAGGGGATGCGCTTCATCGTAGAATGTCATGCTCAATGATGCTTAATGGTGATCAAATGGTTAATTGATAATGGTTCATTGGCAATGGTTCATTGATAATGGTTCATTGATAATGGCTAATAGTGAATAATGGTTGATATTTAGTAGTGGTTCATAATTAACAATGTTGCACAATCAACAATGGTGGTGTGAATGACGCTCAAAATAACACTTATCAAATGGCTCAATGCTCGATGGTGGTTATCAAATGGTTTTGGTTAGTGAAGCTTAATGAGGGTCAATTGTTGGCTAATAACTAGATGGAAAATTGTGAATGATTAATGGTCAATCAGTTGTTGCCGTTCATGATGGACAATTCTTAAATGGTTCGGAATAATGGTTAGCTTTAGTAAAAATGCTGTAAGTTGGCTCATCATGATCGCTAACGATGAGTATGATTAAAGACAGATTTGAATATGACTTCATAATCATGGCAAATGATGGCTGAATTGATCAGCATTAATGGTAATAGCGGTCAAAAACGCTCCCAGCTTCCCCTGGGCGCTGCCCACCGATGCGTTGGAGACTTCTCGCTCATGGGCTTCCGTGAGCTTGGTGATCAGCTCATTGAAGCCCGGCTCCATGGCGACTTTGAGCCCCTGGAGGGGGCGGTCCCCCAAAAATGGGGGGACCCCTTGGAGAAACAGCTGAAGATGTGGGGCAAGTCTGCTTTTTTGAAACATTCCTTGGGCTGACACCGGCACATGTCTTCAAACCAAAAAAATCTGTGGGAAAAAGGGTGACCGGCACGCAGTGTGATGTTGCTGGCTTCTTCTGTCAAGTTGAGCCGCCCTGTGTCGCCGCGGGGTGTCCCCTATCAAGACTCGGGCCAGAAAACTGCGAAGCAGTTGAGAAGTTTGGTCGGCCATGCGACCTCCATCAGGGACAAAGGCATCGCGACAATTTTGATCCGTGATGGAAACGTAATATAAGAAGTGGGTAACAAGACTTATTGTTGCGCCAATTGGATTTGACAACATGTCACGCATGTTTGAGAGCCTCATGGTAGGCATGTTCTAAAGATCGCTCCTTGGCGCTTCACTTGGCTGTGGCTAGAGTACCCTGATCGGATCTGATGGGGGAACTAGCAACATCCGGTATGTAGGTGTATCGTAACATGAGTTTCTGTAATCAATGTTGAAGGAGGTATGTCCATGTGATGGGGTGCCTAATCATGTCATGTGATTGAGGAAAATGTACTTCTTTCGCAGTTCTGAGAACCTTGATGTGATGCGCCAAGCCACATCGGATTCGGGTTCAGGAGGGCTGATACTCCCCTAATCGTGCTGAATCGAGGGTGTCATGCGGTTGGTCATGACACCAAGCATCAAAACTCATCCTACAGCACCCAAACACGACCTATAGGTGGGGGAAACCGGGGACAACTTGAATTCCGCCGCTTGGCTGGCTGATTCCGCCGGCTGATTCCGCCAGCCGACCAGCTGGCTGGCTGATTCCGCCAGGTGGCTGGCTGATTCTGCCAGCCGGCCAGGTGGCTGGCTGATTGTCGTAGCAATAGCAATAACAGCAATTAGAGGAATAGTGGTCGTAACAGTAGTTGTAATA
>VSDK01009907.1:314484-327010 GCA_009767595.1 Symbiodinium kawagutii
CAACAGCAAACAACAACAACAACAACAACAACAACAACAACAACAACAACAACAACAACAACAACAACAACAACAACAACAACAGAATTAGTATCAGCAACAACGAAAAAGCAACACCGAGAACCACCACAACAACGTGCGATAGCAACGACAACGACCACTGCAATGATCTCAGTTCTGAAGATATCCCCAACAGTCCTGCAGAAAAGAACCCATACAACTGGCCTCCGACCCCTGGCAAGTCAGCTCTGCCAATTTTGCAATACGACCCCATGTAACTGCTAGATGTGCGTTGTAAAGATTCAGCAAGGTCAGCGAAAATAGCAGCGCTTCGGGAGACAACTGCCTTAAAGGCAAGATGCTCCGTCCATGGAAAAGGGCTGCACACCCATTCATCAGATTCTGCGTGATCGCAGCAAGAGCCATCAAAGGCGCTCGTGTCTGGCCGCATGACCATGATTTTCGACATTCTTTGACATTCCTATCCGAGATGGCTTCCACGCATCTTTTTGCACTGTGGATATCTCTGGATACTTCAAATCAAAGTTTGAAGGATGTTTAGTCGGTAGCCTCTCCACTGAATCTGAGTGGTTCCAACGAAAGGTTCATCTGAAGCTGTTACCTCTCTGAATTTCCAGCGCTACCCAAGCCGCCTTGGGACGTAGAAAACTCATCCTCACTGCCAGTCAAATGCCTGACGCAGGGAGTCAAGGCCCCACCAACCATCACCAAGTACCTGCCAGGACTGCCCATTTGTTTGGAAGTGGCTTTAAGAAGCATATCGCGGAAGTAGGCAAGTAAGTAAGTAAGTAAGCAGGTACGTACGTAAGTAAGTAAAGTAAAGCATAGTAAAGTACAGTCAAGTAGAGTAAAGTAAAATAAAGTAAAGTATTTTTGTCAAGCGAAACGCAGTCCAAAGCTTCAGCGGGTGGGACTACACGTCAGCAGTGTTCGAGTGAATTCTCCTATTTCAGAGAAAAACAATTTGATCCCAACTGTTACGATTTCGAGCCACAGGTACAAGGCTGTTCTATATTCGTGCGGTGTTTTGCCAGTCATTTGAGGAGGGACCGAAATGTCGTTGAACTGCGGCTGTGGTGGCAACTTCAAAGATCGGGTGATGCACTTCTTGATTGCAAAGTGCAGTATAGTACGGCATAATATACTTAAGGTGAGTAAGTCCCTAATCAAGTACTGATCACACTACTCACGGAACAGTAAGAGTTACCAGGTACCGTTCATAAAGTTGAAGCTCCTTGGTAGCAATCAATGGCGGCCCAGATTTGAGTCAATGGGGCCACCCAAACCTGGAAAAGGAACATCAGAAATCTGACCGTCGACAACTCACTGGATGGGTCTTTCGCCAAGAAGAGAACCAGCTGATTTCATGTTTCCAAACGCCTCCAAAAGCCCACGCCAAGCTTGGATACGTGCTCAGTACTTCCGGGTCGGTTCAAAGGCTAAAAAAACAAAGGTGTTGCAAACAATAACCTGCTTAACGAGCTTTTATGCATTAATTTAATCATCGCAAGCCATTCGCAACCAAATCAACCGATTCATCTTAATCTCCAAGGCTTTGCATAATAACCTGCTTAATATGGCTTCATTCATCTTAACTTCGATGTTTTGGGGAAGTTTGAGCTTCCATGTCCCATCCCCCCAAAGCCTCAAGGACAAGAGCCGGGCAAATCTGGAGCCTAACAGCGAGTCTGCCAGGGAACCCGAAGCTTCAACGGTGGCGGTCAAAGGTTATAGCCTTCCAAATGGAACCTCTCTACGTGGCTGACATTGGTCAATCAAGTGGCAATTGATGGCTCATGGTGATTGATGGTTAAGTTGTGGTTGATTAATTTATGATGGTTCATTGCTAATCAATGACGGTTAAGTTAATGAGTTGTGATTAATGGTTATTGAGGGCAAATGGTTATAAAACTATATAATGATGGTTCATTTCTAGTCACGTGTAGCGGAAAAAGATGTGCACTTGGCCAGGGAGAATGTCCAATCTGGTTGCGGGTCAAAAACATCCTTCCTCGCGCATCCCACCAGAAATGAATGGAATCTCATACATTAGGGGGTGTCCCTTCATACCGGGTACCCCGCACCATCACCACCAAGGAAACAAGGCAGAATTCTTTCGGGACATTCTCCTACCACCACCCAGCACTCGCACTCGAAGCTTCCCTGCGGAGCTGCACCTTGGACACCACCAGTCTGGGCACAGTGATCGACTGCATGGATGGCTTCTTGTGGAACCCCGCCGCGCTCTCCCGAAGACTGGAGGTGCGCCGCGAGATGGTTGAACGCTGCACACGAAGAGAATGACATGACAGGACCACACTGTTCCTACCTGGTTCCGGTATCATGAACAGTGCTACTTTGAAATCATGATCCCATCATCTAATTACTAGACATTGCTAGCAACGTCTAGCCCAGCTGCCCATAATTTTGATCAACGTGCTTAAATCTATCACCCTGAATGTGGACTTCCCAAGCTGAAGAACAAGCTCAGATTGGCTTGAAATGACCAGGCATGACCAGCCTACCAAAGCAGAACTTTCCTTGAAGCCAATGGGTCCCAAGACTTAAAACTACCACCCCTCCCACTCAAAAGATCTAAAAAGGAGCAAGATGTGACCTTGTATGACTGGCGACTCGAAAACCTTTGGGCTTCAAGTTCCTACCCCGGTCAAGTGAAAACCTGCCCATGTCGAGAAAGCCTGCCATGTGGCAGCATGAGCTCAACCGGCTTCATCAATAGCTTCTTCAAGTCATCGGCCAACATTAGATGTTCCAACCCGTCATGTGAACAGTGCAGTAGCGGAATCACCCAAAGACACCACACATGCCATACCACCTACAAGAGATCTTTAGATACCCAGCCATGCCATTTACGCAGTCGTCTCGCGCTCTACTCATCAGGGACCCTCTGCTCATCAACGGCCCTGTGTCCACTGGCCTCGCAATTCCCACTCTGTCATCATATGTTGTTTTCATCCAAGAGGAAATTCAGTTCCAACCCGAACATGGCCCAACATGGCCCAACCAATTTCAACCACTCATCCCATCCAAGCATAGCCCAGCGGCATCTCCAGCGAATCGTTGGAGAAGGTTTTCTCTATGGACTGGTGCTCTTCCTCCGCGCCCAAGCCCAAGCTCTCCACCTCCATGGCGTCCTCGCTGGTCGTCCCCACAGCTCGGTGGAAAGTCCCAGGGCTACAGGAACCCAACTGACCCACAGTGACATCCATGGAGATTGCATCATCCAAGGGGCGCGCCTGTGTTGCGGATTCCTCTCAGCCCATATTCTAGAAAAACGATTCAGGTGACCGGATACCAAACATTCACAACGAGTAGGGGACCTGAGCAAACAATTAGGCATTGCACGCAGCTCAACCCAGTTCAACATCACGCCAGCCTGCACCGAGGATCAGCTCGTCAGAGGCGTTCCCAAAAAAGGAAGACTCCCACTATCTGAAAGTGTGGAAAATTCACCATCAATATCATCAATCGCTTCCTATCACTTCAAATCGAAAAAATTGTGCTCCCAAGATCAGATCTCTCTCTCAATCACGAAGATCAGATATCCCAAGTACATCACCTGCAACTGATCTCCTCACCACTCCCCAGGGTCCCCATCTCCTGATTCATCTCTGCCACCGGTGTCACTTGTACCGCTGGCACAGGTCCCGAGGCCGTGCTCACGACACCCAACCCGCCGCTGCCACTTCCACGCCCCCCGTAGCTGCGGCTCGAAACGGGCGCAACGGGCGGGGGCATGTCGTCTTCGCAGCCCAGCTTCGTCATGAGGATCCCCAACCTCACGAGTTCACCAAACAAACAGGTGGATGAATGGTGATGAATGGTGATGGTTGATGATGAATGGTGATGAATGCTGATGAATAGTGATGAATGGTGATGAATGGTGATGAATGGTGATGAATGCTGATGAATAGTGATGAATGGTGATGAATGGTGATGAATGGTGATGAATGCTGATGAATGCTGATGAATGGTGATGGGATGAATCTGGCAGATGGGGGTGATGGTCCTCAATCTGGGGGGTGATGATGTGCTGTAAGAAGTGCTAAGCCAACCAGTGGCAACAAAATGCAGCTAAAATTGATCAAGGCATTGTGCACAGCATGAACACCCTGCCCTCCCCATGTGTACAGCATTGAGACCCAGGCCAAACAACAGGATCCAAGTCCACAGTTGCTTGAGACTATTCTGTAGTTCCTACGGGTTGGTGAGTTGCACCGTAAACAAAACCTTTTCGACAGGTTGGTCTCGATTGTTACCTGTTCGTTACAGTACCTGGGAACAGCTTCAAAGCCTGCCTCACACAGAGCAACACTGTAGGGCACGGGGCGGTCAGCAATCAGCAGGCCCATGGATTCAAAACTCCCTGTCACCATACCCCCTGAAAAGTATGGCAGCGAAACCATCAAAGCATTCGGGGATAGCAGCGCTGACACCCTGGGCCACTTCCAGCCACCAGAAGCAGGGCAGCGGAACTGTGACCCACCATTCTGCACGCACGGGGGTCGAAACGATCAAACAACATGGCTGTTGGGACGTCCACCATGTTTGACCACCAACTACACTCATTCCTAAGGATTGGTTGGCTGTCCCAGGTCGTACTTGTTGCTAGCAAGAACACATCGCATCAGCGACATTGACACAGCTGGTAGCTTATGGACGTATGTAGCTATTCTATGCTATTCTCAGTTTCAGATCTTAACTACAACAGCTATCATATTAACAACTATCTGCCAGTTGCTGGTTATTCCTCTACATGGCTTAACCTATGACATTAATCACCATCGGCGGCCAGGGCTTCCGCAGGGCTTCCCCAGGGCTTCCGCAGGGCTTCCGGGCATCGTGGCGTTCCGCTCCAGAAGGGCTGCGTGCTGGTCCAAGTGTTGCCTTGGCATGGCCATGGGGTGGCCCCAAGTCACGGACATGGCATCAAGCTATGCCCATTTTCGTGCCAGAATTTGCATCATCATCATCATCATCATCATCATCATCATCATCATCATCATCATCATCATCATCATCATGCATGATTTGCGTCACTGTACCCCAGTTGCATGAAAAAATTCTTCGTGGATCGCATATGCATGCCTATGTAGGCATGCCTCCACACTTCCGTACTCAACATATCGGCATGTACCTATGTAGAAGTACCCTACCCATCCCCACCTTAACCCCCAGGGCCCTTCGAGGCCCCACGGCATCCCATGACTTGGATCTTCCGTCAGCCTCCGGTGCTTCCAAGTGACTCCACTTTGGTGATCCGCCGTGAGATGCTAGCGACCTCACAACTGAAGACGGCACACCGAGGTAGTGATCAAATTTCATTTGCATTCAAGGGTTTTTCATGGTTTTTCCCTAGCACCAATGTGGCAACATTGTGTGTATGGACCCAATGAAAAATTGGCCTAGAAATTGCCTCACTCCTGATGATCAAAGGATGTCTTGTCGCTAAAAATCACCCAGACAATGATCAACGGACAGCATCATGGTTCATGACTTATTACGGTGATCTATTTATAACTGTTCCTGGCCAGCAGTTCAGGGCTCCACACCCCCAGCTGCATTGTCTTCATGTCCTCAGCCACGGCTTGGAAGTGAGGCATCACTGTGCCCAACGCATGATGTCAACATGTGCCAGTTGTGATTCCAATTGATTCATGTTGTGAACTACACCTGGGGGTTGCTGTTGGTTGATATCAATGAGTCAGTATACCATTGGCTTGGTTATCCATGTTCATCCTCCAGTTTCCGTCAGTTCAAGACACAACTGATGGAAGGGACGCCATTACTTAGAAGAAATAAGAGCTGGTGGAACTTCAAGAGAGAAGCTGATCTTTTTGACGGCTAGAAGCATCTTAGTGAGGTTTAGATGGAGTATTCTGACGACAGGCAGACCTTGAAGCAGATGACAAGAGAATGATTGTTTGATCAAGAAACCGAAGAAAAACAGTTGCTCGAACAGAGAGAATCACACTGATGACATGGAAGAGAAGATGAAGACAAGCTAGGAACAAGGGAAACGAAAAAGAACTTGAGAATGGAGAAGGAGGATTGAAAAAGACATGATGTGTGTTGTTGATGGCAGTGAGTACATGTCATTAGTCCATTCAGGATTGGTTGCCAACTGGTACACACTGAGCTTGGCACCAGCTGTGTGGGAGGACCCTTTACTCTCAGCACACCTGGTGTGGGTCGCAGGTCAGGTGGTTTTTCCCACATCACCAATGAGCTTTCCGAGTCAAAAGGTCCATTTTGTGAGAACGGACTTGGGATAGGTTGGGAGTGCCCAACTTTGGGACATCTCGATATTCGATGAGGTGCTGGCATATTTGATGATTCTATCCAAGAACTTAAACTCGGCTTAACGACGACATCGCAGCAGAAAGCACTTGATGATCCTCTTGTTGGGTTTCATAGCTTGTTGGCTGGTTAGGTGCCTTCCTCGTAATTAATTGATACTTACCATGCATCTTTGACCGTTGCATGCTGACCAAACCAAGAGTCGCACTCAAGCTGGCGCTCCACGAAGTAGATTCTTTTTTGGGTGCAGTGCGCCGTATGATCCGATTTCAGCATGCGGCCTGTTCTGGTAGCTTAGTAGATCTTCACCAAACATTAGTGCATCAAAATCAGAAACCACAATACAAACGTGGGAAATCTGTGCCGCTGTCACACCTCAGGCACTTGTTTCTGGAAAAAGCACCATGTATATCCCCAGCTTGGCCACCGGCAACGATGGTTCTCAGGACGACCGATCCAATGCCGCCAGGGCCTTGTGCAAATGTGGAAAAACTGATCGAATCGGTGGCCTTGCGAGGGCGGCGCAGTGCACCCCAACCTTTGCTGCTCATGACTACCTACAGGGTTCATTGGTTCATTGGAATGGTTACCAACATGGCAACGGTCACCAATACTATGCGATACTCTATCCGATATTTTCCAATATATTTATATATATATTTATATATTTATATGTGTGTGTATATGTATATATGTATATGCATATATATATATATATGTATATATATATATAGGTTTGCTGACCGTGGATCGTTTCCATTGAACTGTAGCTACCAACTGCATCTGTAGTATAGCTAGTTCCCACCCAAGGAATACAACCTTCCAGCGTAGGTGCCAAAATGTGCCAAAACCAATCCCGCGGTAAACATCTCCCAAATGGCCAGATTGGCTTGTGGCCGGATGTTACCCTAGCCATCTGCTGGCTGACCCGTGCCAATCTCACTTCCAAGGCTGTTCGTCTGCCCTCTTCAACAAACCCAACCAGGTATCACTAGTTGACACATCCCACAGGATTCTTGACCTCCCTGCATCCTTCACAATGGCCACGCCTGGGGGTCCAAAATATCGAAGAGTGTCCCTGGGTCTTCCACTGGAACCTCCATGCCTGAGCGGTTGGAGGGATTCAAGATTGGGTACAAGGTGGGTCCCCCTAGTTACAACTAGGATTTTAAACCATTTCACTACAGTTAAATCTACCGAAAACCCGTGCCAGTTGTTCCAAATCAACCCCTGCCAGTGGACCACTTGCACTGGTTCCAGAAAGACTGGGGAATCTTTGCCACCTTCCAAAACATGTGGGTCGTGCAGGGATGCAAATAGATTCAAATGGATCACCACCACCAACAACAACACGACTACCACCACCACCAGTAGTAGCAGCGGCAGCAGCAGTCCAATCATCACCACCACCACCACCACCACCACCACCACCACCACCACCACCACCACCACCACCACCACCACCACCACCACCACCACCACCACCACCACCACCACCACCACCACCACCACCACCACCACCACCACCACCACCACCACCACCACCACCACCACCACCACCACCACCACCACCACCACCACCACCACCACCACCACCACCACCACCAACAACAACAACAACAACAACACCACCAGCATCATCATCACCATTATCATCATCATCATCATCATCATCATCATCATCATCATCATCGAGATTCACGTGTTCCAACTATCATTTTGCTCCACCAGCCCAGCTCACCAACCAGTGCCAGTGACGGGTCAGGGTCTGCTGCACCGCTTCGTCGTTAAGGATCTCCACAAACTCCGTTCTTTCCAGGGTGCCACTGCCATCCTCAGCGACTCAGAGGATGTGCACCCCATGGGTTTCCCAGCTTCTTTAGGCGAAGTTCACTCGCGAAATGTGATGTGTTGCAGCGCACGGTTCAACGGGGCAATAGAATCATTATGTTGTATAGATTTGTATAGTCTGACTTTTGCTGCCAGGCTTAAGCTTAATGGCAGTTATGGTTTGAAAGTAGCATGAAGCACGTGGTTGAATCAAATGATTGCTGGTTGCCACCATCAATGTGGTCGAAGGTTTGCTAGGTCAAAGGTTTGCCCGTTGAGCGTGCGATGTAGGCGTGGGCTCTTTCTTCTTGATGGCGCACCCCCGCTTTCACACAATCACAAGACTCTGACCAACTGTTGATCTCTGATGATCTCGGGTACCCCTCTTCAAGTTTGGGCGATGCTGGGTTACCCTCCTGGGTGTGTGTGTGTGACAGATCCCGTGAGAAAGATTGGTACTTCATTAATTTGCCCATGTCCACTTGCACGAAACTTTGGGTTGTAGCTTCTTAGATTGGAAGTTCAAAACCCTCCGGGGATAGTGGTAAGTGCTTGATGGTGGAGCCGCATCAGAAAACCACGAGTTCTTCCCATGTTTTCACAATGTATCGTCAGATTCGTCAGCAACTGGATACGAACCGCTGATTTGTTATCGCTTCATCTCCCTAGTGTTCATCGTTGTCACTTGTCTGTGCCGCGAGTGATCCCTCCTGAACCAAATCTTGAGACCTTCTCAGCTACCATCAACATCAACATAAATCAACATCCATCAACATCCATCAACATCCATCAACTGCCTTTCCCTCCAAAAACTGGGCCCTTTCCAAAAGTCATGGTGGAACTGGCGCTTGCCGCGGATGGCCCATGCTGGGCCAAGCTGCGGCATCCGCCTCCTCGAAGAGTCTCCGGATGCTTTCCAACTCCTTGGGGCACTGCACACCAGGACCATCCCATTGAGATCGCCCTCACTGCAGTCCTTGTTGATACATGGTGCTTTCTCAAAACATGGGAAACCCCAATCATCCATTATCAGATTTATCAGTCATTTGTACTAATAAACCAGCCATTTTGGGGGTCCCCCATTTTGAGAAACACCCACATGTTGCTACCGATCACCTGATGAAGCACACGACCTCCATGAGGGCCGTCAACCACAAGGGCCCCAGCAGGGCTGCCGCCCTGCGATTCATCCGGCCGCGCCTGTCTCAGCTGTCGTTGCAAGCGTCGCTCCTGGAGGAGGCTGTGATGGCGAAAACTGATGCCTCCCAGGCATCACTTTGTTACATTACTAGGCTGACTAGGCTCCATAAATCAACCATGTTGGTGCGTTGTTTGTTGTTGTTGCTGATGCGGTTGTTGTTGTTGTTGTTGTTGTTGTTGTTGTTGTTGTTGTTGTTGTTGTTGCTGCTGTGGTTGTTGTGGTTGTTGTGGTTGTTGTGGTTGTCGTGGTTGTTGTGGTTGTCGTGGTTGTCGTGGTTTTTGTGGTTGTGGTGGTTGTTGTGGTTGTCGTGGTTGTCGTGGTTGTTGTGGTTGTTGCGGTTGTTGTGGTTGTCGTGGTTTTTGTGGTTGTTGTGGTTGTTGTGGTTGTCGTGGTTGTCGTGGTTGTCGTGGTTGTCGTGGTTGTTGTGGTTGTCGTGGTTGTCGTGGTTTTTGTGGTTGTGGTGGTTGTGGTGGTTGTCGTGGTTGTCGTGGTTGTGGTGGTTGTCGTGGTTGTCGTGGTTGTGGTGGTTGTCGTGGTTGTCGTGGTTGTGGTGGTTGTGGTGGTTTTTGTGATTGTGGTTGTGGCGGTGGTGGTGGTGGTGGTGATGATGATTGTTCTTGTTGCCGTTGCTGTTGTTGCTGGTGTTGTGATTGTTGTTGTCGTTGTTGCTGGTGTTGTGATTGTTGTTGTTGTTGTTGTTGTTGTTTTTGTTGTTGTTGTTTCTGCGCTGGTCAACCCGATAAAATGGGCACCCCGCTTTGTGGAAGGCCAAGAAAGCAGGTAACTAGCTAGGGGCTTCAACCAACGAATGGATTGTGACACTGCACACACACACACACATATACTTATATATATACATATATATATATATATATATCCTCGCAGCTAACACAAACACATACACACGCAAAGACAGGCACAATCCCAAAAATACTGTGGTCAAGCTTGGTCATCATCCCAGTCAATGGACGAACTTGGAGGTGAGAGGCTTTTGCATGTTTCAGATTACTTCTGTTCAATACACACCGGATAGCACCTGCCTCCACAAAAACATGTTCCACAAAACTATCATTGTTTCCATGTTTCCAGTTCCATCCATGCTACATGGAGCCCAACAACTGAATCGCTGGCCTGCAACTCCTGGTTCTGTTTCGCTGCATTGAGGGTGTTCTCCACAATGACCTGGGCACGTCTCTCCCATGCTCCTGCTTGGGCTCGCAGGCGCTTACGGCTCTGGCGAAGTGGTGGCTTCCCTCCATCGAATTGAGATGAATCCGAACCATCCTATGGGTTTCATGTGCTTCATCAATGTTAGTGGCTAGCTACCTATAGCATGCTATAGCTATCTAGTCATCATCGGCCAATCCTCATGAAGCTGCTATGCACCAGTCGTAATCATTCAACGCCAAGCACTACAATGAACCATCACTAACCAAACATCATCATCCCGGGAAAGTGGATGATTTACTGTACCGGAATGGTGGGTGGAATCCGCCCATAAGTCCACCGATCACCATCAACCACTATGGAAAATGGCTGCTAATTCTCATAGCTGGTCACTTGACCACTGAGAATAGGCACCCATTTTGACCCAGTTCAATCATAATGTTTAGGCGGTAGAGCTTGACTGGCTAAAACGGCTGCACTGGAGCATTGAAGTTTTTTTCTCAAACTGCAGCTGTAACCAGCTGAAGTATTCACCAGGCACTTCAATAAGCCCAGTGCCACAAGTGATGTCAGCTGACTTGTGTCAAAGGCTTCCTTCCATCCCCTTCTACCTCTTCCAGGCCCACCCCAACATGTGGCATCGCCCCAGCGACGCCAACGATAATGTTCAGGATGCCGAAGGTGGTCAGGAAGAGGAACAGCCTTGGAACCGAGCTCTCAGCAACCGCATCTCCCTGGCCCCGCAAAAGCGCCGCAACTGGTCTCGACGACCGGAGCCTATCCTCCATCCCCTCCCCATGGATCCATCCCCACGTCACCGAGGATCAAAAACACCACGAAGAAGGCAGGTTGAACTTTCAAAATCGGCCGGGCGAAAACCTGCAGACGTGTGGTTGGGTGCGCGCCCAGCGCCCCGGTTCACATGGTGCGAACAGTCATCCTACAATGGGGGAGGAGCCAACGCCGTAACAATGATACAAACGCAGATTTATTCTCATACCAAAAGACATGTATCAAACTATGAAAAATATGCGAAACTATATGCGGACATGCAAATGATGAATGTATGCATGTGTGTGTGTGTGCGCAGGTCGTGTCAGTTAAACATCTATTAAAGCATTTACTGTAAATGGAATATGTGCCCGACGCGTGCTAATGAAATGCGGCATGGAACAACCAAAAAGTGGTCTCTCCAAAACCTTGCTGCTCTTGGATCAGTTGGACCTGAATATTTGTAGGATCCTTCAGATTCCTTCAGAGCACCCGTGGCGTGAACATGGCGATGACACACGGAACCTTCCCTCCAAACCAGCACCGCCGACTGTGTGCCTGGCTCCAAGACTCAAGCCTAGGACCGCGAGGTCTGTCACACACAGTTCTGGAAACGAACAGCAACCGATCCGGCTGAGGGTGCAAGGTGGGCCCCTAATCAGCTACAAATTGATTGATGACTAACTTAACTAGGGCAATTCCTACCAGTTACAGGGGTTTACAACCCAAGTTATAACTGCTGAGGACCCACCTGGTGCGCGGTTAGCGATCCATTTCCGCACTCGAGATGACCAATCCTTTGGGAAGGTCCTGCTGCTAGTTCCCAGGGAGATGTGAGATGTGTGCAGTGTCCATGTGCAACTTTTTCTGTGTCAAAAGCTCGCGATTTACATGTGCACCGCGTCCGGCTGACGATGCCGCGCCACCTCATGCAATCGCACGAATGTAAAAGAAACATCTCCAATATGATAACCGGCCTACAAACAACTGAACACTCATCATGAGCCATGATTCATCATCAGGTTTTCTCTCGATCGCCCAGGGAGTTCAGCCGAGCTAAGGGTGATTCATTATCAATGAATAATGTTAACCCAGGATTAATGAACCCCAGGCTTTTGGGGGATACCCCCTGTTAATCAACCAGGGGTTTATCAATCCTGGGTAGGCATTATTGACCATGGTCATTTACCAACAATGATGGTCCGACGCAACATG
>VSDK01009907.1:327020-345305 GCA_009767595.1 Symbiodinium kawagutii
GGGAAAGAGCTCTGCAACTGTTGCGGAGCTGGCCAGTCACTTGTCACACCAATACTACCAACCATATGATTAATCCTTAACTGTTAAACATTACCGTAGTAGCCGTCAAGTCAAATAAGTAGCCATCAAGTTTTAACAGTCACAGCATCAACCATTGACTGGGTACAGTTAGGAGAACAATTGTCAATAATTAGATAATAAATCATCATAATCATCATCATCATCATCATCATCATCATCATCATCATCATCATCATCATCATCATCATCATCACAAATCGCCATAGATAGAAATAAAAGTTGTAATGATAAGTAGCAATAATGATAAATGCAGTCACACATTATTGTTACTAGTTATTTTTGTACATGAGGAACGTTCATGATAATAGTAATAATGATAATAGTAATAACAATAATAATAATAAGTAACAATAACTCATCTAACTAATGAATGATGATATGCATAATAAGATCAAGGCTCGGTGCCATCGGTGCCCCAGTGCAGCCCTTGGGAGGCGACCTACCTGCTAGATAGAAAGGGAATCCAACGGCGCAGGCTCAAATGCCTGCATGATAATAGCACGTGAGGTTTCTCAAAACAGGGGGTCCCCTAAAAATGGATGGGATTTTTCGCCTGCGCCCTGCCACAGGACCTGTAGCGACGCCATTACCAGCCAAACCCATGGATGGTTTGTTACTATAGACATCTAGAGACTATAAACGATTAATATTTGAGGATTTAGGGGTACCCCTATTTTGAGAAACACCCATATCTACCTACATTACATCTACAAATCCTTTCAATGTACCTGTCAGTCTACCTATCTATCTGCCTATGCATCCACCTATCTGCGAGCCTGTCTCATCTTGTCTCATAATCTCATGTATCTATATTTACGGCATCTACTCTATTTTTCCGTATTTCATCAATCCATCTGTTCATCTATGTGCCCAACGCATGCCAACACATCGGTCAAATCTGTCTGGTTTCCGTCAGTCTACCTGCCTTGTCATCTAGCCTTGGCAAATAATCCACATAAACTCAGAACCTCAATCTGTACTATGCGGTGGCTACCCCATAACTCTGACTATTTACATCCAATGACCAGTTGGGCCTGGAATCTGTTTGTTGGATGTAAATAGTCAAAGGCCCAACCTGGCTGTAGATATGGTAAACCAAAAGCAACTAATGGTTTAACTAGATTCTTTACCATTGAATGTTTGTTACGGCTATGCACTAATGAAAATCCTAGTATGAACTACTAAATAGCCATACTACATATTCAATCATGGTTGATGCGGTTGATAAGGGCAATGGTTGATAATGGTTGCTGATGGTCAGTGATGACTAGGCTATAACCAATGAAGAATGATTTTCGATAATGTGGTTAATTGTTAAAATTACAAATCCTGGTTATTCTTACCATTTGTTAATCATTGGTTAACTTGATGATATAACCAGGATTTACCACTGGTTATTCTTATGAACAGGTCCACCTTTTGGGGTCATGAGATCAGTGGTCCAGCTTGTGCTCCAGGTTTTTCGCTGCGCCAAGGCGCGTGATGACTTGGAACAAGGTGTACATCCTGCAGCGGCAAGGCCAGCCGAGGGGGTAGGGCATGGGCAGATGTGATGAATGATGGTTCACTTATGATCAGTGGCCAATATTCGCAAAATGATGGCGAAACAATGGCGAGATACGGTGAAAACGTGGTTATACAAAATAACTAATAGTCAAATATCGGTTTATCAATAGGTGAAAGTTAAGCAATGGTTGAATTTTTGTGAGTAAAAATAATCTCCCTAAAGTTTCATAAGAACTATGGCAAAGTCTGCTTTGTTCTGGTCAAGACATGTCCAGACTGGTGTGGTTTCAGTGGGCCAATGCGGGCAGCCAACCAGTGAAGCTTCAGACGCTGCCCCCGGTGGCGCCAAGGGACGCGGCGGGCATGCTGCCGAAGTACTCCCCGCAATCCTTGGAGAAACGGAAGCGATGTGAACCGAAGACCCGGGCACCAACAAGGCGAAGCCAAAAGCTGTTTCGCAAGCCACTGGAAGGATGTTCCGCGTTCGCCCAAAGGTCCTCAAGTCATCACTGGAAGGATGTAGCGATGTACCCGGGATGCTACCCGTTGCTACCCACGTTTGAGCCGCCCTAGTCATACTACTGAGCCCCCAGGGACTGAACACCTGAGGCATGCCAAGCTGCGTCCCAGTCCCTGAAGGCACCGAGACAATTCAGCGTGTATCGCAGAAAGATGGCGAACCTCGGCGGTTGATGGCTGTTGCATGTGGGCGGCCAGGTCTTGCAGGTCGCAGATCTTGATTCGAGATCTTGATGCTGTGGGGCTGCCTTGTGGAGGGGGACACCTGGGCAGGGTGCCCTTAATGCCTGTGAGAAACTAGCTATTCCCTTCATGTCTTGCGTCCTTTACCTTGAGGCTGGACCTTTCAGGAAGGCCGTGTTCTCAGCAGGCTTTATGATGCAACCAAGCAGCACATAGACGACCACTGTCAGAAGCATCAGCACCTAAAGTGGCACAAGACATGGAGGACGTGCATCAACACCAGAGTAAAGCAAGGCCTGAGGAAAACAGTTTCAAGAAGCTGACGCCAAAGAACCCAAAAGAGCGTGCTTAAGGACTCTCTGAAGCCCACAATGATGAGCCAGAGGTTCTTGAAAAGTTTCCTCAGCTCTGTCCGAAAGCCAACTTCTACCAAGAGGAGGGGTTTGACTGACTGTGGCAGGAAAGCAGTTTCTCATCCTCGAATTTTCATAATTCCCTAGGCGAGGCTAAAATCTAATGGGCCATAGCGGAAAGTCCTGTCAATGTATCTAGTCTTAGAGATCCGAAAGAATGGACAACACTCAGCAGCAAATAGGTGCGTCTGTGTATGGTTTGGAGGCACCACAGATTCTCCAAGCCACATCAAACGAATCAGGCGGAGGAGTCGTAACATTCGCAGGATGCGCACCTCAGAGAGGAAGGTCACGAGAAAACATCCACATACCATTGGCCAAACCAACAACCAAAAAATCAAACGTGATAAGAAAAACTGACAAATAAACACAAATAGACAAACAAAATCACAAACAAACAAGCAAGCAAGCAAGCAAGCAAACAAACAAACAAACAAACAAACGACCAAGCAAGCAAAGAAACAAACAAACAAACAAACAAACAAACAAACAAACAAACAAACAAACAAACAAACAAACAAACAAACAAACAAGCAAGCAAGCAAGCAAGCAAGCAAGCAAGCAAGCCAGCAAACAGTTGCAGGACAGTACAGCAAAAAAAGAAGCTTCGTACTTTCCTGGAGCCAGCATATGGGCCCCCCTTCAAAATGAAGGAGAGAACATGGAGAGAACAGTAAATGGCTTCCCCCAGGGAGCTGTGCATTTGCACTCTTGTCTAACATTCAACCGCCGTCAGTGAGCATCACTTAGGCACCACTTGGCTACCAGAATAGTGACATCCAACAAAATCAACAAAAGTCAAGATCAAATTCACTGACACTACCTCAGTTCAACGCAGAATTTGGCTCTCACCATTCCCCTGAGCTGAAAGATTGCGAATTCTTCGCGGTTCGGGTAGATAAAACGGATGCTGGCTATTGTTGGATACAGCAACAGTGTGGGAGATGGTATTTTTTGCCAGGGCATCCAGTGGTTTTGCCCCGGATAAAGTCATTGTTAACTATTCTTTGCGATTCTCAGCCATGACTAGCCATGGTCCCGAGTGGATACTGTAGGCACCTTCTTGTGGAACTGTTCATGGCTTAGTTAACCATATCGAACCATCGCCAACCATGAGTAACCAGTGTCAGCCGTCATCAAGCATTATTATTATCATCATCATCATCATCATCATCATCATCATCATCACTATCATCATCGTCATCATCATCATCACCATCATCACCATCATCATCACCACCATCATCATCATCATCAATTCCCTATTAAGTCGGTTGTTATCCCCCATGATTAACAACCATCAATGCATCAATGCATGATAATCGCTATTTGCCAGCCACCACCAGCCATTGTCAACCAGTATGTTTAACATGTTCAGCCATTACTTTCCAGTGTCATCCATGATCAGCCATGCCTGTTGAACGACCCGGTGGCCTCAACCGGCACCAAGCGTCGATACGTATGACCCCCAGGCCGCTGACACCGTCGCCCGCTGTGAAGGGAATGACCCAGGCTTCGGCAATGGCCAGTAGCACCAGGCAGAAATCCAGCACCTCAGGCCGCAGGGGATGAGAGTCCCGAGATGTCTCCAATGCATAGAGAACTTCAGGGGATGAGAACCGGATGAACCGGTTTTTTGTGTTTTCTTTCCATGCGGAGTTGGGGTCTCTTGGGATCTCTTGGGATCATAATATGTTCTTCTTCCCTCCTGGCTTGGACCTGCTAAAGCGCGCAACACAGCCGTTGTATCTTCTGTTGGGATATCAGTTGGCATATGGATATCTTGACCAATCATCTTGGGACTATCATGATGTCCAGCGAGTTGCTATTCCCAGCTAGATGACTCTCGGGCAATCAGTTGGGATATGGGATGATGGATAGTAATGAAGCTGCCTGAGTCATGAAGCCTAGGTGGCCTAATTCAACGGTGGTGCTTGGCAAAGCCGTATCAGTTGGATGACCCTCCCCTGAAGGTTAACTGTTCACCAAACCGATTGATCACAGCTATCCATAAATCAGCATCAGCTGCATAGACCGCATAGGCAAACGGTAATTCCATGAGAGCTATTCCTTTCCATAGCTCATGTCCAAGCTATTCCTTTCCGTAGCTCTTGGACACAGCTCATAGCTAGTGACTTGAAGGAAAAAGCCGACGAAATATCACCGAGCTGCATTATAGCTGCTGAGGAAATATCCCCATCGCCTCAATTGCGCAATTCTCATGCGGCCCTGAAGGGCTCCGCACTTCCTTCCCCAGGGTGGGTCAGTTGATTTGGTGAGGAGTCTTTACCTTTTAGGAGCGGTTTCTGATGGATGGATCCTGGAGATCCATGCGAATGACCCCCAAATCTGATGGTAAATCAGCCGCAACTCATTGTAAAGCTGGTGGTTTAGTCAAAGCTGGATCGACCATTGGTGGAGACTGACGGAAAAAGCTGTTAAACACTCAGCGGCTCCGAGCTGCTGCCATCTGGCTGCTCCAAACTGCGTTTTGCAAGTGTCCGGAATCCGGGAATTGTACCGATTTATGATTTATAGCTACACATTTCCCAACATAGGTTGGTTAACCAAATTGATCACCTTTGGTCAACCCTGACTAAATAGTTTGTGTCTCTTAGTCACCATTTTTCACCGCCGTTCCTGTTGCTCACCGTCCTACCGTGCCTGATCAGTGACAATTGCCTACAAATGGCGAATACTGGGCAAAACAACAACCAACAATGGGAGGAAGGCCAATCAAACTCAAAAAAACGTTCTGTTCTGCGATTGATCGGTCTTGGCATTTCATCTTCGGATGTCCAAAGGCTTCAGCCCAAATGAAAATGAATGCCAATTCACCCTCGAGGAGTTGTGGCCTGCATTTTAAAAAAATAGGAGAAGACCGGAGAAGACCAACTATGCAGCATTATTTGGATGATTCCTGTGGATAAGGATAACTTCAACTCTGCCTGTTGCTAAGTAAAGGGCAATATCCTCGCCTGTGGCTCACATTTGCCTCACATCGGATCCCAACAAGACCTGACTGATTGGCGTGGGGACGACATGTGAAAATTGTGAAAACCCTGAGGCCCTTGTTAAGTGACTGATTGTTCTGGGTGTCGATGCTGCCCAGATCAACTGATACTTTTCAATACCCATAGAACAGATCCGATTCTGGGGCACGTTGCTGAAGCAACCAAATGATACAATTTGAACAATGGCGAGTTCTTGCTTCGATCAGGTTGCAGAGACTTCATCTTCAGGATCATCTCGCTGATCCACAGAACGCAAAAGAAGTTCTCCACCACGATCCATCCAACATCTCCAGATTGAGCCAAATCTACTTCGAAGCCCATCAAAAGGGCATTGATGGCGATCATGATGCCAATGCCGGATTCGAACTCCTGCGAGGCAAGGGAAGCAGTGAACACAAGGGCCGTTTTCCAGCATCCCAGGTTATGAGAAGAATGGGCAAAACTTGGGAACCCCATGGAACCCCCAATCTATGCCCTGTCGAAAAAGACGGAAATCGACCAAAAAACTGATGTTCGCAGGTTTCGCCGTGAACCCGGGGACTCTTCTACCCATTGAGGCTTATATACAGAGAGGCCCAGCGATAAAACTCCCAGCAGCAACTGCTGATGCTAACGGACGATGATGACATGTGCAACTCTTCTGTGTCACCATCTGGGTGAACGGCAGCCATGCTCCATCGCCAACCCCCCCGGCGCAATCTCCGTGCGCTCGACCAGGGGAACCCAGGGGACTTCCTCCTCTTCCTGGACATCTGCCACTCCTGACGCGGTCGAATGATAGTCAACCACTGCGGAAAAGATTGCAGTTGATGATGACTGATTCTGCATCATGGATCATGGTGCTAATGTTTTATGATGTTTAACTACCATCTGGTTTCACCACTCCCTGTAGCTCTAAATCGCTCCCCCTTTAAAGGGATTGAACGGTATACCCCTGGCGACCCTCATCGCTCCCTGAGAATCACCAGCTATTGCTACAATGGTTGGCTGCTGGCGCTCGTCGAAGCCTAGGGGGCTAAGCGTCAGACAGTTGGGACCGCCCCGCAACGGTGCAGCCGGTGTCACGTCCTTGTTCCTCGAGGATTTCTTGGAAATGATCATCCACCTCCTTCTTGGAGTAGGCCTGACCCGTTGGATGCCCATGGTCCGATTCAACAGTTGGGCAATGAAACTCAGTGCAAACTCTTCAGGCACGATTATCTTATCTTTTCTTTTCTTTTCTTATCCTATCCTATCCTATCCTATCTCTCCATCTCCACCGGCATACTCCTAAAAGCCCGAACCATCAGGCCTTCCGGGTGAGCCAACCCCAGTTCACAGCTGTCGCCGTTGTGGCAAACGTGCGCCGCCCATCCCGGGGGCGTCGCCTTGGACACGCGGCTCTCCGTCAAGCTGCGGTTGCTCTCCTCGCTGTGGACCTGGCGCTGTTGGTTTTCCCCACCAGGGCAGCACTGGGATCGCTGGTGGATCAACTGGAGATTTCTAAGGGAGGAGAATGGAGCAGATGATCAACTGGAGATCTGAGGGATCAGCTGCATGATCTGTATTTTTTTTGCCAGGGCATCCAGTGGTTTGTATTATCTGTATGATTCATACAATTCTAGTTGATCAAAGTGATCGATGGGTAATGAGGGGATCAACTGGAGATGATGATACCAACTTGATGTCAAGCTTTTTCGCGAATGAAGACTCCCCTTGCCATTTTTGTGGAACTGGTGGAGCTTGTGATGGAGCTTGGTTTCTTTGATGTCACCTCAGGTGATCAGTGAATCAAAGCCTTCATGCAAACACATCTAAAGATGCGGGTCCAAAGTTGGAAAGGGCTTGTGAAGAAAACTGCCCGGAAAACAAGTTGCTTGCTGGATGGATTCCAGCATGTCAAGTGTAGGCGCATATATAAGAATGCTAACAGCTGCCGGGCATCTGTGTGCCTGTGATGGGCCTGTTCAAGGTTGGAAACTTGATGACCAAATTCATAGGCGGAGTGGCATTGCCAAATCTTCACACGGGATGACGCAGGGGGGTCTGCTGATCAGTGATCATTGGATCAGAACCTACAGATGTATGGCCATGGGACTCCCCTGACCCTTGATGCCTACGTTCAAACAACATCAACCGACATCAAGCAACATCAACCAACATCAACCAACCAACCTCACCTGGCCTGAACCAACCAACATGAACATCAACTACAACCAAACCATCCAACCAAACCATCCAAACCAACCATCCAAACCAACCATCCAAACCAACCATCCAAACCAACCATCCATCCAACCATCCAACCATTGCCTCCGCATCTCCAGCCCAGCCCTTCCCTTCTTCCGCGGCGCACCACTTTCGGGGTTTCCGCCCCCAAGCGCGGTCGACTCGAGCTCGCAGCGCTTCGCGCGGAGATGGCGGAGCCAGGTCTAGGGCTCTTCCTTGGGGCGGCTTGGGATGGGAAGGCCATGAGATCAACAGTGGTGGTGGTGGTTATGATGGCTGGCTATGGTTGTGATGGTATCATCATGGTTAAGATGGTTGATCTTAAGGATAGTGTGGTTGATGCTTGATCTTAACCATGATGATCGATGGTTGATCTCAACCATGATGATTGATGGTTGATCCTAAAGGTGGCTAATGTGAACCCAGGAGTAATGAACCCTCGGTTTCTTACTTGGAGGTAAGCATTGTGATGAGAAGCCCAGGCTTTGAGGGGAATAGCCCCTATTAATCAACCAGGTTTGATGGTCGATCTTGACCACGATTAAAGGTTGATCTTATATTGCGGGTGGTTGATGCTTGACCTCGACAGTGGTGGTGGTCTCATCGACTGAAGGTGGGGGTCAGTCAAGGTGAACTCTACAGATTAACCATGATTAACCATCAGTAGCCACCAAAGCAACCATCATTAGCCACCAAAGTAAGCATCATTAGCGATAGTTGTCTGGAAAATCTAGAGTTTACTGGTAAACTGAGTGCTTAACTGCAATTTACCATCATTAGCCACTGGACCAATCACTATTGACCACGTTTGTGAAAACGATTAACCAGCAATTGACCATGGTCAACCGTTAACGAACTATGATGTACCATCATTATCAAAGTCATTAGCCCAACTGCACATTGGGCTGGGTCAGCTTAACCATCATTCACCAAAATGGCTGGCAACTAGCCATCACTTTTCACCTCCATGGGTTAACCATCATGAGCCACCACCTCTTTCATCCCATTCTCTAGGTGCACAAACTCATTGCAGCCAGGCATCTGTGAAGCCAGGGGCAGGGTAACCACCTCCGCTGGAACGCCATGGTGCACATGGCCTATCTGATAGGCCCTATCAGCACCAAAATGCTGGCTCATAGCTGGTTGATAGCTGGCTGATAGCTGGTTGATAACTGGTTGATAACTGGTTGATAGCTGGGCAGTGGTTGATCCACTACTAAGCTGGTCAGCACTGTGAAACAAAACCCATCAATATCCATTAATCACAGCGGTTAATTCAGTGCAAAAGACATGATCGACAGAGCTTGTACAAATCTCTTGTAGGCCATGTCTTCTCATCATCCTTAATCACCGTGATCCCTAGCCCACTTTTTGAATGCTGCACTCTGACATTTGCCGATGCCTTCTCACATTCACATGGAACTCCGTCCAAGGACCCCATGTGCTCTCTCTCTCTCGCATGCCCACCCTGCGATTGGCATCCAACTTGAACCTAACAATGCTACCAACTTGTCCCTATCAGTGCAGGCACTCCTGTGCCAACAAAAATCTTGGTCAACAACCTCTGGCCAAGCAAACGGGAAAAAAGTTGACACCAACCCCTCCGAAGTGTGAATAAACCAGTGACCAGGCACTTTTGTTAAACCCGGATTCACATTTCAGCCCAGTCGCAAGCCTGAGGCCTTGCATAGATTCTCGGCAGTTGAGTTTACATAGGCATGCGATACCATGCATTTTTACACAGGGATAGGCAAATGTGTACTTCTTGGCAACGGATGGAAAAACCTGCGTATGTTCAATACCTGGATGAAAGGACACAAGGGATGGATCGTTGGAAATGTAAAACCTTGGTTGATGAGACCTGGTTGAAACTGGGAAGCAATCCAAGTCGACATCTTAGAATCACAAGACTCCGTTGATACGGAGCACACCGGCAAAAGGCTTTTCGTCAAAACAGCCCAATGGATCACGAATGGCAATAGCTGGCTAGTGACCCATAGCATTCCAAAGCTCATACAGCATATGCTGGTCATTTCCGTCAAGCTACTTAACCGGCCGGATTTGGACTAATAGCTGGTTGCTAGTGCATTGCCCATAGTCGTTAAGCTGGTCGAACCATATGCACCATAGCTATTCCTTGCTATCAACCATAGCAATCATTCTTAACCATGGACTCCAGCTGTTAACCACTATTAGCTTTTAATAGCTGGTCCTTCGTAATCCAAACAGAATCATCAGCCACAGCTATTCAGCAGGCTTGGTGCTGAAGCTGACAGCAGCCCCCACCTTCGGTGCTTCTGCCGCCTGTATAGACTTCCGCCGCGCCCTGGAAAGAGGTGCAGGAGAAATGGTTCTCCAAGTAGTAATGGGCATTAGGAATGATGATGAATAATATTGGTCAATAATGATATTTTTTTGCGAGGGCTTCTCAGAGGATTTGCCCTACTACTGCCCTACGCAGTTCATGGAGGCAGCGCTGCACCATCTCTAAAGGGGCTAATTCATGGAAGAGACGGGCGAAGAAAAATATGTCAATAATGATCATTACCAGATTGAATATTGAAAAATTAGCACTACTATTGAATAATTCGCAGTATATGAAAAATAATATTTGTTCGCAAATTAGTTGGGCATTAGGCTATAGTAGTTCTGGTAATGATGGATAATAATGATAAATGTTTTTCAATAATGGTCAACAAAGGTTGTAAGAATGGTTAGAGTACTAGTGGTTGTAAAAATTAACTAGCAATGATTCGCAATAACAAGCAATACTTACCAATAATAATCCTGATTCAAAAATTATGGTCAATAGTCATCACAAAGCTCTAGTTAATAATAGTGATCAATAATACTGGTTAAGACGGTCAAGAATGATGGTTGAAATTACCGGTTCATAATGATGGCTGATAACAATGGCTGATAATGGTTGTACAGTAGTAATGTGCAATAATACTTGGGAAAATGGTTTGTTTGTTTTTTGTTAGTAATAGTGACCATAACAATGGTTAATCCTGATGGTAAAGAATGGAAATGAGTAGTGATTAACAATGGTGGATGGTAATGGTGGTTACCAATAGTGCTTGATACTAGTAGTGGTGATATGGCTAGCAATGACGATCCATGAAGGCCAATGCTGGTGCTTGGTATTGATGGTAATTAATGATGATGGATAATCATAAGTATTGATGGTAACAATAGGTTTCAGAATCTGGGTGTCATAGCTGGACTCAGTGGCTGAAAAAGATTACTGTATCCTTGGTGATTAAATGATCCTTCAAAAGGTGGTTAGTAACGAAGGCTAGCAATTTATAATGGCCGTGCAATGTATCAATATATGTTTTTGCCAGGGATTCCAAAGGGTTGGCCCGATGCCGGTCCGCAGCTTTGCTACGGAGCCCGGCTACTTGCATTGATACATGATAATATAAGTAGGAATCGAAATACCAATAATAATAGTAATAGCAATGATAATAACAATAATAGTAATGATAATCAATCATTGACAACATGATGACCCTAGCAACCTCCGCAAAAGGCGCAATCGTTCTCCCACATGCATATTTTATAGACATAATTTGTGCGTGGGCGTGTGTCCAAGTATCACGCAGTATGCATGCATGATGATGCATGCATGATGATGCATCATGATTTATGTGTATGCATCGATGTTTCAGGCAATTTTTTTGGTCCTGACTTGAGGCAGAACTGCCTGCTTTCTATGGGGGGATTTGCTGCCTCTTATGTTGGATTGCCATTCAGCATTGGGAGCACCATTGACCAACTGGATCCGACCACTTGCTGAAGGCGCGTGACATTTTTTGTATCCCCGCCATGGTCACCTGTTATACACCACCAGTCATGAACTGACACTGTCTTGGACCACCATTATTAGTAATGTAGCACTACCATCCACCATCATTCTTCGCTACCGCCTGCCCATGCCACCGCGTCGCATCACTGCTGCAACCGCCATCTCTGCAAGGTTGCAATAACATCCTCAGTTACGTGGTCGGTTTCAGCATGTTTCAGCCAAGGGATCTCTTGATATTGTCTTCTCTGAGGAGCCGCCCAAAGAATACAATTTTATTTGCATGGACCTTGCAAGGGCAAATTTGGTCGGGAAAAATGATCATGTTGATCCATCAGCCCTCAACAAAGAAACTATCCCATAATTCTTTTGGTTCATGGGTGTGTCGGTGGCATCACCAACGGCCAACTTACTTGGCACACAGGATTCTGTCATCAACTTTTTCCTTTGAAGTGGAGAGACTCATCACTTCTCTCAGGCCATCCTCCCGAAGCGTCTCATCACTTGCAAGTTCTGGCCTATACCAAACTTACAACAGCCTCCTTGCAAACCCCACTGGTTCCCCAACGCCCGCCCCACAGAAAGACTTTCTGCAAAGGCGCAGGTACTGCGACTACTACATTAACAGTTCTTCGCAACTTGAGCCGGAAAAAATCGGAAACAACTCAGCAGGCCCGGCACCCCACGCCCTGGAGGAATTGGTGGCGACCCTGCGGCCATGAGGGATATGTTCTACTGGCGATGCTTCCGTAATTGACAGTTACAGCTTGATATGTTGGCGAGACTCTGTGTGTGTGACTAGTGACTAGTGGATTTGTTACCTTGAGTTCCACAGATTCAGTTGCACAGATATTGGCAATGGCCTCCAGGCCACCCAAAAAATTTGGAAATACTGGCCAATACAGTCCAACATCACCCATATTGTGTCTCCTGACTATCAGGCTGCAGTGATGCAGTCAGGGCATACCAGGAGATCATACTCTTTCAGGATTTAGGATGGCCATGGATGGCCCGAAAATCAGAAACCCTCACCTGTTACTTACCTGGCCTCCAGGGTAGCCGTGAACATCATAGAAACACCTGCGAGCTCCGCGCGCGGCCTTGCCCTCGTTGTGGAACTGCAGCACAGCTTGCGTGGCTTGGCACACGCCCAAGGCGGTGGGCTCAAAGCCAAGCGATGCCACCAGGGGCACCTTAGCTGGGAACCAGGGGCACCTGGCCATGCCATGAACCGCCGTGGCGCGACCATCCCCCGTGATCATATTGTTGCTCATCAGGTTGCCATGAGATTGAACTAGTGCGCACCACCGCACTCTGGCGACAAGGTGGACCAATTATTGCCCATCTTGGTGGATCTTGTGACCAAAGACCTGTCCGTCTTCATGCCAACTCTGGTCTACAACCGCCAGGTGGTTCCAAGCCGGGTCTGCCATTGCCATAACTTCCATGGGGGTGGCCGCTTCATCTTGGGTATAGATGCAGCCATTGCTAGCATGTCAGCACTGAGAGGGATGCTGGGTACTCCCAACCATCCCAACTCATGATCATCAATAGGGAAACCCACCAGCCAGCTGGGGATACATCAATTTATGGACAACCCCACATCCCTGCTTTCGACATCAGTACTCTCGTGGAACCTAACAGCTTGACACACGAGCACTGATCCTTGGATGCGGCCGTTCGTTTCCAGAAACCCATGGACCCAGGCCCCACACAACCAAGGCGCTTGAATGGCAAGACCTGGAGGGTGCGGCTCTGCCAGGTGACAAGCATCGGACCAGGGGAGGGTAAACCAATGATATCTGTAGCAATCACCAGGAGGAAAACCATGGGAAAACCCATAGGAAAACCATGGGAACCTGCACCCATGGGAAAACATGAAAACTCCAGCCATTCTTGGGGGTGCACGGTTTATGGGCGCAGGCTGACGGCTTGTCATCGCATCACCGATGAAATGGCTGCGACACGATCTTTGAAGGTTGGTTAGGCCACCTGCCCACAGGTTGAAAGCTAGATATACTACTATGAAAAATATTAGCCGACCAAGCAACCTGTGGGTAATTCGTCGGTAAATAGAACATGTTTGAAACCACCAGCCAGTACGAACAGAAATGCCGCTCTGAGATTCAAAATGGTACTGATATTGAGTGGGAAGAAAAAACATTTGGCTTGTTGATAGAAATCCCGCACACCTTTCGTGAACATTCCAAAAATGGTCAACCGCCGTTGAGCTCCACATGAATGTGAGCATGAAGCATTCCCATCTGAATTTGTACTTTCATTTTGGTTGACCTGGGAGGCAATTCTTTTTTCGCACACTCAGCGGGCCAATTGAAGAACCTACAAATGGTTGGTTTCCCGCTGATTGCTGGTGATGTCCGTGGCTCTTGCTGGTAGTTCTCCTGCATCAACAGTCAAACCATCAACCACCATTTTTTTTATATATGTGGCCACAGCTGAAAAAATCATCAAGCATGATGAACCATCGTTAGCTTTTTGTCTGCCGTCACTATGAATCTGCAACCATCATTGGTAGCTATGAATTTATCACTCAATTAACCAACTAATTAAGACTGAATTAAGAAACTAATAAACCACTGAATACCACTGACACTTGATGGGTAGTTGGTAGCCAACCATTAGCCATTGAATCACCTAAGCATTCTCAACCTCCGTTCCTGTCTACCCATTCCTCTGCCGAGATGCAGAGTTGCTGTCGTAGGTGCGCGTGCTGCTCTACAGGAGCAGAGGCCAGCATGCTCCACAGCTCCTTCCTGAGCAGTAGCAATGGGAATCTGAGGGGTTAAATGTAGGGGGTCCTCAAAAAGGGCTACCCCCAAATCATCCTCTATTAGCTTTTCAATGGGAATCTCAGCTCTTTTTCCCCGCAAAGATCCGCAAAGAGTGCAAAAACGAATCTTACAGTAGAAATGAATCAGAAACAAACGACGCCATCCCTCTCAACAATGGGAATCTTAGTGGTTACGTATTCGTTGCTAGTATTCATTGACCATCGTGGGTCATCTTAGTAGATCATCCATTTCCGCCAACATTAGTGGTCAAACATGGGATTAACGATCAAAAAACCGACACGGGATTTGTAGGAACCTAGAATAATCCATTCTCGTCAATGTTAGTGGCTGAACAGTTGTAAACATGGGATATCATGGGATCAACCCATAATGTTAAACCGTTCCCATCCAATCCCCGATATTGGTGGCTAATCATGTAATGGTTGATCATGAAATCTCAATCTCTCTTGCTGATAGTAGTTAAAAGCCGTCCAAAATGACTAATCTTCAGAATTAGCCACCCCAGAAAGCCTGGCATATTCAGAAATCATCAGGAATCTATTCCTTTTAGGCTTTTCCAAGGGTTTAATGGTGCGGGCAAGGGGAATCATCTGGGATCATTTGGGATCGTTTGGTGATGGATGCCACCACTTTCACTTTCTGCGCCTGCCCACAAGGGCAACTCGGCGCCCATGAACAAACCTAAGGATCTAGAAACAATGCAGCTGCCAAGAGGATGGCTTAGCGCCTGATTGGTCGCCCCAATTTCCAGCTGAGCCACTGGAAGTCAGGCTTGGAGTAGGCTGCAATCTCTGCCTCCTGACATCGCTGACCCACTCGACCGCTGAGAAATGCTGAGAAGAGTTTATGACCTGTGAGCTGGGAATGATTCAACCAACCAACCAACCAACCACCCACCCACCCACCAACCAACCAACCACCCACCCACCCACCAACCAACCAACCACCCACCCACCAACCCACCGCACCATGGGGAAGCTGCTGGGCTCCTGCAACTCCACCACCTGCTGCAAGGACAGGGACGGTGGTGCCAGGACATTGGCCGCCACCGCAGCCTGGCAAGCTACCAAGATCTGGTGCTCGAGCAACTCCTGAGGACCGACCCCAAAACTCCCACGGCGCTCACAGCTTCATGGGTACCATGTGGTGCCCATAGGGAATACCATCTGAGCGCTTCTCAATTTTTTGGGAGTTTATTACAAATTAAAAACGATTCATGTCAAGGATGATTTAGGGGTACCCCTATGGCTTGAGAAACCACCATATGGGTGAACACATGGTATAACCCATCCGTGAACCAGCATGGGTTTCTTGGCGAACAGTTGGAGTGTGAACCAGTCCCGACGAACTTGTTTGAGGTGTGAAAGAGCCAGGAAGCCCCTGGTTCAAGCCCCAACCCCAGCAATGCAGCTTCTTTGGGTCAGTTTACCCGCCTTATATGGCTGATTACCTTTCTTATTTGGATGACTTTGGGTCTGAAAGCGGCCGGAGAAACACTAATGCTATGCTATTTCCAACCGTTTTCCGCAAGTGTTTACTGTCTCCTCCGGCCTGTCTACGTGCCCAAATCCCGGATGCCCCCACGCATCAGCCAGTAGCAAACCTCATCAACCACGCTTGTCAAATATCAAAAATCCACCAACATCAAAGCGGGATAAATATCAATATGATTGAAAAAACATACCAGGTTGTATGAATCATTGGCTGCTGATTGGAATGTTGCTAGTTTGCTTTTCTATTTTTCTTTGACTAAGTTTACTTAAAGATGCCAATCAAACATAATCTCGAACTAGTGGTTGATTGGATCCATGGAGATTAATGGATTGTTGTATTGACCTAAGCCTTATCCATTTAATCTTAGTAGTTGTTGGTTTTGATAAGGTCACTCCATTTCGAGGTTAAGAAAATTGCATCCATCGACAACTTGCGCCTGCACTGCCGAGTCGTGCTCCCCATACAGCGACAAGCTCCACATCTGCCTCCCGCTATTGGGGGGGACGGCCATGGACTCTGATCCCAACGAAAAACCGTTGGGAAACCAGTCAACTTCACCCCGACATCCATGCAGAAAACAGCAGAAACCTGTGGGAAGCCACCTGTTTCAGGCGAAAACCTCAACATCCCCAACTCAAAGCTGCAATCTTCTGTGGGGAAACTATTGGAAACCATCATCCACTATGCCTAGACACGTCAGCAAAAGCTGCCTTGGGTGGGAAAGGGGTAACTGCAACAGAATCCGTCAACTATGTCAGTAGCATGATGCTGCTAGCGGATCCGGATGTGAATTTGACCGATGCTCTTGGGCACCACATACTCCCAGGTTTGGATTTTTAATATCTCCGATTTGGCGACAAATCCGGCATCAAGAATGCGTCGGTCCAAACAAGTAAGTAGCTTCAAGTGTAAACAAATGCGTATAAAGTAGTAGACTTGTTATGTAATGCGAACTTGGCATCAATTATGCGTGCACATCCTTTGGGCTTCCTCAACACAAAAGTGTCACTCGACGATCAACGTCATCAAACTTGTTGAAGCAAACATGGGATGGCTCACCCATGCCAGGCCTTGAAATTGGAGGGTTCCTGGCAGTTCCACGTTTGAGCAGCCTGCTGAGTGAATGTCTGAGCCAGTCTGCAGCGGCCAATGCAAACTCTCACAAGCCGTACGCGCTTGTACGCTACCCATTCAGAAATACCGTTTGCATAAATTCAAAAATGTGTCTATACCTTGCGACCCGTTGAAAATTCAACCGGGAATTATATAAAATGCCCTGTTTTGGCCCTCAGTCATCGTTGCAATATAAATCTGAACTTCCCCGACTGGATGAAGTGCCTTTAATCGATCTCACATGGAAGCCTCGCGTCAATGGCATGTAGGACATGTGCAAGAAAAAATATAGATGTATATATATATATATATATATTCAGAATCATCATGGTGTACGCAAAGGAGCAATGTTCACCCAATTTGGGATTTAGGATACCATATGCCGCAGAATCCGACATCCCCTTTAGTCTCTCTTCAAGCTCCGATTTGAAGGTGCTGACCCTTGTCAACATGGTCCTGATCAGATCATTAATATGTTGAATATATGTTGAATTGTGCATCAACCAATCGTTCCAAAGCATCGACATTACTACCTTGATAGCCTCCCTCCGTGTTCCATCTCACAGAACATGGCCGAACAATGCATTGACCAACCAAATAGACTTGGGCTGATCTTGAGAAATTACATGCTTCAGCCCACATATATCTCCATGTCACGAACTCCATGGTCGGTTTTTGGTTGGTCTGTGAAACGAGGATGGCGAAGCTTACAACGACCCTCAATCAAACCAACCCTTATGACTTGCTATGTGACATCACGTAGCCAAACGAAGCCACAATCTGCCAACTACACTCAACATCAGTTAACTAATAAATGATGATGACTATGTAATTGTCCTCATATCATTCCCAACCAACCAACCAACCAACCAACCAACCAACCAACCAACCAACCAACCAAGCAACCAACCCATTCCGCTTCCAAGGCCGAGCTCCCGCACCAGGGCTGCAGAAGGAGCGCTTGGGCCGGCGCTCGCAGGCACCGCGGAGGGCACCTTGGGATGCGATAACTCGAAGGTTAAGCCAGGGAACCGTGGGGAACCGTGGGGAACCACAGGGAACCATAGGGAACCTGGCAGTTTCCAAGGGAACCATGGTAGATGTTTACATCAACCCAGCCTGTGGCTGGGGGG
>VSDK01009907.1:345478-363484 GCA_009767595.1 Symbiodinium kawagutii
GTTGCTGCCACATGCTGCCACCATTACCATCTTTCTTGACCATGGGCTTTGAAAAGTGCTCAGGGCAGTAGTTTGAGAAAGTAGGGGTCACATGTCATGCTCATCATATCAGACCAGCGTTGACCCCAAAGAAGTGGCTATGAAAGCTAACTGGTTTGAGAGATCGAGCCGTTTCATGTGAGCCAGAGCCCCACCCGCAAATGGTTGTCTGGAACAACATCATCAAGATCACCACCAACAGCAAGCAACCAAGCAACCAACCAACCAACCAACCAACCTGCCAACCGACCAAGCCAACCAGCAGCGTCTGAGACCCACGCCACACGGCAGCCATTGGCCTTAAGCCGCTTGCCGCTGGGTGCCTGGCGTTAAAAGTTCTTGCGGCTGGTGAGTTAATGGTTGAGACTGGTTGATGAACGCTTGATGACCATGGTTAATGATGATCAAAACGATGGTTCATGATACTAAATATGATATACCTACTGATGGTTCATAGTGGTCAGTGTTCGTTCATAAGGGCCCATGATGGTCAACAATGTACTTCTTGAAGATGTCCTGGACCTCAGGACGTCTTTTTGAAATGGCAATTCCTGGTACCTTAGAGTACCTTGGCTCCCCTTAAACATCATCTCTTGCCCCAACGTGCCTCCGGCTCACCATCATCCTCATCAGTTTTGGGCTCGCCCACCACGATGGTCATGCTCCTGGCTTCGTGGCTTTGTGGCCGACAGAAGTGCCAACAGATAAGGTGCCACTTAGATCCACTATGATCCATTTGAAATGGAACTCTTGTGCGCTCAAGCTCCCTTCCATCTCTTCCTGTTCATTGCGACGAACCCCAAAGCAGATCCGTTGCACATCGCGGCACTTGGGGGTGGCTAAACTGGCTATTTGAGGCATGTCGAAGTTGGCTTGAAGCTTGCTAGGTAGGTGATGGTGACTAGAAGCACACAACGAGTTGATTGGCTTTCCCTCTTTTTTACTAATCTGGAAGCTAAAAATCACCATGTTTTAAAAGAAAGCCAGCTAATCAATTAATGGTGGATTTTTTGTGGGCGTTCCACTCCCAGAGGAGTTTACGAAAGTGCGCCAGCGGGTGCGCTGAGCAAAGTCTCTGCGCCCAGGCACATCTGTGGGAAGAGCCCTTCCACTTGGCCTCAGTCAACTGACGAGCATCCGGCTGCTTTGTGAAACAAAAGTCCGTGACCGCGTGACGACGTGACCTCAATATTCAAAAAAATATGTTCAACCAAACCAGGGGCTCACATCCCATCCATCCAGGGGCCTTAGCCACACCAGTCATCTCCCTCGCATCTCCACGGCTCCACAGGTTGCAGTCGAGAGGCTCACCGCGCCCGAGCAGCTGAGGCACAGCGGCTTCTTGGACCAAAGGGTGGCCGCCGCGCGCCAGGTGGGGCGCTGCTCGGGAGGCACGGCGCCACCTGGAGGGTGCAGCTAATCCAGGGGGCTTGGACCACTTATGTGGGGACCCTGCCCAGGAACCCCCTTAGGCCCTTAGGAACCCCCTACCGGAACCTGATTTAGCCCAAGGTGACCATGCATGTTCAAAGCCTGACCCATCCTGAATCCAAAAGAGGTGGAAAAACTGAAGAACCCATTTCCTGCAAGCAAACTGTATGCATGCCACATTCTTAAGATTCCTGACTCACTATGCTCTAGCCATCTTCACGTTGGTACCGTTGGACTGCCGAGAAGCAAAGGCCCGTCAGCAACTTGAACTCCTTGGCTTCGCAGGTTTTTCATGGGCCCCTCATTACAGTGGAAATCGTGGGTGAGAAGCATCTACACTCTGGTAAACTAACATGGCACTGGAAAATCATCATATTCTATAGGGAAACCTTGGGAAACCATTAATAATTGGTGGATTTTCCATTGCCACGTTAGTTTACGGGAGTGTATACATTACGAATCTGCTCCCATGCAGCTTGCAGACCAACCCCACACCAAGCCCACGCTGGAAGAAAGCATTGAATCAGAATAGGACTGAGAGTGCCGCGACTGCGTCTGAGAGGTAATATGTGGCAATCCGGTGGGTGTATCAAAGGTTTGGGCTTAGATGCCCGAATCAAATTTGGGTTCGGCCAAAGTTCAGCCGCAAGTGTCAGTCTTAACTGGTTCGAATTGGGATCCCTGAGATCCCGATCCTTCCTTCCCAGACAAGTTTCGGCGTCGTGTCTTCGGTCAAACACACGGCCGTTCTCATCCTTGGGATCTTGCTGCGAGTGAAACGGATCTCTACGACGCCGAAGAATTGGAAGGTCAGCATCCCCACCCAACGACTCTGGCTGCATGCCTTGCGTGCCTTGTCACCTGCATGCTCCGGGTGCTACTGTATGTTGCTTGGTGGCAACCATCATTGGCAGTGGCCAGTAGGGAATGTGGTGCACATACCCATTGGCGGGAACACACCCGGATCATCAACACGACTTTGGTAATCACCTCTCATCGGCGAACTATCCATTGTTATCTATTACTGGCCAAAGTAAAATGAAACAGCATCAACCACTATGATTGCGAAGCTTCATAGCGGGTGGTTCTTCCAATGGCATGCAATGACCACGATCAACCAGTGATAACGACTTCTTTCACTGCTATTGTTAACCAACATCACCCAATAGCAACTATCATTGCCAACCTAATTGACCATTGTTTTACCATCGTTGACCTTATCACCAATGACCATTTCCAACGATCACTAACAAGCATGACAACCACTATGACAATCACCATGACAACCACTACGAACTGCTATGAACCGCAATGAACCACCATTCCCCACTATCTGGTTGGTGGTTGAACCACCCCTATGAAAACTATGCTTGTCAAACCAACCATTTGTTAATCATTACTAGGGATTTTTTTTTGCCAGGGCTTCCAGGGGATTTGCCCGAGGGAACTAGACACAAGCTAAACACTCGCAACTGAGAACAACAAAAATATTTGAAACCACCATTCACCACTAGTCACTACAAACTGCCATGCTATGATTGGATCAACCACTATCAGCCATTAACCACTAGTCACTACTGTGTTATGTAATCCACCATTCACCCCTATTAACAACTGCCATTCTCAACCAACCCTTTGATCGCCAAGGCGCCGCAGCTTCAATGGACTGCAGAGGCCCCTCCTCTGGCGCCAAAGGCGCTCCCGGGGTCTTGTACTCGCCTCACGGACGTGCTGCCAGCGGCTACCCTTGGGGCTGGAACCGGGCTGCAGGTCATGGTAGATCCGGCAGTAAACCACACCTATAGCTGGTTGAGACTCACCAGCTGTTGACCTTAAAGCTGGTGATTTGCCATCAACAAAAAAGGGGTTCATTCGGATCCAGCACTAGCGATGGTTCTTTTGTAAGTGAACCATCCGTTCGTTAACGACCGTCAATAACCAACGACCATTGTATCAACAGCATCTATCAATCCACGCATCCGCAGCGATACAAGGAAGGTCCCTTGCTCTTGCCCACCCAGCAAACAGGGGTTCCGGTGGGCAAAAAAAATGCGCCGAGAAACCGCTGACGGCGAAGGTGTTGTAAACGCCTGGTGCGGCTGCTGCCGTTGTTCTCACCCTTAAACTGGTTGGGTTCCCGGCTTCACCAGCACTGTGCCAATGTTTGTTGACGGTGGTGAGGAAAAATCAAAATGGCTTGATATTGACCAATATGTACTGTATGATCAATCATGTATGGTTATTTGATTTGGGTTCATGATTGTTGGTTGAGATTGATGGCTGGTAGGTTGTGCCAGGCCTTTGGCATATGGTGTTCCAACCCTTTTGGCGACGCGAATGATGTCCAGTTTTAGGCCTTGCTTGATCATCAGCACCCTCATCATCACCGTGATTGCCAGTGGCACGGTTGATGACAACCAAACTGATTAATCCACCATGACCAGCATCATGATCATCATCATTGTCGGTTCCAGCCAAAGCCGCAACAGGAGGGATGCATCAATGGCGTGCCCAAGAAATTGAATGAATCAATATTGAAGGGTCTGCATCACCAAAGCGAAGAGATACTGTGGGGGCATGCACATGCTGAATCTTGCTTGGTTTCGGGTCGTCTTCTCCTGGCAGCCAAATGCCACCAAGGAGCACTTCCCATCTGCATCTATCACAGACAGGATGGCCACATTTCTTTTGAGACGCGTAAACCAGTTTGGCCCGGAGAAATGCTCCCCGAAGCAGTAGAGACTGGCATCCTGGGGCGCTTCAGACTCAGTCGGGTCGACCCCCAACTTGGGAGCGCGAACCACGACCAACGCCTGATATGGGCTGTCCACAATACAACGCCAATGATTTGCACACCACAAATCAGTGGCCTCACAAAACTAAGACTGTACTGACACCCTTTGCCCAATGCTGATTTCCAAAGGTAGGGTCGTTGCATGTCAGGTTGGGAGACCAGGATACTTGGAATCTACACGATTGGTCTGCCCGTCATCCAGCTTCACCAACTGCCACTTCGGGGACTCGCTTTATCACCATCTTCCGGCGGGAATGGAGCTGCCAAGGAACGGAGAAGAAATAGAAGTCCAGTATCCGCAAGTATCCTCAACGGCCGAGGTCCGGACTTCGCATGTGAATGGGCTATCCTGGTGGTTCTTTGTCTCATGGAAGTCGAGTGGTTGGTGCTGTTCTCACCGGAACAACCCCATTACAACCTGCTCATCAGCTAGGATGAAGCATCTGCTGAATTCGTTGGCAAACATGCCTGCTTTCCTTGCCAAAGCCTTCAAACAATAATCTCACCCAGGACCCCAAGGATGCAGCTGGCCACACCCGTTTTTTGACTGGGGCTTTCAAACCCACCAAATGCAAAGTGGAAACCGCGAGCTTGCAACATGATGTCCTTTAAAGATGACTTTAGATCACATGAACACCAAATCCAAAGCTAGTGACAGTAATAATATTGAAGGGAGCCTTGGAAGTGCATCATATGCCATCTATCGCTAAGGGCATCCAGCTTTCCAGCCACATGTATCGTCCACTTGTTCCCGTCACCACTTTCGAGCCCGCAGTTGTGCCTTCATAGGAAGCCTCAGCGCGTGAGTCGTGGGTCAAAAATCCTGGTTTTTTGGTGCAACTGCTTGGTGAATGTCTACCCAAAAAAGAATATTCCTTGACCAACCAAGCATCCCAAACATCGGGAAAAAGGATGAAATGCTTCAAACCAGCAAGATAAACATTCATCACAAGAGAAACCAAGTTTTCACCACCAACATCCACCAACTACCAACTGGTGAAGCTTCCAAAACGAAGCTTCATCCCTTCGCCGGGGACGGCGTGTACAGGGCGTGTTCATTGCTGTGAAGGCGCCGGGATGTTGGTCAGCTCCGAGGGATCGATGCGGCGCACCGGCAGTATTCGACGGCAGACCGTGACCAGCAGAGTCGCCAAGACCGAGTTTTTCGTTAGGCCTGGGAAGTGGGACATGGGGCAGCACCTGGAGGCTGAGGATCCTGGGAATCTTGATGTGAGTGGGTGATGACCCACTCATGGATTTGGGTGGGTTGGATAATGGTTGATTTCATGGTGGCACAGGGGCTTGGTATAATTAGTGGTGTTTCGTGATGGTTGCCCACCATGGTATACAAGCTAGTGGATCTGCGCTTATAGTGAGGGTAGCACGGGACAAAATGAGAATGCGACTGGGGCAGGACAATGATGAGCAGGCAATGATGAGCAAATAGGATGGACGTGGCTTGACGTGCATGGAATGAAATTGCAGGTGAGTTGGGTATGAATAGGATTCGCCTGAGATGGAACGGAAGGATTTAGGATGAAACCTTATCAGCCAATCTTTGTAATCTTTGTAGATCAACCAAACCCCTAAACCTCTCGAACAATCCAACATCGATCAACCGATCTCAGGTGGTCATGGCTGCCGAGCTGCTTCTCCTCTCACAGTCCAGGCGCCGCGTCAGCGCCTTCAGGTCATTCAGGGAACGGCCGTACGCACGCACCGCTGACATGTCCTGAACGACGCGGTGCCGCTGTGCAACGGGGGCCATGACATCAGCAGACATCAAGGACGAGGATAGGGGGAAAACTGGGAAAAGCTGTTGGTTTTGCATGTTTCTTTTGGTTCTGGCCTTCAACTCAGGTCCAAACTCAGCTCGTCACATGAGGTTGGGGAGAAAGGAAAGAAAACGGCTATGGTAATTTTGAATAAACACAAACCCCACGAGACGATATCAAGTCTTGAGACAACACAAAGCCCGCAGTGAGCATAGCCAAAGCCAATCGTGAGTAGACTTTCCTAAATGGGTGCAATGAAACACCCACTACTGGTGGCTGCATCCATTTGCATCTTTTTTGGTGACATATTTCTATAATGCCATTTGCCTTTGCAACCTCTTGGCTGCATCTTGTCGGTTCATGGGCTACAACCCATCAAACCGCCACAACTCTTCCCTCCAGCGGAACCAGGTCCTCTCTGTCCTGGCGCACTTGCTGAATGGTGGGGTGCTGAGGATGCCTGAAACCATGAACCATGAATTCCTGTTCGCAAACAATCAGAATCTAACCATGAAACCATTTTTTGCCGGGGCGTCACAATGGGTTTGCCCCAATGGCCAGCCTTGGTAACCATGAAACCATGGAACATGAATTCCTCTTCGCAAACAACCAGAATCAAGAGGATGTTGACTGTTGGTCTTATGGCTGATCCTAAGCTCATAAGCATGATATCAGGATACCGGTCAAATCACGTTGTCGCCCCATCCACCAAGCCAGAAAAAAACTCTCTGCACTTCACAGCTACATCACCTACTTGACCCAATCCTGTAGGTATGTACATAATAAAACCACGATTGCGATAATTTTAGGTTGTGGCAAGTATCATCGGATACAACCGCTTCTTTTGACGGTACATATTGCAGGGAAAGAGAAGAGAGAGAGAGAGAGAGAGAGAGAGAGAGAGAGAGAGAGAGAGAGAGAGAGAGAGAGAGAGAGAGAGAGAGAGAGAGAGAGAGAGAGAGAAAGAGCAAAAGAGAGCCAAATAGCTTGGAAACCATTTGATAGTCAGAAGCAGAACCCCTCCGTGGCCAGCTTTCTTTGTACCGAAACCAGGACCCCGCAAGCTCCCAAGCTTCACGGGCGGCTCCCGGCGCCTTGGTGGCCAACAGCTCCACGTGAACAGCGTCCTGGGCTTTCTTCAGCTCATCAAGAACTCCGTCCATCTCCGCTATCAGCTCCTTGTGGGCGGAAGCTGTGGGAAGGTGTGCCCGGATACCATCCGTCTGTGTGTGTTTTTCAATCTCTCTCCAATACAAATGCTGTAGGTGAGGATGCTAGGGATATCTATGGGGGTATGCTTCACGCAACTATATTGATATGTTTCCTTCAAATGTTAGGCTCTAAATCATGGTATGGAATTGTATGCATGTGTCTGGCTTGGATAGTTGTGCTTCAAAATCTTCAAGGATGCAGGACCGAGGACATGTGATGGTTTCTTCAAATAGGGGTACCCCCAAAATGGATGGTTTATTACTAATAATGACCAATATCAAGATGATTTGTGGGCACCCCTATTTCGAGAGACACCCATGTTGCACTTCTCCTACTTTCACCATGCTTCGACGATCACTTGCTTGGTGGCCCAAGAGCTTGGGCCAGCACCGCTTCACACTGCCCATTCATCCTTCCCCGAGCCTCCCAGCGGCAGCCGGGGTCCTTTTTGTCATCCGGAGTGGTCGTGGTGGACAGCTCCAATAGCTCCCGATGGTTTTGCATCAGAATCTCTTGCAAGCGCTGTCTCTCCTGTCCCACCTGTGGCCGAAGTGGTGCTGAGCAGCGCTCCTCTCCGGTAGCTGGAAACAATGAGGGCATCAGCGTCACCAGCACCAGCAGCACCCCCATACCAATGACAGCCCACATGCTGCCAAGCAACAGATTCCGCGACCTGGCCGGTGGCCGCTGAGTTGGTGACTGCGCTACCGCTGGTGGCAGATACGGCCTCTGCAAGGTGGATTTCCAAACCAAGGTTTTTTGCTCAGCGCCACCAACTCAAGACCCTCCAAACCAAGGTATACATGATATGATTGATGTTTCCCAAAGTCCTGGTGCCCATCAAATTCATCAACTATATCTCATCATGATTGATGTTTCCCAAAGTCCTGGTATCTTATGTGCAGCTAGTCGTTCTTTTCTCGGTTGTAGGGCTTTCCATTTTGACGCGGATGGTGGCGCAGGGTACCAACTGTGGCGGGCAGCTGCACAGAACCACACATACATCCGCACACAGTTGGTACATCCATATTGTTGATCATTATCATCGTTGGCTCAAGTCCCTTTGCACAGTCAGGATGTATTACCTGTTGGTGAGTATAATACTGTATATCCAATTAATCCAAATTAATCCCTAGTTTTGTTGGTCAATACATCCTGATCCCATCCTATCAATGCCTACCCAGGATTAATAAACCCCAGGTTGATTAATTGGAGAGGTTGCCATTTTAAAGGTAAACTAAGGCTTTTTAGGGATACGATCCATTGATCAACCAGGGGTTGATTAATCCGGAGTTAACATTAATCCCTATTCCCTATCAATAGGCCTTATTAGTTCTTGGCTGTTTCATACCCCCATCACTACATCCTCATGACTCAGCTGGTTGCCATCCCACGCCTGCGCCGCCTCCGCTTCCGCGTCCCGGGCGCCTGGCCGTCACCACTCAAAGTGGGTCAGGGCGAAGCCCCGTGGGATGGTGGCGCTGTTTCGGTGGTGGAACCCGTTGTTGCTGTTCATCAGGAGGCTTTAAGCAGCAGTAAATCATGTTTAACCATGTTTAACCCGTGTTTAACCAGCCTTTGCCATCTTTAACTCCATTTATGCCATCATTACTTCATGGAGTTCTATGGGATTCTGTGTGGGTCATCCTTGTTTAGACTATGATGATCAATGATATCAATGGGTCAGCACGGAATCCTGCAAAACAAAACAAATCGTGGCAAAAGAAGGCTTCGTTAAGCAAAGATTGTGGATAGCAACGGGTTATTCATGGTCAATGGATGGTGCCTGCAGCCGAGCTCACTTACTACGGGTGCCCATATCACTCAGCGGAACCCTACATCACCATTAACCCCATTGAGAGCAAAAACATATTAGGCATCTGGAAAGCTTGATAAAAGCATAGTGATGGGATGTGATGGGCACAGCTTTTCACTGCCCAAATGGAAATTCAAAGTAAAGGCAACCTACACCTTGCAAGTCTCAAACCTTCGGCTACCCCAGCGACTTAGTCACTTCCGGCCGCTTAACGGATTTACAGTCTATTGCACTCCCAAAATGCTGGTGCCCGGTGCTCTCCTGCTTACGCCTGGCTGGTGTGCATGTAACTGGCCGTCCATGTCCCTTTCGTACAGTCTCCATGACGCAGCAGTTTCCCCTGGCCTACGCTGGCTAGCTTTCTCAAGGTCTTGCGATCCTCGCTCCCAAGACCCCGGTCTAGAATGTCCTGCATCAGCCGGTCCTGTCGCACCAGGGCTCGAGCCAAGCGGATTGAAAAGTCTAAAGATGGGGCACTGATCCAAGGATGATGCTCAGGCTGATGATGGTTGATGATGGTTGAACCCTCTAAAAAGTTAGGGCTGGAAAGTGTGCACAAACCCACCACAAGTCCTAACCACATGCTTGTCAAAAGGACCTACGCCGAGCCAAGATTTTTCGTCGTGTCGACAAGGTCCTCCGTCACTCCGACCCTAGAGAAACGTCTCGGAGCAAGAAATTCTTGGCTGCTGAGACTAGGCTTAGACTAGACTTAGACGGGTGGCAGAAAACTAGACTTAGACTAGGCTTAGACTAGACTTAGGCTGAGACTAGGCTCTTTTCATGTCTATTCTGCATGCCAGAAACGGGTGGCAGGCAAAAAGCTCCGTGAAAGGGTGACACTGGGAGGCGGCTATGATGAGCAACTGCCGGGTTAACCATCATGGCTTAAGAGGGCATGTGTGTGCATATGTATGTTATACTTATACCACTAACTATGCGTCACAATGTGTAAGACAAATTGTATCTACGCAATGTAGGTATACCAGTATGCCATCCAAATATCCAAAATCAATCAAAATCCTTCACTTTGGATATTTTCTTCGAGGATTTCCATGGTTTCAGATGGATTAGCAATGGACATGCTGCCGCAGCTCAGCACCGGTAATGAGATCCGCTGCTCAAAACTGCCCCGGTGCGCCTCATGCTCCAACATCGGTCTGAGGAGCTCAGCCCGCAACCTGAGTTGCCAGTGAGTTGCCGCCCGTTGGGCAAGTTGGGCTTGCGATTTTGTTGGGGGGCTGTGGGTGTTGCTGGCTATTGCTTTGGCTGTTGTATACTGTGGCTATCGTGTTGATGGTGTTGTTGGCTGTTGGTTGTTGGTTGCTTGCTTGCCATTGGGGGCTACTCTTCTTCTTGTGGTGGTGGGTAGTGTCGTTTCTATTCCGCTGCCTCTTCCACAAGGAATCCTCACAGCCCACCTACTGGGCAGCAATTCTGTTCAGCAAGTCTCTTAGCAGCCCCTTGGCCACGTAAACCAGTGAGCATCTATGTGGTCGCCGCTCTCCTAGGGCTCTGAATGCCAGCAAAATACAGGTTGTAAAGACGTTTAAAGAGGAAACACACCATCTTCCGAAGAAATCGTGCGAGGGAAAACCCTCATAATCTTCCCATGTCTTCCCAAGCTTTCGCTGTTGTGAAACCACCTTTGCATAACTGCTGCTGAATAGTAAGGCAAGGACTTCCATCAATGAAAATGATGACCATCATCATCATCATCATCATCATCATCATCATCATCATCATCATCATCATCATCATCATCATCATCATCATCATCATCATCATCTCAAACCAAAAAAAAAAAACATATACCACAACAATCATGAACACCCGGTGGTTGGAGGACATGATCTTTCCCAAGCCAACCACCCTTCTACCAGCCTCCAACCACCCGGTTTTCATCGCGGCTCAGCGCCCCCACCGGAGCTCGCGCCAGCGCTCCAGCGCCACTCGCACGGCTGCGGCCTCGCGCTCAGGCAGCTCATCCGGCGGCCTGAGCTCATCGCTGCCTCATCGGTGCGCAGTCAGAGTTTCTTCGGTGTGTTGGTTCTGCCTGGATGGTTTTTATCCAGAAACTCATAAAATAGCTTAATTCCAGTAATAATGGGAGTTGTAATAATGGTTTTAAGTGATAAGTGGTTGGAATAATGAATATAAGGATGGTGAATAGTGAAGTGATACATATGTGGTGTGAATACTGGGAGGAGTTGTAATAATGGTTATAAGTTCATCAGTTGGCAAATAGATGGTTTATATCCAGTACCTCACTCAAGTAAGAAAATTGTTTTTTTCCAGTTGTCATGAGGTTAAAAGTGGTAAATAATGGGAATTGTAAGAAAATATCTTCAGTAACTTCAGTGAGTTTATTCTTAAGTGATTTGCTCACAACCTAATCCCAGAAATGGGAAAGAATGGGAGAAGTTGTAAGCAGGAAAAGTTCTGGAAGAAGTGATCGGGCAAATCTAGCGGGTAAAACATTGGGATGGTAGCGTCTTTTGTCAAATGGATGTTGGTGTCAACAAGTCAGGAGACCTTAGCAAAAACCGCCCTGCCCATTGTCTGCAGCTGAACCCAGTCCATATCGTTTCAATCAAACATCCAGACTTTTCTGACGCGCAACAAGTACTTACCTGCATCAGTTTACAGGTTGATTAACATGAATAAAAACCGATGCGCAAGGGAACTTCCTCCGAGCTGCGCAAGGGAACTTCCTCTCCGCTATCCAGTGATCGCTTCCTGGGCGAGGCAATGCTTCCAGACTGCCCGTGGATTGTGCGCATGCGTGGCGTGAAAATAGGTACACTGTTGCATATAGCAAGGCTATGCAAAAACCCCAACCCAAGTTTTGGATCATGTGGGGTACCGCAATGATACCCCGGTTCTTTCACGGAGCCATGCTACAAAGCCTTCCGGTATTGTTGCCCTTGGCTCATTCACAAGCACGACTGCCCTGAGCAGCTCGCAGTACCAAACTTGTGTCCACAAATGGAACACCTCCACGTTACAGACTCCTATCCCAGTCCTCAGCATGATTACTTGACTCCGATTGGGGCAACTGATGGCCTGGTCGAGCCAAGCCTTGCATGAAACCAGCCATTTGGAGGTACCACCAACTGTCCAACTGATGAAAAAGACCTCGTCCGTTTTAGAGGCTGCACTCCAAGTGTCTGATAGACTGTCAAGGATTGATAGTGTATGCAATGTGCTAATAATTGGTACAATAAATAGCTCATGAAACTGTGGGCATGTGACTTTTTAATCCTTTTCATACATGGCAAGTTGTAGCCTTCAAAACCACGTGATGCCTTCAGAATGGCTACAATGGCTACAACAATGATGCCAGCGCACCGCTGGTTCCAACAGACTCCTATGCCAGTGCTGATAAACACCCTTATTCCATCTTATTCCCTTCACCTTTCCGCAAGGATTTTGCGTTGGCCCCGTGCTGGCAAGGCTCTGCCCACGCTTACCCATCGGCTGAGAGGTGGGTTGCTCATTGTCAAGTCTTTTTTTGGCACTGGGTTGAGCCACGTGGCAACATTGAACCACTCACCAGTCAAGCATGATCAACTCCCAAGCCACGTCCCTTGGCTACCAAGCTCACCACTTAAAACAAGCCTTGCCCTTTTCCATTTCTCCACATGCCCCAGCTCCGCCCCATGAGCTAAGGATAAAACAATCAACCAGCCTGGTTCAGAAGCAAAATGGAGTGAGGGGTGAAGATAGCCAATACTTGAGCGGTGGTGCCTCAAAACTCTGGCGAACCCCATCGTATATGTTTATGCAGGTGGGTCCCAGAATCCGGAACCACTACGTACACCCATGGTAGATGTACTGAGTTGCGGGGACAAAGCATAAATGAATCAAAGGATCCAGGGGAGCAGCGGCAAAACGCAGTTTGGACAATATGATCTGCCAATTGTATACATACCAAGGGACGTAACGGCAAGCAAGCAACAGGGCAACCAAAGCCCTGTTGGGTTGAAGCCGCTGCTTGGTGGGACATCTTCTGTCTGCCCCTGCAACTCCACCCTAAATGAGCATCCTCGACATGCTTAGGGCTCCGCCAACCAGTTGCCGATCGTTGGGCTACTAACTGTTACTGACTCCCCCTGTAGCATTGTAGTTCCACCTGTTGAACCAAGTAGCTGAGCAGTTGCAACCTGGGCCAAATAGAATGGGCCCAGCATCATTGATCGAAGATTGTACAATTCGAATATATGGGTTCTGATTGTAGGCCCTCTACTTTCTGAAGTGCCAAACAATTGGCATCAGCCAATTATATAACATTAATTAACGCATGTCTATGCCATATGCATTTCTGGGGTCCAATCCTAATCAAGACTTCTGCAACTTCATTTGGCCTCAAGACATAATGATTTTTTGATGGGCAGTGGTATCGGCAGGAAAGGCACGGATTCTTTTTCCTGCTGCATCAGCCACATTGGCAAAACGATATTCTCTTACTGAGACCTCACATATGGCACCGACAGCTGCACAGCAGGCGGCACCCCTGCAGTGACCGGGGCCATGAGTGGCGTTTGCACCGGAACTGTGCAAGGAGCCTGCATCCGGTGGCCCATCTCCGCACTGACTGGGCGACATGTTCGAACGCGACTTGGATCCAGGCACTTGGGACCCATCAGAGGTCGCGGTGCCTGCATCCCTGATGACGGTGGCGCAGGCACAGGCGCCATGTTTGCCTGGCACATGCGAGTTGCCTGGGATGGAGATCCATACGCTCCCTGGCTGCTGTGTGTGGACGGCACAACCGGCACACCCACTGTGGCATTGACATCACTTGTGGCGGGTGCAGGTGTCACGTGGAGGCGTGCTCCACAAGCTGTGCAGAACAGGGAGTCCTCCTCCACTTCTGCGCCGCACATATGGCACTTCAGAGGTGCAGCCACCGTTGCCGCCACCGGCTCCCGCACGAGCTCGCCCCAAAGACAGCCGCGGGCACCGAGCGGATGGTCTTCAGATGCGGAGAACAAGCGGAAGAAAACCGACACGTGGGCCTCAGGGGAGCAATTCTCACAGCTGTACTGCTGGGTGTGATCAAATCCAATGGTCTCAGGGGAGCAACTCTGATTAGGGGTTAGGGATTCGAATCAAATGAATCTGTCATAGCGACACTGGCGACTTGATCCCCGTCCCTGGCCTCCATGGGAGGTGTGAGCCCTTGGCCTTGGAAGACTGAGGCAACGAAGGCTCGGACACCAGCGGGGCCCAAATAGCCTGCATTGCGCTTCAGGGTGCGGCTGTGGCAGTGACATAACAGCCCCACCATTGATCATCCAGGGGCAAACCGTGCGTGTGCATGTGCCTCTGTGTGGTTCTTGAGCCTTTGCCATGTCCAAGATTCATCTGCAAACTCAAATCTGACCGAAGAAACAGTCAAGAGCAAGCGGGTAGAAAGGATAGGAAGCTGCAACGGTAGGTGAAGGATGGTCGAGGCAGTTTGGGAGAGTCAGGTGGGCTCGTTCCAGTTGATCTAGCCCATTCTAAACCACAAAATCCATCTAACCATATCTATAATCCCATGAGCCATGCCATGAACCTACACCCATGGCTACCTCATCATGGCTACTCAGCATGCCCAGGGCCTTCCACCATGGCCCACCCGGGCACCTCGGCCGTGCACGTCCTCCTGGCAGTACGCCTTCAGCGCCGCGCGCGCGGCGTCGCCGCGCTCCAAGGCGCCCAGGGCCGCGATGCGATGGGAGAAGTTCACCGCGGCCAAGGGGCCCAGACAGCTGAGCAGCTCCTGGCCATGCTGGGGCCATGGTGGGTGCCATCCGTGGTGGGTAGGGGGTCACTGGATGTTGCTGGGACCTGTGGTGGTTGGCACGGTGGGCACGGTGGACAGGTCACTTGGGATGGTTGGTTTTGGTCGTCAGGTTTTTGTGGGTTTGGGAATGTTGGCTTGGAAGTTGGAAGTGCGGGGTCTGATTGCGAAGATGTTCCCAGGAGCAATGCTGATGATTACTTTGGTGAGGGTGTTCGCCCTGCGGTTCAGTGATCATATGTGATCATAGTTCCATGCTGTGGGCAGTATAGCAGGCAGAAAAAGTCCCAAATCCACTCCAGGGCTCCTCGTCATCAAAGTTCACATGCACCTGACCCGGATAAGACAAACCTGATAGCACAGTGCTGACGGCATTGCACCCGCCGCCCAACTTCAAAAGAAAGAGTTTAGAACTGCAAGTTAAAATTTACCCCGCCAGCACTTCCAAGCCAAAACTTTGAGAGTTTCATCTCTGTCAGCGTCTTCGAGTTCATCTGCAACCAACCCTACGCTCACAACTTGAGTCGTGGACTTGCCGTTTCCTCCACTTTGGGAATTTCAGCGTACAAAACCTCAAAGCACGAGCGTCGAAGCACTTGAGATAGACCCTCCCAACTGATCAGAGTACGGTTGGGGAGGGAGTTCACCACCATACGGGCCAAACATTGGCCGTTGAAACTTGACCCCACACACGTCCTTGCAGCGTACAAAACATTGGCATGGGCCTGGTGCTTCCTCGACCACCGGCTATAATGATCATCCTTGGTTGTGGTTGAAAACGGTGAACCGAAAATTTGGGGTAAATTGCAAGATTCCTTAGAGGGCAAAGGGCACGATCGGTGCCACCTCATGACCATCTACAAGTGCACTAATCAGGCACCATGTCAGCACCAAGCACTTCCACTCATGGAGTTGCTTTTTCATCAAAGAGCACCACGCCGGACTGTTCCGGTTTGTTTCTGCCCTTCTATGGGTGGTCCTTTTGATAGGCCGCCGCCTGACATGGCTGTTTCTTTTCAACCACTGAAAGGGAACATTCTGTGGCTTCAGGCGTCAAACTGCTCTTTAGACATTTTGGAAATCGAGCAACCTTTTTAGGTTAGCCACATGTGATTACGCAAGTATGCGCAATAACTTATGTTCTATCTTAATGTGCAAGTCTTGGCTGTTCCTTGGTTTCAATCAAAAGCTTCTAGCTCCCAGAATTTTCCTCCAAGTGTCTGCACTCAAGTCAGCAAATGCTTAAAATGGTGCTCTACCGACAGGTGCACCAGACTGGTGAAGGAAAATTCAGGAATTTGCTGCTTGCTCAAGCGACATCATTTGGAGCACGCTCCCGCTTGAGGCATGCAACAAAAATGGGGCAGGAAGATGCAGAAGCAAGAAGCAAGAGCCAATCTGACGCCTTTGGAAGCCTTCTGAAACTTTGGTGCAGAAACTTGTGAAAATTGGCCACGGGCTTGCGGGCAAAGCCATCTCGAATCAAGCACTGAAACGTCTTAACCTAGCATCCCATGACATTTTGGCACTTTGTCCAATATGCGTAACAAAAAAGGCCTAAATTGGACTGGGCGCATGCTTCAGGACATTTTCAGAAACAGCTCATACATTCGGAATTGCATGAAATGGATCAATCATCCAGTCCAAAGATAAATTGTTGCAAACTAAATAGTCAAATTTTGGAAGGCCCATCGTCTCAGGCCCACGTCTCTGAGCTGGAAAGATTTCTCCTGGGTACAACTAATTACCGCATGGCAGACCAGTCAAGGAGTCCTGCCACCCCTTGAGCAGGGCTACCCAACTGAGGTCACCATCTCCTTCCCCAATCCCAACTTTTTACAAGCGTGAGCAACCACTTTCGCATTGCGACGCAGGTCGCCGCTTCTCATCTCTGGCCGGAGAGCATTGAATGCTTCTACCATCATTACTGCTAGATTGCCATTTTCGCTGCCGCGCATTTGCAAGAAAAAGTCCACCTGCGGAACGAAACCTTTCAGCTGAACGAAGGCTGTCAAGCATTGGGACAGCCCTACTGGCTTCATGGTCTTTATGATGGCAGGGATCTGGTTCAACAGAAATGGCACGACTTTCAGAACCTCAGGTGCATCTTCTTTCAAACTTGCTGCCGCCCAAAGGCTGTTTGACACATGCTGTTCGTTCATTTCACGCACAACCGCAGGGACCCGAGTCACAAGGGCCGGCACCATCTTGGAGATTTCAGGTGCGGCTACCTGCAGTGTTGCCGCTGCCCAAAGGATGTTTGCTGTCTGTTGTGCATCCATCTTTGAGGCCAGAAGTTGCACGGAGGTGATCATCGCCGGCACTACATCTAGGGAGCTCGGTACTGTCTTGAACATATGTGCAACACCCCAAATTGCATTTGCCAATGCCCTTGGCCTCACTTGGTTGTTGGCTAGCATAGCTTTGAACCGATCGTTAAGCTGGAGTATGACTGGAATCTCCTCAGCACTTCCGTGCAGATGACCTCGCCTCGTCCACGTTGCTAAAGAATGATAAGCAACGGAGGCCTGGAAATCATTGAAGAGTTCCCCATTCAAAGTCTCCTCCAAACATGAAAAAAACTGTGTTGCTGATGGTGCGTCCTTCAGCCTTCTGGTCAACTTCTTCGACTGAATCTCCATCTGACTTGGCGGTCTCATTACTGAAGACATCTGTCTGATCCCATGCAAGATTAAGATTGGTGTGGAACATGGCGACTCCCTTCTCACACCATGGAGGTTGCTCCACATGTGCTGAGATCGATTTGCCGCCAATCTCACAGCAGCGAGGCAAGGAAAAGCTCTGCCAAGAACCATGGCGGGAGCGGACAGTCTTGCAACCAACATGCTGGTTGTCAACGCCTTTTCCTTGCACTCCGCAAGATGTGGGCTTGTCGTGAATCAAGCCGGTTCAAGCCAAAACTCCTACTGGTGACGAAAATCACGCCAATTTCTGCTCCCAAGGGAAAGAATTGGCACAGTGGATAGCTGAAAAAGTCTTGCTACAGATCTCTGGTCTCCTCTGCGACCCTTTGGGAACGCCTGTTAACCTATGCTCCCCACCATGATAGCTTGAAACCATCACAATTGCTTCGAGAATGGCTTCCTCCGAACGATGGGCGATCCCGGAAAGAGGGGATCTTTCTAGC
>VSDK01009907.1:373742-396604 GCA_009767595.1 Symbiodinium kawagutii
ATGATGATGATGATGATGATGATGATGATGATGATGATGATGATGATGATGATGATGATGATGATGATGATGATGATGATGATGCAATCTAATTAATGCATTCGGAAAACTGTTGGAGTCATGCCACACAAATTCAATGCTTTGAGTCCTGTCCAACCAGCACGTGAGGGCATCGTTCCTGACTGTGAAACATGCCGCAGCATGGCCCATGGCGCCGGCGGCCGTGTGCACATGGACTGGTGAACACGAGATCCATGTCCCAAGGCAGGACTGCCACAGGGCATTGCCTCATGGCGGTCAGCGAATTCGCATGGCGGGCAAGGCTTTGGCCCGTGAATCCAACGATTGGAGTGACCCGCGAGCGACTCGCGAGGGTCACAAGGCAGAGAAAAACGATGACTCCGAAGAATTGGAACAAGTGGCATTGATAACATGAGGTGAAAAGAACATGATAACAATGTTAACCTGTCATTAAGGTACCCTTCCATCCAAGTTGTTAACCTGAGAAGCTTCGGCAAACGGTCACGCCGCAGGATCTTCTGAGCAGGCGCTTGGGCATTGGGCGGGGCGGTCAAGCTGCCGCTTGCAGCCACAGGTTTCGGGGCAGACCAGCCTCAGCTGCAGCTGGACGTTGCTTGGCCGACCAAATGCCAAGATATGTACTCTCTCCGTTACCACCCCGGAGATTCAGCAAAGTATCCTGCTAGATTTGGACACAAATGCGAGGCTACTTTGGCACTGGCTGTGGGCTTCCCACTAAATATCAGGATTCATCTGGTCCCAACTTGATGTGTCAACTTCATCCATGTGGCTGAGCAGATTGGAAGCCCATCTTCTCCAACTCCTTGGGGTTGCAGAAGTCGAAATGGCTTCCGTCAATGGTCACTGGCCGCAGGAAGTCCTGGCAGGTGCCTGGCTGCGCGGGCGGATGTCCAGTTCAGAATGGTTTGAGGTTGAGGGTTGACAGTTGACATGGGTTGATAATGGTTGCTGTAATTCTTTGAGGCTCAAAAGTGGCAAATCCATGGTTGACGCTCATGGCTCATGAATGTTGGACTAATGGATTTGGATGGATTTGGATGGTTGACTAAGAGTGCTAAGTTGGTAATAGCGCCTTAATAGCGTTCAACATCGGCAAAGGAACAAACAGCTCCCCATCAACCATGAGAAAGCCTCACAAGCCTTTAGGCGTGCGATGGCATGTAGCTAACAAACTGATCGATTATCAACCAGTCAGGATGAACAAGCAAATCAATTGCCGACCTTTCATGAGCAACCACCATTCGGCACTGTCGAGGCTTTCAAAGCCAGAAACCACTCACAGCTGAACTCTTGTAAAACAATGGCTTGAGTATTCATGACCTACCCCCACTGCATCATGGCCATGAACCATATAGGGGTGGTAGATGGTGGTAGCTTAGGGGGCAGCCGGGATCGCAGGTAATTAATTGCCGCACTTTCAGGGACAATAATAGTCACTGGCAGCTCCACACCATGTAGCGCATCGACAAGGTGTTAAAAAAAACCAGGTAGAACTTCCAGGCTTAGGTTAATGCTGTTGCTGAGCATTATATAAATTTCCGAGATTAGCGGGCAAGGTCGCACCATCCAGGAATCCATGCTCTTGTTGAAGCGGCTGGCCAAACGTCAAGCTTTGAAGATTGGTGGGCGAAGTATGGCAAAGTCACACCATCCACATGCTTGGTTGAAGAAATGCCCAACTTCAAGCTGCGAAGATTGGCAGGCAAGGTCACAGCATCCAGGCTTTGATTGAAGTTCCAGCCAATCGGCAAGCTTTGCAATCAAGGCTTTGGTTAAAGCTGTCGCCAAACCTCAAGCTTTCAGCCGATTGGGAGGCAAGACCAAACGACTCTCCGGTCCAAGTCAGAGCCGAACATCAAGCTTGGTAGCCCACGACCAAGGAGCGGCTAGAAGGGGTCAAGGCCAAGCAAGCTACCTTGGCGGTGGCTCAGGGATGGGGAGTGCAACTTTGGATGTCTACGCAGTTGTTTCAAAGTCGATATTTTCTGGCAAAACAACACCTAATAAACCTGAGTCTGAGCTGGCTTGCCGCCCTTGTGTGGGCATCTGGGCCCTCACACTTCATGGAATCTTGGCGAGGTCAATCATTGAGGGCCCAACCAACTTCTACAGCGATTTCAACATGCTCACATCTGTAGCAACCAGTCAAGTAGATGATTAGTAGAAAGGTGGCATTTCCGATTGGAATACACCTTTTCATCCTCCCAGCCAATTGCCGGAAACATTACGAACAGTTATCCATTGCAGCAATACCTTCTCCGATGATTAAAACCAGGCTCAGGATTCACAACAAAGCATGTCCCCACCAAAAAAAAGATCGATCTGCAAACCTCATCCAAAAGTTTCAATGACTGACTTCACTGAATGCTGTATGTGCCAACAAGCTGTTGTTAAGATTCAACACTTCCAATCTGCAACTGATCAAACTCACTCTTCCCAGCCTTGCCATGAGCTGTATACGGTGGTTTTTTGTGGCTAGCGCTGCCTTGAGAGTCAGTCTGCACCCCTTACTACAAGCACTGCGCTGCGCCATGGCAACCTTCTAACCAGAAGGAGCTGAAAGGGAAAGTCAAATCCCAGCAATACTGTACACAGCTAAGACTTTGACTGAACAAATCAGTTTTGAGGAACCTCTTTCAAGAGCCCTCGCAAATCACCATATGGATTGCCTGCACTGCCAGTTGATTTGTATTGGATGGCATACTCCCAAAAAACTTGGCTCTCTCTGTAGACAACGAGCGCTTCTCTGGATTCGGCAATGCAACTGTCGTAGCCGTCCGGTGCTTGGCGGTGGTCTGGTTCTATCAGTTTGCTTGTCCATTCGTTTTCAGATTTTCCACTCCACCGGTCACCAGGTACAAATTCAAAGATACGCTCTTTCACGTGAGACTTGCCGGCTGCAACACAGCAAAGCAGCACTTCTTTTACTCCAGCATGGGAGCTAGAGGCGAAGTGGTCTGCCAACCGAAGATCTTGCGCAAAGTAAAGGCCGGCACCGTAGGCATTGAATTTCAAACTGCTATAAGCCATTTTGAAGCCTTGTTTCATCACTTTGTCATGGGCGGCTGCGGAGTGGAACAATCGCAGTTGACGCTGCTGATGCATTTTGTGAAGTTCAGTCCTGAATACTTTGAGCATCTCCAAATTCTGGTTGCGTTTGATGTCAACTATCTGGAACCCTGGGATTCTGTCACCACCATTTTCTAGCAAATAAGCTTCAACATTGAGAAATTCGTCGGAGCTCTTCTCCAAATCAACCGCTCCATTCCGAACTTGGTCCGTCCAATGCCTTGGCAAAGCCAAGGTGACGTTCTCGTCCCTCGGAACGTTTTCGTAGATAGGTACGGATGCTGCTGAAGGCAAAGGCTCCCCGCAAGACCTGGAGAATGCCAGATCGATGGAAAACTTGGAAAGAAACCAGGCGAATGTTGTGTGATGCGCGTTGATGGGGAGGCTCTGGAGCCGCTCAGCCGCACAGAAGTTGTATCCATGCAAAGCTGTGTGATGGCAATTGTTGCTGCCGACATCGTAAGGACCCCGTTGGAGAAGATGGTGTACCAATGCAGCGACGGTAATTCCGAAAGGGAAACACGGCTTGACATCGGTGAGCCTCTGAACATTTCCAGCGTCCTTGATCTCTGCCCAGTTGGAGATGAACAAACCATTTTTTGCTGCCTTCTCGATCTCTGGCCTCTGCACACCTTCAGGCTTAATTGTTTCAGGGCACACACCTTCAATCAAATACTGATCCTCGCCAGCATCAACCTTTAAGATTGAATGAACTGTGCCCAGCATGCCTTCCCAGCCAGGTAGTGGAATGACCCACCAACTTACTTCAAGTATTGGCTCCTTGGAGTCCAAAGCCTTTGCGATAGCCCCACCACTACCACCTCTTGTCTGAAAGGTCCCTGGTCTCAGCACCTCCGCCAAGTCAGCATAACCTTTGAGGCGTGCCACATCACTGGCTGTTTCGAAATTTGCGTTGCGTAGGGATTGCACGGCCAATCCGCTGGCCAACAATGCTTGGCACACCTGGGTGCTGTTGCACGCTGCCGCGACGTGCAACCAGGTGTTGCGGCTTGGCGACTCTTCGATTGGAACCTTGAACAGCAAATGGACTGAAAGAGGCGCATCGCCTTTTGGCACATCCGTGGATAAGAAATTCCATCCGGCTTCCAAAGTCAGCACTATTCGAGAAGAATGCTGTGCCAGAACATTGGCAGAACAATTGGAAAGGGCCACACAGGCTTCATGGAGAACATCTGCAAGAAAATGCTGGCAAGACAGTTCCAGTCTGTTCACCTGCCGCTCAGCAAACCGGCCCAAAGATTCGCAAGCTGCACTGCGAACTTGGAGATACGGATCGTTTAATCCGTACACCAGTTTGACTGTTAAATTAAAGTCTTCCAGAAAGGCTGCATGAAGATCACCCAAAAAATGAAACGCAACTGCACGCACTTCTCGACAGGGGTCGTGCAATCCGCTCACAACAAAGCGCTCCAAATGGAATGCTGCCTGTGAGTTTGAAGGATACAAATCTCGCAAAGCAATCTCCCTAACTACAGAATCATCTCCTCCAGGACAAGGCAAGGCCCCGCAATAACGCATTATCGCGTCTTCATGACTTGCCGCCAATGTTCGGAAAGCTTCCATGCGCTGTTCTACATAATCAATGCGATCTCGCCCTATCATCTTCAATTCCGGGACCATTCCTGTCCAAAATGCTTCCCAAGCATTCATTTTGTGCTTGTACATCTTGTGTAGTGGGCCAGTGGGCCAGACTTGAGCCAGCCGGAAGAAACTGTGTCAGGGTTGCACCTTGCCTGTGACAATGCCGCCCCAACTCGATGCAGTTTCGAACCCAGGGTGGGAATAATAGAAGCGTGGCTGGAGAAAAAAAAACTGCAGCTTGAGCCCAACAAATTTCGGATGTAGCCGGGTCAGAACATATCGTTGCAAACGTATGTCAGGTGATTCGTGTCACATCCTCACGAATGGATGTCAAGTCATTTCATGTTCTATGCCACCGGTGTCATCAAACAAATTCAAATCCAAAAAACTGTCAAACATGTGGAAATGTAAGTTGCCCTTCCCAATCCTGTAAAAGTGTAAGGAGAATGCCTTTCACGTTGGGATCCCTCAAGCCAAATTTTTATGCGAATCATGGCCTCTTACTCAAAAGCTTTGAAATGTTCACGCAAAGGTCAGCTAGTTAATAAGTATACAGTAGATAAGGTTGGTCCACTCACCACCAGGTCAAAAGCAAAAATCACTTTTTGTGAGCCGGGCGAATCATTTGCATGATGGGTTGGTTACGACCCTGGGTGGTTATTGATTTACATTATGATCCTGACTGTGACCAATTGTAGAACTTCAGACAAGCTGATGAACCGTTCGAGCTGGTAATACCTCACCTGGCTTTGATAGGAATCTCCCTGCGGCCAACTTGTGGACTTCTCGGGCCGAGGTGCTGCGCGGGATCCTCAACTCTTCTCCTTTCAAGGACTGCAGTTGAAGATTGTTGTCGGCATGACGTTCACGTGACGTTCACGTGACCTTCATCCGATTCCACAGCATTGCGCACATTGCGCCGCCAAGCGTCGACATTGTACGGTTGCCAAAGCAAATGCCCCAGAAGTCCCACAGATTCTTCCACGACCCCAAGTGCTAGTTCTTTCACCCCACTAAGCGTCATACCAGGAAGTTATTTTAAGGCGCAATGCCCGCGCAGAAGTCACTGCTTGCAAATGACGTGTGGGAATCCGAGTTGTAGTGTGGATCATAATGATATCTACAGATAGATAGATAGATAGATAGATAGATAGATAGATAGATAGATAGATAGATAGATAGTGTACAGATTGTACAGTAGGGGCCAATGCCCAGAGAACTACGGCTCTCATAATTCTAATGATCTATATATATATATACATAGTTATATCATTGTATCTCCGTATCACGGCCCACGACATGGCATTCCAATGCCTTGCCAAAGACCTGCTTGCGCAAACAACGTTCAGTGATCTTCGTTCAGAGCCTGGTCCAAGGGATTCCCAGGGCTGGGGCAGCACGGGGCCGCTGCTAAGCACGCCGGGGCCACTCAGCTGGCTGACGACGCCTTTCCTCTGAGCAAGGCCATGTGCATATCTACTGAAGATCAGGTCATCGGCGTTCCTGAAGCGCTGGGTGAGAATCAACGGACCGCCTCAGGAGACCCAAACCCTCCAATTTTTTTGCTAAAACACCTATATTACTACTACTAATGATACTAATGGAAATCTAGTAGTGGTAAGTAGGGTAATATGTTGTAATGGAAATCTAGTAGTGGTTAAATAGCCGCCCTGAATCAATAAGCATCACTGGTCGTTGTGAGTATTGATTGCATTCCTCGAAGCATCACGGACGTACACTCACGGTTTCATCGATGTGTTGCCGGGGGCACAGGTGGGTTGAGAACCTGGAATGACAGCCATCAAATGGAAACATCAAGGATCAACTTTGCCAGCATGGCAGGTTTGGGCTCGGCTGCCAAGGGCAGTGGCTGGTTCTGAACCATTCCACTTCCCCAAAGTAAAAGCCAGGCCCAGAGGTTGGAAGATCTCCATTGTTTACCAATGATCAGGCTGACCAATTTCATTGGGAAGCTTCACGTTAGCTTCTGGGGTAGCAATTGAGTTCACCACTTGCCCAGCAGTTTCTCAGTCGCCCAGGCTTCCTGTCTGTGCAAGGCAATTGCGCTACGGACTCTTTGAAGATGGATTGACACACCTGGCATTGGTGGTGGGGAGAGAATGGAGGATGCTGCTCTAATGTGGGGCTTCGATTGACTGCAGGTCAACATGTAAACATCACTTTGAAAGAATATGGGTACAGTCCGCATGTCGTTACACAAGCGGAGTTCGCACTGCACATCAGAATGAATTTGTGCTGCTTTCACAATCCATTGCTTGGGACTGCCATGCTCCATACGCCTCACAAATGTGTGGATGCCCTTCTGGCTATTCGAAATGATAAAGACAAAGTGCAGCAGCGGCTACCTTCCGTTTCCCTCTGCTCATGATGTCAACAGTTCACCATCTGGCGTCGGTTTTCCGTTGGCTTTCCCCAAGTGATGCCCCACCTGTGGACATCCAAAGGACGGCAGGTTGGCCGCAAAGCTGCCCTCCATGGAAGCGCAGCCACAGGTCACAGGACACAAGGCCCTGAGGTGCCACAGGCTGCCCAGCGGCAAGCTGCCATTGAAGCAGAAACGCTGTAAGGCCACCTGGGAGCAGCTGCCCCTTCTTTCACCTATACATATGATATATATATATATGATATATATATATATATATATCTGTGGCGTGACAGGCACAGGGGTAGCTGATGGTGGCTGATGGTGGCTGATGGTGGCTGATTGTAGCTGATGCTTTCCGGCGACGGCAGGATACATGGCTGTGACAACCCACCGTTGCCAGCTAGCGCCAGGAGGATCCGCAAGCCAACTAAGAAACGATTCATGAGTTGCCTATGTGCATATCACATGGATAACTGTACTACTTGCATGCGCATGTTTCCATGCGAGTTTGGCTTCTTTCCAACATAGCCAAATCCATGAACACATGAGCACACAGATGTGAGTAGCGATGAATGTTGCCATCTTCTTCCCGCTGAAACTAAGCGCCAAGGTACACAGGACACCTCTGCATCATCGCTCGGGGCTTCAGCGAAGAGGCGCTTGAGATTCTCAGCCGTAGCGAGTTTCATATTCAAGAGCCCAAATCCCTCGTACACGGGGCTGTCCAAGTCGGTGCATAGAGGCCAAAATTCATTCCGCTCCTGCATGGACAGACTAGCAAATGTGGAGTCACTGGGGAATTGCAGGGAACGTGCAGTTTTTTACAAGCGGGCCACATACCATGGCATAGCACCGCATTCTTGGAATGCATTCAACCCGGCACCACTACACTATATACTGTCATCTACACTGCTGAAATTTATACAAGGCGCAGCTGCAACGAAAGCAACCACCAAAGGACAAAATCACTTCTTCCATGCTACCGCCTCATGGAAATAAGATAAATAAGTCCCTTCAGGGAAGTTACTGAGGTATGCTGAGTTCACATCGCCACACCGTAACTAGTTCAGCTCATGGAAGTCCAGTTAGTTCACATCACCACACCGTGTTCTCTGTTGATGAATTTCTTTGCCAGCTGCCCACCCTTACCCACCATTGCCCACCTTTGCCAACTGCATCCCTTGTCCGGTCCTCAAAATTCAAAGATTTTAGCTGCAAGGCCAACCCCCACAGCTCAGCATTCTGCACTCGCGCTGCCAGCGGCACCGCGTCCGCTTCATCCTCCAGCTGGGCAGCTTGCAGCACGGCGCGGTAGGAGTAGCTGTCTCGGTGACGTAGGACCTGACCTCAACCATAGCTGCAAGAGGGTGTAGGCATGGCTGTGTCGCACGCGACTGTGAGGCCACATGCAACTATACATCTATATCTATATCTATACATGTGTGTGTGCGGGTGTGTATATGCATATGTATGTGTATATGTATATGTGATATATGTATATATGTATGTAACAATGTATTGATTGACTGACTGACTGGCTGACTGACTGACTGACTGATTGATCGATTGATTGATTGCGCAAGCTTTGGCAATACTCAGCCCAGGCACCAGCCGAGGTGGGTGTGTCGCCATCCAAGATGAAGACCAGCCCTGCAGCATCCTGGAAACTCGTGAAGTTGGTCTTCCCGGAGCACAGGGCGTCGGCAGTCTGCTGCATGTTGTCCACCACTGGTTGCAGGTACATGAAATGCGCCGCAATCAAACTGGCAAAGGACAGCAGAAAGATGAGGCCCTGGCGGAAAGAAATCAGGGCATGTCCATAGACCCAAAACTTTGGCTGTCCATACGTTGAACTGGAAACCTGACCATCTATGAGTCATCCTGCCACGGCAAGTTCAAGTAGATCAGTCGTCCCAGCCTGACGTGCCTGCAGGAAAGGTCGTTTCACTTTCACCTGCCAGGACGGAAAGGTTGTGGCTCTGCCGCTGACGGCTGGCAATCCAAAAAATGTGAGGGAAAAATTGCACAACATTCGCAGTTGATGATGTTTAGTGATATCTAATTGATCCACTATGGATTTCCATCCCGGAAAGACTGTGATAATATGTGATCATACTCTGCAGGATGTCATTTTGCATCATTGATCCTGCATGCCCCCTGCACATGCCAAAGTCAAAGTCTATGTATGACATGTCAGTTATAGTTTGTTAGGTGACCAAAGCGTGTTCTTGGACGCCACCCCACTTGTGGACGAACCCTTAGGTCACCGAGGGGTCGCGGCTTTCGTGCGGAGGAATGTGCCCAAATCAGGCTTCACAGGCTAAGTAAATTCCTAAGTAAATCAGCAAATCACTTCATTTCCCAAAAGCAATAGCTTCTTGCGGTGTGTGGCCAAGTGATTCCATAATAGCGCCACTCCAACGTTATTCAGCAACGGGAAGCAGGGGTAGGTCTGTAGCTATCACTTGTGGTATCTACATACCATCTGGCACTACCCCGCGACCCTGGTAACCCCATCTTAGATCCCATTCTAAAGTCATGTTCCCTCCAAAAATGAGCAAAGAAGTTTCCCACCATGCCCCTTGCCTTGCAAGGTTCTAAATTTTGAAAACATAGATAGATTGGATAGCATCTCCCACCCAATCTCCTAAACATGGATCATTCCACATCCCCAAAACGGTTCCTAACTCATTCGGCATCGCCAAGTCGCCGTCACGGGCTTCAAGGCCATGACCGTTTCCTTCACACGCCGCGGCACCAGCACGGCGAAGAACAGGTCGTCGATACAAAGCACTACCTCCAGGGCGACAGCGTTCCTTGGGCGCAGGTGGCCATCCCTGACTGCCAGCTGGAGCCCTTCAAAATGAGGGACTGAGATCTGCTGATGCCATGCTTCCTACTGAGATCTACTGGATCTATCTAGATCTATCTAGATCTATCTGGACCTATCTGGACCTATCTGGATCTATCTGGATCTATCTGGATCTCTGTTTGGGGAGCCGAATTTCAGAAGCGCATGCGATCCGAGACACAGGATGAGGTCTGAAACAGAGGTGGTGCTGGCCAAGAAGTGCACGCCGATGATGCCCAAGACCTTGCAACACCGGACCCAACTCATACATCCCGTGAGAAGTGCAGACCCAGCAGCCTGGATGGTGGTAGCCGCGTTATCGTTTCAACATGTTCCAACCCCCCATCTCTCCACCTGCCACAACCAGGTGACTAAGGCAATGCTCAAGCGCGGTAGGATGTTCAGCAGCACCAGCAGCAGCATCCGCAAAGAGCTCACCCCAAGGAGCTGCAGCGACGGCAGCCGCGGCGACCCATGCTGCAGCTTCGACACTCCGCGCCCGCGCGAGCGCGGCAGCGAGCTCATGGCAAGGCCAAAGCTGAAGGCGCAGATCATGTCCTGCCACATCTCAGCTGCTGAATCGAGGGCACCATGGCTACGTTGAACATTTGCCCATGAGCAATCATGAGCAACCATTATAAACCATTATGATCACATCCCATTGGGAACATTCAGCATCCCCTGTTAGGACATCCTCAGTCATGAGCATTCACCATGAGTAGACATGTTAAGCAACAATAATAACCATCCTCATCAACCATTCTGATTAGATGGTAGCAACAGCTGATTGATGGCTATTATCCCTATGATTGTTGATTATTTTTCCCCCTTAGCATTGCCCATTCCTGCATAATCATGACTACGCAATGAGTCATAATAACCATGATGATCAAGCAACAGTATTAGTCCTGTATCAACCACTCAACAAGGACAACAAGGACAACAAGGACAACAAGGACAACGACCATTACCAACCATTACTACCCACTATTCTTGTCAGTCACTACCAACCATTCATATCCATCTCAATACATCAACCATTTCCCAACTGATCAGCCATCAATCACCTATTACCAAACCCTATCAAACCCCATTATTCACTATGTGATATTAAACCATATCGTTATACCCTATGATCAAAGCCTATTCACAACTTTAACCCATTCTCAACCCATCATCCAGTGTTTCCCCCCAAAAAAAAAAACGCTGCTGGACCTCCTCCCCACCACCTACCATCCCCACCACCTACCATCCCCACCACCTACCATCCCCACCACCTACCATGCCCCCATCCCCATCCCCCCGTCCTTGATGACGGTGAAGATCCACACCAACAGCGCGATCAACGCCAGCCAGGCGCCCACCGGCAGCAGCGGCCAGCGGATCTCCTCGTTGCCCGCCTCGCGGATGCCGTACCTGGGAGCGGATGCCCTGGGATCCCCTGGGGCCCGGCCCGGGCCTTGGGGACCGCCTGGGGGGGGCAGCCTTGGGGAAGCTGGGGGGGTGATGTGGCTAGTGATGTGCTTAATGGTGGTTAAATGGATGTTAATGGGCTCACTAGTGGTTTTGAATAGTGATAGCACTAATGATTAATGGATGTTAATGATTCTCATGGATGTTCATGTGTTAATAGCTTAGTGGTTAATGGATGTTAATAGCATTAGTGATTTTCGTGGGCTCCAGAAACAAAAGGTCAGGAAAATTGTCCATTGTCCATTGGCATATGCACATGAATATTTATATATATATATATATACACATTTGCAGCCGTGTCCACTAAATGGTCGATACTTAATGGTTTGCCATGGGGGCTTAAGAAACTTGATGAAAAAATTCTGAATGCGACCAAAGCGATGATACAATTGAGAGTTACAATGGTGGTTTTTGCAATCGTGGTCATAGTGATGGCGATGAATGACGATAGTCGTCATCATCAAGCCGGTGCAAGACGCATCGTGCATCTGCAAGCAAATGAGTAAGTCTCGTAAACCATCAATCGTGTCTTCACCAGCATCCTCAGCGTAGTCACCGTCGCTCTGCGGGCGATGAGGAGAACGAGTAACACACGAGACCTACGCTGCTTGGTTTGAGGTGGCAATTCCGATCCTCCAAGGCATCAACATCATCGACTAGGGTGAACAACACTTGCAAGTTTCATCACGATACATTACAAGCAGCATTTGGCCTCGCATAACATTCGCGGTTAAGCAGCACCAAACAACAACGCCACCTCAAAGCCCGCCCAGGCGCTTGAACATGGTTTCATAGATCTCGGCTTGAACCACCCCATTCAGAAGAGAATTGGACATTGCGCACACGCCCATAATAAGCGGCTGCCCCGTCGTGACGTCAATGTAGTTGAGATTTTGACCTTGGCAATCACAGCCATCATCAGTTGATTGCCTTTCGCAAAAGAGTGCAAAAGGTTGCTCTTCAATGCTCTTGGTCATTCAATGGCTCACTACTACTGACCGAACAATGGCCTAGCTAATTGCTAATAGTGATACCTCGGCACTTCAATGCTCTTGAGCTCCCCATTTATTCGAGACAATCACTGGTTGGTTGGGAGGCCTGTGAACCCTCAGGGGCTATGAACCGCGGCAGACCTGGGTCCGCCTTCAGGAAACTTGGGGGTCGGCCATCCTCAGTGTTGGATGGCTTTGGTAGTCGGGGCTTGCCCTGGCAATGCTTCATTGGTATCTTGGCAAAGGCTCTACACTTGTGGAAGGCGGCCATCTCCAGGACGCCCGGCCGTTGCAACACCAAGGGACCGAAGTGCATCCGCCACTCCTTCATCTCCTGCGCCAGAGAATCCTCGAAGACCGTGTCGGTCATATTGTCGCCTTGCTGTGGCTGCCATGCATGATACACCCAACATGAGCTCGAATAACTCTTGGTGATTGATTCACCGGGGACATATCGGCATTGTGGATTTCAATGCTCAGCTTATTGCGGCGAATCTCTGCATTGAAAGAGGCCACAGTAGGGAGCATCCGCAGTATCAAAAAAATGTTATAGAACGTCCAAGTGACTGCACTAGTTGATGGGGATGATCTTTGGATGTCTTTAGGCTGCCAATGACCACCCTACACTATACCAATCAATGAAAATTACGGTTTGATCATGGGATATTCATTGCACAATATCCCATAGAAGGTTCCGCTTTGAATGGCAATCACCAGGGGAAAAGGTCCCTTTGCCGTCTACGCCTGAGGGCAGAGGGGCGTGGGGGAGTAATTATGTTGGATGGGATTCAAGAAGAATGGAATATCTTCAGCAGTGGGTTGCAAGATAAAAATGAGACACTTCTTCTGCAATGAGCAGGGTCTCATCTCTCAGCCTCTCTCAGTAGAATGCATGATCCATCACTCTGTGCGCAGTTAAGCAGGTTGATTGAAGACAGAATTTGGTGCATCAACGGCCATGCAGAATCATCAGCAATAATTTTACAGTCGTGCATCCAAAAGAAAAAAACAAACAATTGTCCCAACACTCCAAAAACCTCCAGAAACAACAAACACAACCAGAGTGTCCACTAGCCTGTGCCAGCTGCCATCCCTCAACTGCCACCATCGCCCAGTGGCACAGGATCATCACGAAGAATCCTTCCACCAACACCGACCACAGTCCACAAAGAACCACTGAGAGGGACTCCTGCCACGACAAAATTCCCAGACCTGACGCGAAGGGAGTGGAGGAGTTTTTTTGATGCTGGAGCCGAGCAATCAAAACCAGCCGATGATAGGTTGAGCTGATAGGTATGATTTGATCATGCCATATCGTATGATAGTTGTTGAGACTTCATTTTCTTGAAGCCGCAACTTGTGGTGGGTAGCAACGTCATGACCTGAAAGCTTCCGACCTACTACGTTCCCAACACAGCAAGAGGTACAACCCTGGGGACCTGGAGTCAGAAAAAGCTGTGCATTTGCAACTTGCGAAATTGTAAAAACAAATCATCAGCGATCATCACCATCATCATCATCATCATCATCATCATCATCATCATCATCATCATCATCATCGTCGTTGTATCGTTGCTGTACACCCCCCATGCCCCAGGTTCCGAGATTTCACGGATGCATTAGCCAGCTCCCATCATCGCAGTCGACAAGATCAGCTGCATCTCCCCCGGTCCCCCCGCTGCATCGCCCCACCTACCACGACGGTAGCATCCCAAACGCAGGCTTCAAACCTGTACTCCGCCGTGCATCTTCCGGCGTCGTTGCCCACGGCCGAGGCGTCGTCATCCTTGGGCGCTGTGGACAGCTCCAGGTGGTCGTGCCTGCTGAAGGGCAATCTCGGCACCTCGGAGGGCCGTGGGGCTTGGGAACCCTGGTCCTGTCATCTCCAACGCACCGCTGTGGGGCGCCAGGCTACCAACCAATCCACCAAGCCAACCCAACGTAACCCCAAGCTCAACTCATCTCAACCAACACATCCAACCAATCCAGACATCAGGTCACCCAACGTCACCCAACCATACAAGTCTTGTCCTTGCCAAAGGGCTGGAGGGATTTGCGGCTGTACTGGGAAGAAGCCTCCTGCTCCGAGTCCTTGGTTGATCTCATGGTCCCCGCTGCTGAGGGGACGCCCAAATGGCACTAGGGCATTTCAAATGGGGTCGTCCTGTCATCCCAGAACCCATGAAGACATCCCAAAGCTGTGGGTCTGTCACTCCCCAAACCCGGCATGTCTTCCTGCTCCGCAAAGGGCCTGCGCATGTCTCGGTGCCCTCCCACTTCGGAGTGCAATCCATATCTGCGACCTTCGTTAGTTGGGCTTCATGCACCACATCTGTAACCGAAAGCCCATAGGCATAGTCCTTGTCCCTGTTGTTCTTGACCATCGTGAACCATTGTCAGCCACTGTCAGCTATCAATATCCATGATCAACCATTAACCTGGTGTTACATTCGCTAACGACCGTTGTGGGGACAACGAGAATCGCCGCATCATCAACTGCCAACCACCGCACCCCACCTCGCCTCCGTTCACGTTCACCTCGCCAGCGTCACGTTCCAGAGCTGCCAGGCGTTTTTCCACGTCCCTGAGAGTCCAGGGCTGGGAAGAATGGTGGTTGGGGGAATGGTTCAGGATGGTTTCACGATGTTTCCTGGTATTCAGTGGCTTATTTGCCATCATTTATGGTGGTTCCCTTGCCTTATGATGAACACATGATGCTTGATCATGCTTGGCGATGAATATACGATGGCTCACCCTTAGCAACAATTAGGAATAATGGCTCGTGGAGGTCAGTAGGAGGTAATCGTGGGTCAAGAAAAATGGCTCATAGGAATGAATGATAAATAATGTGTACTTGCGGTCGGAAAATAGAAAGTTCACTCATTCATCAGTACTCATAGATGCTGATGGTTCATGATGTGGCATGATGGCTCATGATGGTTGACAATGCTTAGATAATGCAAGCTAATGACGGGTATGGCTCATGCTGATTGATAATAATATGATTGGCAATGGCTAATGATGACAAAAAACAGCAACGTTTGACAGGGGGCGGGAACAAATGATTGATGACTGATTGTTGTTATCAAAAGACATCATTTCCTCCCACTTTTATGTGTCAGAACCCCGAGCTGAGCATGGACTCCAAATTCTGAACCAGGCCTTCCATTGGGTTTAATATTTGGGACCGGAAATGCTTTCCAAACGGCACTGACTATGTCAATTGGATGCGTAAGACGTAAGCATTCGAACAAGAAATTTGATGGAATGTGTGAACCAATCGTGATTTGTGTACACCACCTGAACTTGGAACCACAGGCATCTTGCTTCGTTACGAGTGTCCAAACCTCGCGGTGATCGGCCCATGTCAGTCTCTTGACAGCTCACCCTAGCCCACCTTTTGCTTACATGCCCAAGGAGTCATTCAATGAAAATAGGGATCCACTTCAATGAACCCTACCTTTGAAAGCAAACCAGCAGCTAAGGATGGTAAAACTCATGGCTTAAGATGGCCCTTCTGCCTTTCATGAGCTCATCCACTAGCACCTTCCATCCCGACGTTGCCTCAGCCTGTTCGAGATGCACTCCTCCAGGGTTCAGCCCCCATCAGGGATAGGCTGCAGATGGCTGCATAGGTCACTGTGCAAAGTGCCAGTCTCACTGTTTCAAGGGACGCATGAGCCAATTTCATCTGTTCATCTGCGCGCAAATTTGGGGATCTGCATGGATATTTGCAAACAAATGTTGCCGTCCGATTCTATCTCCCATCATCCACCTGTCCATGGATCTTATTCGATTCTATCCATGCATCTGCGCCCCATGTCAACACATGGGTCCCTGGTTCTGATCCAGGGTCCCTTCCAGCTCTAAGGGCCCCTCCTCGATGAACCTTCGCAGCTCCACCTGTTCATCCTGCAGCTGGACCTCCCCCAAATCCCAGGGTGCCGTCGCATCCGCGCTGCCGCACAGCATGGCATGGCAGGTGTGGAAGGAGAAGTGTTGATGAAGCCTGTCTTGTCATATATGGCTTCGTATAAATCGAAAGATCCAGGCAATGAATTGCCGCCCTTTTCGGTGGATGTATGTGATTCGTTAGGCTTGCAAAATCCACTATTTAGATGCCTCTGCAAAAGTGGGTGACCTTCTCGCGAGAAGGTCAAGTACAGTGTTGGTTTCCATCAAACCTCATGCTGCTGAAAGTTGCTTGAAGATTACTATGGTTTGCCCCATTGTCCAGTGACCAACCTGCATGTTGTCACATGTTTTGTTTCACCGGTCCTTGTTCCAGGGCTTGACTCTTACTCATTCTCAGCCTCAACGCTGCGTGAAGTGTCAGTCCGCATGCGGCTCCTGGCAACCAATAGTTTAGCTGCCCTGCGTTCTGCCACCAACGCTGAGACCGAGGGCCTCTTGGAAATTGAAGAACGGTATAGAATCGTTAAAAAAAGTATAAAATCAAAGTTTCTAACCGTGTGCCGAGGAAATCTCAGCAAGACTTGGTATACACAACGCAGCATCGGCTATGCCATTCAATGGTGGGATATCCAAACCAAATGGAACCACATGGAGCTTCGTCATGAAAAATCCTTGATGGCTGACAGGAGGTTCCCTGTAGCGGAACCACATGCCCCTTCACCGTGCGTGTATGCGTCTTGGCGCGATGGGCAATAGTCATACGATGTCATCAAGCACCTGGGGATAGAGAACTGCTGGTTATATTTCAGATCCATGAAGCCATGGCTTCTCCCTACAACCACGAGCAATCGCATGATGCCGAAACCCCCGTCGTGAATTCCTTCTCCTGGTCGGATACCAGCCCGCCTCTCCAGCAGACTGACCTGCCAGCAAGTCGCCTTGGAAAAACTGCTTCGCAGTAAGCAGTACTTACCTTTTGGAGAATGCACCATGGTTGGTACTGGGTAATGATTGGTTGATCATGGCCGGGAATGGTTACTAGCGGTCAACGATGACAACTGACTAATAATGGCGAATGAGTATGAATGATACGGATAATGGCCAGCAAAAAAGACGTGTAATGATGGTCAATGATTGGTTGATAGTAACCAAGAATATATACGCACGGATTGACGACGGCTGGAGCTCTCTCTCCATCATCAGATTAAAGGTCTACCTTAGCCAGGCTAGATAGCTGATTGCAATTGGCAATCATACTCCTGGTCGATGATATCAATGAACAAAAACAAACCTGTAAATAGTTTAAATGACAGTTCACCATCATTGTTGGTGTATATAATCTAAATCTGGGTCGATAAGCTTCAATGACCAGTCAGGACAATGCGGGCGAACGGTTTAATGGGTACAGACTTCATACGGTCTGCACGAGCTGTGCGCCATAGTTCAGAATGCTTAGTCATGGCTGATAGCATGTGGCACAGTCAATCACAACCAGCAATGTCCAACAAATGCGTCGTATATATCTATCCCTGAATATTATTCATCTTTTTGCGAGAAAAAAAAGTTGCTTGCCTACTAGAACCATCACTTTTGGAAAAAAACACCCATGGTTTGGACAACGCCAAAAAGGATCCATTGAAAACAAAGAAAAAACTTTTCTAGGAGATATCGACAATGGTCTTTCCACAGGAACCACCAGCTTCCAAACTGAACCGTGATGTTCCACTACAAGGCAGGGAGCGCAACTCCTCTTGCTGCCCTATGGCCCACTCCATTCTCCACAGCTTCCTGGGGCCAGATCCACCCATGGCTGGGTGGTGCTCCCCATCAGCTGAGGCACGGATCCACTCCGTGGTGGCGGCCAGCTGCCGGTGCGCCCAGCGGTGCCCCGCGGCGCCGTGGCCCGTGTCCAGCAGGGAGATCCAGCCGTCCACCTGCCCCACTTGGACGCGGCCGCGCACGCGTTTGTCGCTCTCCCGGTGGAGCACCTCCAGGACCTGTCAGGGCGGGACGTTTGCAAAGGAAAACTGAGACTTTTTAGATTCTTCCGAGTTATTTTTTTAGATATGAGTATATATGTTGATCTTTATATATAGATCTTCCTTGTCTATTGTTTATTGTTGGTTCTTGCCAAACCCTTTGCTTCCAGCTACCACGATTAGTAGGTAACCGGCTGGTTTCCACCAGCTGGTGATTTGGGGCCGGTTACTACCATGGCAACTGCAAGCGTCCCGCCCTGCCTGGACCTCCTGGCCAGCAGCCAAGCGGCCCACCTTGTTGGAATGCCTTGCCGCGGTCTCACTCACGTCCACGTCGCCAGATAGGATATACACACCTCAGGGTATGAAGTGAGATGGGACCCCAGGGTTGTGGAAGCTTGGCAGTAATCCATGTCCCATGGTGCAAGAGACTGACAAAAAAATGCTTCTGAGCCAAAAATGGTGGGCCACTTTGGATGTCTTCATGCTGGAAGCTGACACCAGGCTCGCGCCTGGGGAGTCACTCTGCAGTTGCAGTTGTTGCAATTGTAACTCCAACTTTCCTGGGAGCTAGGTGGCTACCATACCGGAGAGGAAATAGGAGTAATGAACAGCTGGCATAACTAAAAATGACCATTAATATGATGATCTTTACTGCTGAGGTGGCGTCTACCTACCTGGCTTAATTGCAAAGAGGTGCTCCTGGTCCAAAATTGCCGAAAGGAAATGAAGAAAAAAACACGCTGAACAAATCCATTTCGGAAATCTTCCAGGATTTTCAATCTGTGCATGGCCACATCTCCACTGCTCGCTCTTGGACCCAAAACAAACATCTGACCGGCCTATTTTCTGGTTTTTTTGAGCATCCTTGTACCAGCGGTGCGTGACTTTGGGCAAACGTAACAATTCATCCCCCAATGCACTGCAGAATCGACTGGCTGTCGATCCAACCGTAATCCGGGCCAGGTAATCATCCTATCTGTAGACGCCGTCTGCGGTTTGATCATGCAATTTCCTTCCGATCCTATCGACCATCGTGAGCTAAGAGCTCACCATCCACCATCAATGCTCACCGATGTTTCACCATCTTCAATCATGATTATCCACTTATTACACCGTTTATCAATTAACTTAACATCAACCACATTCAACTACTAAGCATTCTTCACCACCATTAGCCACCACCTACCACCACCTACCACCACGTACCACCACGTACCACCACCCACCACCCAGGAGCAACCTGCCGTGCACAGCGTCGTTGCTTCTCCTGTAACTCGTGGTTCTCGCGCTCCCGGCGGTTCCGATCCTCCGCGGCCTCGGCCTGCAGGGACTCCAAGTCCTGTCGGTCCTGGAGGGCTGGAGCTTCGCTTCACATCCTCCAGCTGTGTGAAGTCTTCCAACGCAGATGACTAGACTATAGTTGTACAACTTGATGATTAGATTGTAGTAGGTTTATTAGGATTATACAATGGACTGTATAGATTGATAGCGTTAATAAGGGCTAATAAGGATGAAAATATTCATTTATCATACTAGATTGATAGCGTAAATAAGGTTGAATGATCGGTGAATATAAGGGTTCGCAACTGGAGATCTTTCACAACTGGGATGGGTGAGAAGGGTTGATGTTTTTTGAGAATGGGTTCATAATTGTTGATAATGATGATTTCTGGTTGGTTGAACCACCCATATGAAAAATAGGCTTGTCAACCAACCATTTGTTAATAGTTACTTTTGAGAAAATAAGAAATGTTTCAAACCCACCAGCCAGCCATGAATGAAATTACATGTTTGGAGGGCCATGATGTGCCATGTAGCTGTGAAAGGTCTGTTACCTTCTTCTTTTTCTAATCCTGCTCCTCATGATTCCATGACGTCCAGTCTATCCACCTACTTTCGTCGATCTGCCAATCGGTCAACCAGACAACGAGCCAACTAATCAGTCAATCTATCTCGCTCTGGGAATCTGGCTCTTAGTGACTCAGGGCATGGCAGATAGCACCTACATGGCGTCGTCCCCTGGACGGCACTTCGGTGTCCTGTCGACTCTTGGAGACCTCCTCTGAATGCGACTGCTGAGCCAAAGATGTGGAGGCCTAACAAGGCATTGGGAAAGGACACTCTCAACAGGTTGTCAACCACGCATCAACGGCCGGGCAAGATGCGTTCATGTTGCCCAAACGTGAAGCACTTCAGAACTTCATCCAACTACTTCTCCAAAATTGTAAGCGCGGCCGTGGATATGCATGTTTCTATCTGCTATCAACAGCTCGCCCTCTGACACTCCTTCACCCCCAGGCGGTCGCACCAGTGATTGGCAACCAACTGTTAATGGCTCCTCTGGGTGTATAGGTATCCATGCCATGCTTAAGAAACATGACAGTTGCACAAATCAAACCACAAACATGCATGGTTGCTTTTGGGTACCATCATCAGTGTATATATGCAGGTCCAACATCTCAATCACGATCAAAACGACAGCAAAACTCGTTGCTAGCGAAAAATTACAGACCACTACCGCTGTCGACTAACCCCACCGCTAGTACCAACCACCCTCATTTTCAACCACCATCACCAAGCCTTAGGTCATCACCAATCATCAAGCCATTCATCAGCCATTTCCAGAAACAAGGCCCTATCTTCACCAATCATCCACCAGCTGAAGATAGGTCCTTGTTTCATCACCGAACTTCACCAGCTGAATCATCACCAGCCTTCGCTCCCCGCAGACCTCCAAGGCTTCCAGTTCCCTGTGCAAACTCTGCAGCTGCTGCGTGGTGCGCTGTGCCCAGGCATTGCTCCGCGACAGGTCGCGGAGCGCCCAACGCGTGCAGTCCTGACGGTGCCAGGGGCGGTGCCAGGGCGGTGCCAGGGCGGTGCCACGTGGATCCGCGTGTTCCACGGTGGTTACTACCATGGTAAAACCCATGGGTCCAATGGCACCATAGGTTCTTTGGGTGGTTAAGAGATGGTTAATGGCAACAACTGGGAAACCCAAAATTGTTGGCTTATTACTGACCAACAATTGTTGGGGATATACCAACCATGTGGGTGTTTCTCAAGCCATGGGGGAAACTATATGGTTGGTTTATTACTATAAATGATTGATATGATGATAACTTGGGGTAGCCCTATCTTAAGAACCACCAAACGATCAAAAATGTGTGGTGCTTGCAGGACAGTCCCGAATCAAGGGTGATCCTTCTACAAACAACCTAACCCCAACACAACTCGAGAACCAAAGAAACCGCAGCCACTGTGCTGCTTGCTGATCCCTGCCTGGTGTGGACTGATCAACTGCAAACCGACTAGCTGTCAAGCATCATTATAGCAATCTAATTCAACCATTTTTGCAAAAAGTGTGAGGTTACAAAAACAAACTGGGCAAATTGACGCTGATTTTCAAGAGCCAGCTCTGCTTCGACGTCAGTCTCTTACCCTACAAGGTGCACGTCAACAATTTCATGCTGCCCTCCGCAAATGCACTGTGCAACGGTGATGCACCGAAGTCTGTCCCGGCCTTGTTCCTACCAGCACCAGTTTCAAACAGCAAACTCCTAATTTCGACGTTGCCTTTTTGTTGCCTGGACCTCAGCACCCGCTTCGACCAACAAATGTGCTACGCCCATGTGCCCGTTTTGAGATGCAAAATGCAACGGCGATGCGCCTGCACGTGTGAAGGCCTGGCTGAGATCAGCACCAGATTCTAGCAACAAGCGCACTACTTCCAAGTGGCCGAGTGCAGAAGCAAAATGCAAAGGCGAGCAACCATCCCCTGCTGTAGCCTGGTTCTTATCAGCACCAGCTTCAAGCAAAAGGCGCACCACTTCAAGCTGACCCTGCTGAGATGCAAGGTGCAATGGCGATGCGCCATCACCTGTTCTACCCTGATTCTTATCAGCACCAGCTTCAAGCAAAAGGCGCACCACTTCAAGCTGGCCTTGCTGAGATGCCATGTGCAATGGCGATAGGCCATCGCGTGTTCTACCCTGATTCTTATCAGCACCAGCTTCAAGCAAAAGGCGCACCACTTCAAGCTCGCCCTGCAGAGATGCCATGTGCAATGGCGATAGGCCATCGCGTGTTCTACCCTGATTCTTATCAGCACCAGCTTCAAGCAAAAGGCGCACCACTTCAAGCTGGCCTTGCTGAGATGCAAGGTGCAATGGCGATGCGCCATCGCCTGTTCTACCCTGATTCTTATCAGCACCAGCTTGAAGCAAAAGGCGCACCACTTCAAGCTCCCCCAGGAGAGATGCAATGTGCAGCGGCGATGCGCCATCGCCTGTTCTGGCCTGATTCTTATCAGCACCAGATTCTAGCAACAAGTGCACTACTTCCAAGTGGCCGAGTGCAGAAGCAAAATGCAAAGCCGAGCAACCATCCCCTGCTGTAGCCTGGTTCTTATCAGCCCCAGCTTCAAGCAAAAGGCGCACCACTTCAAGCTGGCCGTGCCGAGATGCCATGTGCAATGGCGATAGGCCATCGCCTGTTCTACCCTGATTCTTATCAGCACCAGCTTCAAGCAAAAGGCGCACCACTTCAAGCTG
>VSDK01009907.1:396634-415501 GCA_009767595.1 Symbiodinium kawagutii
CTGTTTCACCCTGATTCTTATCAGCACCAGCTTCAAGCAAAAGGCGCACCACTTCAAGCTCGCCCTGCAGAGATGCCATGTGCAATGGCGATAGGCCATCGCGTGTTCTACCCTGATTCTTATCAGCACCAGCTTCAAGCAAAAGGCGCACCACTTCAAGCTGGCCTTGCTGAGATGCAAGGTGCAATGGCGATGCGCCATCGCCTGTTCTACCCTGATTCTTATCAGCACCAGCTTGAAGCAAAAGGCGCACCACTTCAAGCTGACCCTGCTGAGATGCAAGGTGCAATGGCGATTCGCCATCCCCTGCTGTAGCCTGATTCTTATCAGCACCAGCTTCAAGCAAAAGGCGCACCACTTCAAGCTTGCCCAGCACAGATGCAATGTGCAGCGGCGATAGGCCATCGCGTGTTCTACCCTGATTCTTATCAGCACCAGCTTCAAGCAAAAGGCGCACCACTTCAAGCTGGCCTTGCTGAGATGCAATGTGCAGCGGCGATGCGCCATCGCGTGTTCTACCCTGATTCTTATCAGCACCAGTTTCAAGCAAAAGGCGCACCACTTCAAGTTGGCCCTGCTTAGATGCAATGTGCAGCGGCGATGCGCCATCACCTGTTCTGGCCTGATTCTTATGGCAACCAGCTTTAAGCAACAAACGCACTATTTCGAGGTGGCCCTCCAGAGATGCAATGAACAATGCTGATTCACCTTCGGTATTACTAGCATCTTTTTCTGGATCCGCTTCCAGCAACAGCTTGACCAGGTCAAGATGCCCGTTCTCGACAGCATGGTGCAAAGGCGTTCTGTCAAGTTCATCGCGTAGGTCTGGATCTATAGGACGCCGCAGCAAACTTTCAAGCGCATCTGAGCGGTTGTCCCTGCATGCAGCAATCATTTCCTCCAGGGCAGCCCCCTCTTCCGTCTTGTCAAATTCCAGGCAAACCAGCTGCACTCTCACTGGAGGCACGGCAGTAAAAACCTCATCATCTGAAATTATACGGGAACCATCTTCCACCAAGAGCCGTTGTCGAAATCTGGAAATGCCAAGCTGAACAGCCAAGAGTTGCTTCACCTCTTTCGCGGATTTGTCTGCGACTTCATCGCAACAAGCCAGGGTCTCCCCCGTGACTGGAGAGCACACCTCCATGGAACTGGTCGATGCTGCTGCTGACATTGTTAAGTTACTTGTCTTCTGCTTCTTCAAGGTGGTCCCCGTTCACCAGCCATAAGTTGGGTTATAACTAGGGTAACTACCACTTGTGGTAGATATAGCTGTAGTTAAATGGCCTTATAAACCAAGTTATAACGTTTGGGGGGCCCACCTTGTTGATATCCCCTGCGGTTTCCCAGTCAGAACCATTCTTGTTGACTGATGGTGGATATTGATGGATCTGGAAATTGCCCCTGCTGTCGCGGTTGGAGCTTCGCTTGAAATCGCTGCGGAACGGTGCTGATCGATGGGATAGTTTATTGCTGATGATAATGCAGGATAGTGACCAACAAAAAAAGTAGATATTCCGAAAGCAATACTGCTCTGTTTTGTCTGCATCGTTCATGGATTATCACAACCCTTGAAAAGAAGAGCAATCGCAGAACATTTAGGTTTGTCTAAAAATGGCGTGCCCAAAAATTGGTGGTTTGCTGTTTCCATATTCATAGTGGCTACTATTGAATGGTTAGTACCACCATGCATGGACAACCCCATTTATTGACCAAAACCATGGCGCTACGCCGAGCTCATGGCTATTCCCAGAAAAGTCATGTCAGCATCCAGACTTATCGGTGCTGTTCATGAGCTCTGGCAGTTTGCCTTGGATTTTCTCCAGAACTGTTCTGCTTTCATACGGTTAATGATGGTCAATTGACAATGGCTAAATGTGGTTAATCACCAATGGTAACAAATAACGACAACTTAAAAAACATAAGTCTACCAACCATTTGCTAATACTGGAAACAAGAAAGAATCATGAAAACAACCAGCCAGTCATAGATGCAAAAATAATAGCTGCAGTGGTGCCCAGAAATGACAGGACTGTCTCCATCACCCAAGGTGAGGGGTTGCCTCCGCTGGCCTAACGAGTTGCCTGGGATGGCAACCTGCTGAGGGTGACACTGAAACCATGAATCGCCAGCAAAAGTGGCAACCAAAACCGGTTGTTTTCGGATTGATGTGGGATTGATGGGGAGTAATTTGGATTAATTGAGATTATGACTTTGGACTTTCCGCCTCATTGATTGCTCACAAATCATAAGTATTGATCATAGCTAGGCATTCTATTCCAGGCATGTTGATACCAACGTGTTCCCATGGCGTGGCGTTCCCTCAAGACTACCCAGCATGGTGGTGTTGATTTTTTCACCGGATTATGCGTTTACGATATGGTGGGGCTTATCATGCCTTGCATTGGCACAACAAAGATTGACTCTCCATTTTTTTGATTTGTTGCAAGATTGCAACATTCGTTTGCGAATGGATTCCAAAGCTTGTTCACCACCTTCTTATGGCAAAATTTGACGCGGTGCATTGATATGGATCTTTCATCACAAACGTAGAACAAGGCCTACCTACCACGGGCATACAATTACACATGCAGTAAGCATACAATTCGTGATCTAACAAACCAACCATCACTGTTCGACACCTGATATCTAAAGCTGTTCACTCGCTGCCCGATACAAGGGCAGGGTCATCTGCAGCACGTTGAAATGGGGCCCATCCTGGATGTTTCCATTGCGGACTATCATAGTCTGGCCCACAGCTTCATGAAAATCCTCAAAAGTCATCAAGCAAGCCCTCTGGTTATTGCTTCTGGGATACCCTGGCGAACCACGTGGGCCCACGAATCATGGCTGCAGATTCGCAACTAAGGAGAGGATTGCTAATCATCATTGTTGTTTTTGGTTTTTCACCGTTGTTAATCTATGAGTTATGAATCACTGTTGCCCATGATGGACCAGTAGTAACCGTGATTCACCGTGACTGACCGTTGCTGACCATGATTAGAGAATGAGCTTCAAAACCTCTGAACCATTCTCTCCAAGTATTTACCGGCAGCACCCATGGCCCATAGCCCATGATTGATCATCATTCACCATTGATTCACCATTTAACTATTATTAGCCATTATTTGCAATTCTTAACCATTATCAACCATTCTTTGCATGGCCAATATTCATTGACCATGGCTGATAATCATGAAGCATGCTTGGCATCAACTAATTAGCCATAGTCTTTACATAGCCAGGGCTGTAAATCAGCCATGGAGGGTTATTGGTGGGTTGACAGTTTTGAATAGTTGTTACCAGGGATACCTCGTTGATCTCTTGATAGATGATGGCTATCAATACCAAATATTGGGACTTCATGGGAATGCTGTCAACGTCAGTTGTTTAAAAAATTAGCTACGAATGGACGTCCCTCACAAAAAATCACATTGAGCCTTTCTAACTCCTGCTGCATTGTCCATAGACAGAAAGGGAGGCAACAACTAGAAGCTAGAATCCAGAAAATGATGATTTGGAACAGTTCATCACCCTTGATCACTTCCAGCGCTTTCGAGGGTCTCAACAACTAAAAGCACCTCGCAAAAGCCAGGCTTATCATCATGTGATCCCCAAAGTGACAGAGTGACTCGCCAAACGCACAAGGAAGGACTGGATCCGACCAACAAAAAAATTGAAGAAACGCAGGTTAGTAGGGAACCTATTCGTTCTGCAGTAGCAGCAGTAGGGGCCAGGGCCAGACTTTAGAGCTATAAAGAGAAGGGAGTACTGTAGGTAGGCCCCGTAATCCAGCTGTCCTCGGTGCTCACCAGGGAAATCCATCCGGCTGGCTCCATGACCCTGTCACAATGACGGCACCAAACCCAGCTGCCAAGCTAACAAATCATCTCAAGAAAGTCATGATCCAAAAGAAGATTCGGTCGACTTAGAACCTTTAGCAAAGCAAGCATCGCCAAGTGTGAAGCTGAAGAATATCTTTCAAGTGTGAAGCTGAAGGATATCTTTCAAAACCTGTGCCTCTCTTTGGATCGATTTCCCTTTCAAAACTTCCCATCAATGGAACTCAAACCGTCAGCAAACTCCAAGCACCGCCTGCCGCGCACGCGTCGATCCTCCAACCTGGGCACAGAACAGCTTGCCGCCTCCAAACTAACAGAAGCATTTGATCACATGGGGAGGTCTTTTTTGCCGGGGCGTCCAAGGGTTTGCCCTGTAGGTCTCAATACCTAAATGATCCCCTACCTGAGGCACAACCTCTTTTTATCACTGATCATAGTGGTCGATGTCCAAGATTCGCCTCGTTTTTGGAACGTTCGCCCGGGACCGTAAAAACTGACCCAATGGCGGTTCTTTCAGGACACTGCCGTGAGTCAAATCTACGGAAATGAACGGTTGGCCCAACTATGGTTGCACACTTCTTCGCCTAGCTAAGCCCACAACCAATAACTACTAACAGTAACCATTAGTTGACCTTAGTTGACACCCTCCTAGTACAACATAACCATTGGTTAACACCATTGTCAGCTACACTGCCCAGTTCCTTAATTTCCAATGGTTCCCTCCGGCGCAGCTAACTTATCGAAGCATGTGGCGCAAACCCGCGGCACCTCTGAATGACTTCTAGCACCTGGATCACGGTTCCCACCTTGCAGCTGCTGCACTGGTGCAGGTTGTGGCTCACGGCAGGGTGGTGTATCAAACCAGGTTCCTTGATGTTGAGGTATTTGTCCTGGTTCAGAATCCTCAAAGCTTCAGGTCATGATCCCTCTTAGCCCTCCACCTTTGACCATCTTTGTCCTGAACAATATCGCTCTGGGTACCCTGTACTGTACCCCTTGGGAACTAGTACAGCTGTTGGGGTGTGCATCTGCCCATCGTGGTTGTGCCCTTTATTTTTCTTTCTTTTGCTCTTGTTCTTGAATGTTTTCCTTATGAGGCCCCACGATATCATATATATATATATATATATCATAATGATGCTATACAGGAGCAAGCGGTACGGAAGTTACAAGGATTCCGATCACTTCTCAAGTTCTTCAATGGGAGATTGCTTTCCCCATCTTTCCCCCATCTCTAAGCTCCTCGCGTTCAAGTTCTGAATCTTGGCTGAGCCCTTCTCTGCACCAACGGTGAGGGTAACAGTTTGCGAGACCACCTCAGTGCAGCTGCTGCTCCGCGCTCTAGGATCAAATACCGAGAGGAAGCCACATTGGCAAATTGCCACATGACAAGGCGCGATAACACCAGCGATAACACCATATTACTGATGTTTCTGATCCGCTACAAACAGGGATTTTCTGCAACTGGTAGGCTCCTGTTACTATGCAAAGGTATACACCTGGCAAACCACTTGCAGGTAGCAAAGGTTGGCTCTTCCATTGTTTTCAGGCAGCCAAAAAGGATGCCCAAGGCCAAGTCATAAGCATACAATACGAAGATTTGTTTTTCCAAAGTGTGAGCTGCCCAAGGGCAATGCCATCCTCACTGCTCAGTGACCGCATTGGCTCATTTGAGCGCCCAACCAGCCGGTTGGCTATTAAGCGCACCCTGGTGCTGCACCCGCCACTGTAAACTGTTGCGCCCTCAGCAAACCAGCTGCACATCCCAAACAATTTTCAAGCCGTGCGGCATAAATCCCTGGACTGTCCTCAGTGACCAGAAGCGATGGTGCTCGAGTCTAGGTGTTTGAAAGGAAACGACTCCAATCAAAACACAACAATGCCCAATCAACATCAATCAGCATACGACATGGATAGAAGAATTGTTGTCAAAAACTCTCAGGGGCCGGAAGTTGACAACTGAAGTTTACACTTGGATCCCACCGATCCAAAACCATGCCGCTGAATCAGTCACTGGCTTGTGTAATGACTCAGCCGAGGAGCCACGGCCAAAAGCCTGGGTCGACGGGGCAACGGGGGACTTGGCGATGCACGTTCCAACACGCTCGCCGCCAACAACAACAGCAACAACAACAACAACCACAACCACAACCACAACCACAACGACAACGACAACGACAACTAGCAGCAAGCAATCGTGCCAAATTGGTTTCGGCTTCTCGGTGATCAAACCATGGTCTAACAGCAACCCGGAGTTTGCCGACATTTGCTCACCAAACCCACTGGCTTATAGCCACATTTGTCCGCGATTTTGGGGCTGCTTGATTGCTTACATGACCTCGACATATCTTTCTTCACCGGATCAGGCCACTCCTGAGCCTCAGCCCAGCTCCTCCCACTGCAAACGCAGAAACTCTGCAAGTTCGCTTTCTTTCGATTTGCTCGGCTCGCTTGGAGCAGCTGCAGAACTTCCGTCTTTCCTCCGACACAGGGTCGGCTGGCAATCGAGGTGCAAAAGGAATTAGGGATTTGACACGACTTCACGTTTCAAAGCTAATTGCCACGTCTTCTTGAAAGTCCACATGCTGGAGTATGATATCGGCATACCTCCCTTCTTGTGAAAGCGTTTACCTTCACATTCATTGGTTCTCTTGGGCTTTGATGTGTTCAAGTTGGGCACTTGGCAAAATGAGGCACCAACAACTCATCTGCACAGGCTGGTGTCCACAGGGCCCAACCAACGCATCCGTTCGAACCAACCAAGGGGTTGCACGTCCCAACTTCCGCGGCCTCGAAGGCAAGGTCTGGGCATGAGCCCTCAGCTCCTCCTGGCATTCACAAGAATGGCAAGTCCGGTAGAAAAACAAACCTCCTTGCAGGCATTCTACGTATATTATATATGTCTGTATGTGTGTGTGTGCGTGTAAATAGGTGGTGGTTTGCCGCCAAAAAGTTCATCATAATAATCATACCGCCTAGATTCATACGAATGAATACTAATATGTAGGTAATAGTTCACAAATAATGATGGATCCGTTTGTTCATGCGCCACCCACATTTTTTTGATGAATCTAAAGCGGTAAACTGAGGGCGGTTGATCAATACGGATGTCCCATTAATTATCATGTTGACAGTGGGAGGCAATGGGAGGCGATCGTGGATAATTATCGATGGCAATCGATGGCAGTAGGGTATGATATCCATGGCCGGGTCCCTAGAAACCATCCCCAAATGGCTTTCTTTAATATGTTCAAACCGCCATCGCTGGGTGTGTATACATAGGTTCGTACCCCATCTGCGAGGCCAAGCTCAGCCAAGCTCCTTGCCTGGTTACATAGGTGTTCCATTTCTGAACACCCCTCTCCATCACTGTTCTTGTGGCTTGCATCAGGGCAACACGACCAGGCATAGAATCAGCTGGTGACATGATTGACGATGAAATCACAAAAGGCCAAAGTGCTAGGTGGACAACAACCCCCAGCTGAAAAAGAGTTGATCGCGATGATTGCAAGCATCATCAACACATCATCAACCACTAAGGTTGGATCCATCTTCATAAACCACCCATGTTTGGGGATGAATCACCCGCTATTTATGGTAAACTTGCGGTGCTTGTAGGGACCTACCATTGCTAGCCACCTGGGCTCCGCTGCAGTTCTTTGAGCTCCTTGGCTTCCACCATGGCTGTGGCCACCAAACGTTCGGCCAGGGACTCCTGTGCCCTTGGCGAGGCGATGCATGACTCCCAGGCTTGGAAGAGGGACATGCAACCAGTTGGAATCGGACAAAGAGCTGGTTATTAGCAAGAATAATAGGGATATAAGATGATATGATAGGAGCATATAGAGGAATCTTCAATGTGCACACCAGTAGTACCCCTGCATGCATACATCTATAAACATGTACAATAAACAGATAAACAAGTATGTGTGTGTGTGCATGGTGTGCGTGTATACCTGCGCTTACTGTCTTACGGAAACCCAACCAGCTCTCCCAGCATCAGATTAAGCCAAGCCGCAGGCGGTTCTCACTTTCCAGCTCCTGGATTCTCGCCTTGCTACCCAGCCGATTGACAGGCCCAAGCTAAGGCTATCACTGGCAGTGAGGATATAACTTACGTAATCAATACGGGCGTGACGTGAACTTTTATATAAGCAACAAATACCGACTATAAGAAACTACCAGACCGACCTGAAGATATCGCCAACAATGACCAACGATCTTTGAGATGCAAACATCCTGCCCAGCAAGCTGAGAGTGTACAGGTTGGGTACAGCAAGAACTGATTCCAATGGCTAGATGCTACCTCAGCTGCTACCTCCTTGAGAAGACTCGAGCCTTCCATGATTCATAGATGCTTCCAACAACGCTTCCAACAACCTTCCTTCAACAAGAACAGCGCACCTCCAAGTTTCGCGACGTTGTTCCTGCCTCTAGGGAACAGGGACACGCACACCAACAGGGAAGCATGGCTCTGCAAGGAGAACTGAATGGCTTTTGATACAGAATCAAGACATCCCTTCTAGTGGTAGTCCGTAGTTGTCACGTCACCATTCATGAAGCAATCGAAAGGAGTAGAGCAAGATTCGCAAAGGGGCCTGATGCCTGTCAACATCTGTCAACATTTTTAAGAATCTGGGTACCAGTAGGTGATAAGAACCTCTCAACCCTGCCTCCTCAGAGTCCAAGGTCTGAAACCTTTGGTCGAACTCTGCCTGTAAGTACGCCAGGCGCTCAAGGGTTTCCTTCAGTTCGCCTCGTTCCATCTCAAGTTCAGCTTCCAGCCGCGAGCAGCTGTCCCTTTCCTTGAAGAGCTCATCTTGCAGCTTGGAATTCTGTGTTTCCAGACTTTCAATCTTTGCGGATTGATCCTCGCCAAGGCCGGCCTGCTCGGCCTCAAGGTGTTTCAATACCAGCATCAGCCAAGACTAAACACTGAAAGATGGTTCTATTATGTTCTATTTGTGGATACTGAGCCGGACAGAAGAACTCGAGCTGACATTAAAAAATGCACGAAAAGAGCTGGTTAATTGCATTGAACCGAACATTGAGAATACAACAAAAATGGTTTTATATTAAAGCTGTTCTGATATGATGACGCAAAGGAGATCAGCATGATTACACCCAAACAGAATGTGTGCAACCAGAAACCACGCCGATTTCACGAGCAACAAAAATGAAATACATACACACGCACACGCACACACAATCCTTTGCTGCCCCGCTGTTTTCTGGTGGTTTCAACACAAGTTGTGTTGCTCAAAAACGGGCCTGCCGAGGGGAGTCCAAGGTCTGAAACCTTTCATCGAACTCTGCTTGTAAATATGCCAAGCGCTCCAGGGTTTCCTTCAGTTCGCCTCGTTCCATCTCAAGTTCAGCTTCCAGCCGCGAGCAGCTGTTCCTCTCCTTGAATAGCTCATCTTGCAGCTTGGAATTCTGTGTTTCCAGACTTTCAATCTTTGCGGATTGATCCTCGCCAAGGCCGACCTGCTCTCCTTCGGCCTCAGGCAGTCTCGCACTGAAGGCTCTACACCAAAAACCATTCACCACTGAAATGTTACCAAAGGCTTCCGCCAACAAAAGAGAAAAAATTGGAAAGCCATCTAGCATGGTAAAGCAGCAGCATGCCCCCTGAATGGAAAGGTGTTCCCAAAAAATGAAGCTGTCCCACTTTCCAACCAACAACGTCCCACCTGTTTTAAGGTTGGCCCACACCACACCACAAAGAAACCTTGCTCCCCAAGCCTCGTGTGAGTCGGTAGCGGTCTGAAACTTGTTTTCGTAGTCTGCTTTCAACAGACTGAGCTGCTCCTGTAGTTCCATCAGTCGACTCCTCTCCTCCTGCAACTCAGCTTCCACCCTGCTATGGTCGTCCTTTTCTCGAAAGAGGTCGTCCAACAACTTGCTCTTCTCCTGCTCCAACGTCTCGATCTTCTCCGACACAACCTCAGAGATCTCGACTTCGGAACCACCGCGCAGTTGGAGCAGCTCTTCCTCCAAGCTGCGCTTCTGGGACTCCAAGGTGCTGCAGAGAACTTGCAGCTCCTCGCGGCGGAAAACTGCTCACAACCCACAGACCAAGGTTCCCATTCCGATGGATTTCCAGCAAGAAATTTCTGTTCAAAACTGCAAGGTGGTCGTGGGATATGTTGGGAAAACAAGTTTAAATGCAATTAGAGCTTTGCCTTGTGGAGCTGTCTGTGAAAGGATTATTCGCCCTGAAAAATATATCGCGAATTTTGCAGTTGCCCCGTGTGACATCTTGAAATCCAAGAGGTCGTTGACAAAACAAGGCAACAAAAAATTGCTGTATAAGTTGTATCATTGTATAACTTTCGTGGTAAATCATTAAGTGACAATTACACCGGCGTGACTTCATAAATTTGTCCTTGAAATTTCGAGTGACACTATACCATACCAACCCCACGCAATCTCACCCATCGACAGGTCTCCTCCAACTCTGGGGGTTCGAAGCGACTGCCTTCCAAGTCGGCCAGCTTCGTCTCCTTCAGTTTCAGTTTGTTGGAACTGCTTGATTTGTTCATCCTGCACCTATCAAATGCCTGGAAAACAACATGGGCCACAGTTCAGGAAACGAGGGCATTGTGATGAATCTTTGGGCAGACAAACAAAACAGGAATCGGCAATGGGAAGCAGAAGCGGCAAAAAGATCAAAAAGCATAGTACAAACGTGTCAACACTGTTCAGTATGGGCGGTGGCATTTAGCCCCGGAACCCAAAAAAAGGAATAGAACCATTTTATGGGTTGTTGGTCCACCGACGGCTCATGCACACGCACCTTGAACAGTACAGGTAGAATGCCAACAGCAGAAAACTAACATGTCCCTGCATTTTTATGAACAATTGAAACTGACATGAATAGCCCTACCCACGCAACGAATGTCAACACATTTGTTGGCCAGTGATCGTTGGTATCCTTTTCAACTGATTGGTTGACAACATGTCCTTGTCACTCCAAGTTTTAAGCATGGAAACTCCATGAAGGTCCCACAAAAATCCACCTAGCTGGCATTTCCCTTCCAAAATGGCGACATGATGAGTGATCTGCTGATCTGATGGCGGGATCCAAGTCATCGCTGCTTGGCCGTCCAAGTGCGCCAAGGATCCAGGTCCACCAAGCTTTGTCGCAGCTGGTCCCTCTCCGCCAGCAGGGCGCTGGGCGAAAGACCTATGGATCCCGGGCTCGAGGCCCCGTAGCTCTCCCCGTCGCTGACGCGGCGCCGCGCAGCGGCCCTGAGCTCAAGAAGTTTGTGGATTTGGGAATTTCAAGCAATAAAAAATCAACAAGAACTGCTAGGGGTGATATAAATAAATGTAAAATCATAAATTTGTAATGAATACGATATAATGTCAAACAAGAGATTAAAAACCAATTCTGGGCATGTAAACACAAAGAACCAACAACAATGGCGACTATAAATGATAAACGGACCAATTTGATGCAGCATTCGGGTACGAACAATCAACCGCAGTCGTGGAGATAGAAAAATCAACATATAATATCAGGAATCAACGTACAAATGTGAGTAATGATTGTTGGTATGGAGAAAGCCGGAAAAAACATCAAAAACGTGAACATTGTACCGTTCGAAACCTCAAGACATGATCATGTTTGTGTTGCCTATAGTTCCCTCCTTTTACTTCATTAAATCGGAGATGCAGGTGGTGTGCACAGAACAGTTCTCGGCAGCCTCCGCGTTTTTGATGATAGTGGTGGTAAAAAAAACAATTGGATGATGTCTGGGCCCGGCCCTCCAGGCGTCCACGGCACTGCGCGTGAAGATTGCAGAGTGAAAACATCGCATGAAATTTTCTTAAAGAACGGCGTGTGCCGTGTTCCACTTTGACGTCAGCAAAACTCCTGCATTTGATCCCCGCCTCCCTCTTTCGAGGACACTCGAGCTGTCATCTCCATAATCACTGTTGGTGGCCTCGGTGAGATAAACAAACAAACGGAAATTTTAAGATCATCCGGAGGGGCTGGATTGAATGGATTGTCCACGTGCCATGTTCCGTCAAGTGAATTTGGGTCTGTCTATATATGGGCTTAGCAAAGCCTCCATATTCATATGCCGCTGACAAGTCCGCGCTTTCCATTGGGAATACGAAACTATATACCAAGTCGTATCTCGATCCGAATGTACCTCACTGTATTCGCCTGTGGTTTTCATGACGGCCCTGGCTCAAAACTTACACCAGCATTTGAGCATCCAGCAACGGCTTGTTGCATCACTGACAGCCACCATCGCTGCCTCCAGCCCATCACACGAAGTTTTACATCGCTGTTTTGTTACTTGCACACATTTTTGCAATTGCTGACTGTATTTCCCAGGGCCTCTCCCAAAAATATGTTGCTTGCTATGATGTGCTAGCAGTGTCCCCGCAAAATTCATGTCTCAATTCCTCACACAAAACCTCAAAAATGTCGATTCCATCGACAAAAATCGCAACGAATCAACAATGCCTCTCTTCCTCGTCCATCAACTCCATCTCCACCACAATCTCGCCAAGCCCATCGGCATCAACCAGGCAAATAGCTTTGTGATGTTCAGCTGATTTGAAACGCAGTTGCCTTTTGGTCAGAAGCTAGGTAGGCATCATCTCCGAAGAAATTATTGTCAGAATTCATGATTTGTCTTGCTTCTCTCCCTGTGCCTTACTCAATCTGGCTCGGCCCTGTGAAACACGAAAGCACTTGATCCACCATCCATCGACACCATGTTCCACGTTCCCGCCATCTCTGACAATCATGCAACACATTTTACTACCGTTTCCTTTTACATGAGCACGAAAGCGCACAATTTTTTTGGCATGTTGGCGCAGGAGGCAAATCATCTTTAGGAAATTGGTTCCGTCAATTTTTTGCCTCCGACTCGATACCGTGTGATAAATTACTTTGCGAAAACCTCTGCAAATTTTACTGTCGCTGCTCCATATGTGTCATCTCACGCGAGGCCGAATGAATGAAATGTCCCCCTTGTAGCTACAGTTCCGGTTGCCTTTGGACATCGTGCCATCCGCGTCCAAGAACTGTTGAAGTTTGTCAAGCGAATGATGCGGGCAATGTTTTTTGCTGTAACGCAACGCAGGTTGGTTCAAAGTTTGGCTCCAGGTTTGGCCCCCAAAAACATTTGACGAACCATGGTGTCTATGACTCAGCGTCCATTTCAGACAGGACGGTGGCGATCACCGCAGGATTTTTTTCAAGAATCCAGTAGTGCATCGGCAGTTTGCAAACATAAACGGTACAGCTAGCCGTAACGGTCACTGATCGCGTGGACAAGGCCGGTAAACATTTGGAGGACCACAGCATCAAGATTGCCAAGCTGGAACACCTGGTGAAGACTTGCATCTCCAACACAAGCACAACAAGATTAATGGACAGGGAACAGCTGAGAAACATGCCGAAGAATTGGCCGAATTGAGAAAACGTTTGGATTCTGTGCAAGGCGTTCTCCAGCATGATTCCGACCTGCCAAAAAACACTTATGGCTAATGGCCTGCAATCCTTGCGGTCTTGCCACGGGCCAACACAATGGTTCAATGAAAACTTCAGAAATGAACCGGAGTATGAACGGGCCACCACACAGCGGCACATACATGCAACATACTTTTGGAAGCGTGTTGTTGACAAAAGTTCGCACCAGCTACAACCATGACATTGTTGCAGTTTCCTCCGAAATTCACGAAAGAAAATGCAGAAAACGCCATGCGTGGACAACCGAGCATCTATCTTTCCGAATCCATTTTTGTAAGAGTTTCCTTCTCGGTCTGCCGTGGCAACTGGGGCAGTGAGGGTTTGCGAAAAGGGAACTGTCAATGGATGATTCCTACGGGAAAGCGTTGGTCAATAACCAAACAATTGTCAGAGTGAGAAGTGGTTCACGATTCTCCGTAAAATGGTCCGCTGCAATCCAGCAACAAGCCCGTAACACATATCAATGAAGGTCGAACAGCTACATGTAGCAGCTACCAATAACAAATCATGTCATGCAATCATGAATTTGAAACGGTCAATGAAACCTTGACTATGAACAAAAAATTGGTAATCAAGACCGGTTATTCGACATTACCAGGATTGGAGACATTACTAATCAAGAAGAACCTCTCACGAACAATCACTAAAGGGCAATCAGCCTCAAAGGACATTTGAACGGGCCCAAGGTTTTGCATGAGGCCATGTTGTAAAAAGGACGAGGTGACCATATCATCACGGCTTAACGGTCCCCGGACGCCGTTGAGGAAATCAAAATGTTCCAGGCTGTGTTTTGGCCATGTAACTTGTAACATCCTTGGCGAGAATGATGCGAGATGATGGGTTTACAAATTGGTGTCTTTTACCGTCATCAGCGTTTACATCATTTATGATCTTTCATATTGATCATTGAAAGTCATGTTGTTTATATAAGTTTAACCCAATAATTTTGTGGCGGCAAAAAATCAATAAATTGATTTACTGCCCAGCATGTTTGAAACATGTGCTCCATGGATGCTTCCAATAACGCATTGTTGTCGCATTGCGAGCATCAGGTTTGAGGGTCCAATTTTTTGTGTAAAATCGAAGTGTGATGAAAAACGTTTTTTTCCCAAAATTTGACCCAAACATCACTTTGAACCAATTTCTGGCTAATCAAATAATTTTGAACCGTTGTTCGAATACGCCCAACCCATTATAACCCATCATGGATCCCATCTCAAATTAACATCGAAGCTGTGAAACCAACGAGTTGAGTACAAAATGGCTAAGCACACCCCATTTCCTTTGCCTACATTGCGTCATGCCTATGATAAACCCGTGAATTTATATTGAATTACAATAGGTGTATGAGAGGAGTATCTTTGGGTGCATTATGGGAATGACAGGGTTTGCTGCGTTTCGATCATTTGAATTCTTGTTTCACTTTCGACACTCGGAAGGTTCACCGAAGCGAAGCACGCAAATGGAAAAATGCAAAAATAAACATGTGGGTTCAAAAACGGAAAACCTGGCGTCGATGCGTCGATGCAAAACTGTGCCACAACGTGTGACGGGCAGCTACATTGTACATTCCAGAACCACCTTCCCTCGACAAATTTGCTGATGATTTATGCGCACTTTATGATGGCGACGCGCCTGCTCCGACAAGGCCGTTTATTTTGACAGCGGCTCCTTGGACAATGGACGAGTTGCAAACGGCGATCAAAAGGTTGAAGTGCAACAAAGCAGGTGACGAATGCGGTTTCGTGTCTGAACTGTTACACGCGTTCCGGATTTGTTTCTCCTTGCTTTTGCTGGACATTTTCAATGATAATTTGATGGGTGGAAGTCGCCCACCGTCGTGGCGCAAAATGGCCCAAAACCTTGTTCACGATGTTTGGCCAAAAAAAAAAAAAAACGCGGGCGGTGGCACTGCCAACCTCAACTTGTCTCACAAATGTATCGTCTATATGCTTGCGAGCAAGGGATCAAAAACTTTTCGGTATGGACGTGGACGACCATGCGCCACAGACCACGAAGACTTTTCATGCCTGCAGGACAATTGTCTGTGACAATTGTATTTCCCTCAAGCACCGATATCCTTACTTTGATGCACATGTAACCTCTGTCGCGTTTTTCTGAGCCGGCCACCTGGCTGTCCACGAAGAAAAATTTTAAAAATTGGACATGTTGATGGGGAATTTATTTGAGCAAGTTGTGGGTTCACCCGTGGTTGTTGATTGGGATGCCCGATGATGCGAAACTTTACTTCATTGGAATGTCGGCGGTGCCCGATATGAACTATTTTGGGGTCCTGGTGCCTGGGAACAAGGAAATGCACACACAGGGGCGTGGATTTCTTTGATGGACGACTTTATGATTTTGTGTTTTTGAACCGCCAACGAGTGTCGTCGGCATAATGTGGGAACAATTTCAAGACATCCTGTACCCTACAACCGGGCCGCCAGTGGGCATGCAGGGTCAGACTCAGACTCTTGCGGTTCGAGGTCGTCCTATGTAAAATGGCACGTTGAAAATGGAGGGTGCCCTGCGTTGTTGAATCGTCACGTGATTTTGAAACCTTGGGGACGTAATGTTTTTCACCCATGTCCGGCGGGGGCACTGGCATTTTCTAGAGAACCTTGTCCGACATGGGCATGCCACGCTGAAACACATTTTTCATAGATGAGACTTTGATTTGATTTGGCAGGCCAGACCTGCGCAATTTTTTTCATGAACCCGGCATTTTTGTAGGAAAAAAATGTTCACAACATAGATTTTTCCCACCCACACCCCCGACCCCCTACCTAATTTCGAAAGAGGACGTTTTTTGGTTGCAAGTAAATCCTTGCTTGCATTTTTTTGCCATCACAATCAGTATCCAAATTGGCGTGAACTCCTATCTTCCTCGGAAACGAGGACACATTTAGCGCAATGACCATCAAATCCGTGGTGTGAGCTGGGCATAAGCTAAATTTTCCTCAGGTGGGCTACATAGTTTTTCCCCATGCACAACGTCCGTTCAGTTCAAGGATGTGGTTTTGCGGGAAATCTGTTTTTCCATTCCTTTACATGAATAAGTGTGTATGTTTGCACCCGCATGGCATTGTCATTTCTGCATTTGTTTGGATAAATATACATGTTCCAACATTTATGTGTTGAAACGTCTATTTGACTGGGTCATTTCCCCTGTTGCGCTTTATGCTTCTGGTCATCGAACAATTCGGACGGGTGATTTGTACAAGCTGGACGTTGCTTTTCCCAAAATGCCGCGTTTGATGGTTGGGCCGCCAAATTTCGTTGATTGGAACGCGCCTTGGCAGGATATTATTCATCATTGGAACGGCAGGGCGGCAACGCTTGCAAAGCACAGGAAATTTATAAGGAACCCCATACAAACTGAGCCATCCGGCCACCGTGGATGCTCTCCTTAAGCCAATTGCGGATCAGGACGCCGGAACCTGCCGCGAAGTGTCACCGGCACATAATTAAATTGGCATCCCATGCCAGCGCCCGGGTCGTGTTCAATTTCAACCCAATGCGGCCGAGACCAAACACCAACGAGTCAAGCAATTGCACAATTTTGTCCCTCCATCGGCGCAAAGGTTTTGGCATTTGACTCCATTAGGCATTAGGAACCCACTATGTTGACAAAGAAATCCCGTTTGTCTCCGAAACGGATGTCCCAAAACGTAGCAAGAAACAATGAAAATGTTGGCGTGTAAGCCGGCCGATGCAACTACTGAATCACGGGGAAACGAATATTCACCAACTTAAAAAAAAATACAACTGCAGACTGTTTTGCCGCGGCAAATTTTAAGCCCAACCAACCCATGCGCAGATATAAATGGATACCGATGGCCGATGCGTCCTAGTAAGTGTGCAGTGATGCGTTCATAGAATGTTGGTTGCTTTTGTTTTTGCTTGCACGCCGGTTGGCGGGCGCACTTTGGGCACAGGCGCATCTGACAAAGTAAAACCGTAAAAGTCGTTACGATACACATTTTTTCCGCACTCGCCCATCAAAGAAATCCACGCGTCAGTGTCCGCAGTTGCCTGTTCCCAAGGGCAGAGACGTTTCAAACGACAACAACTTTCGATTTGGGTCGTCCAAGTGGAATGGGGTCGGCCCACAAAGCGACGACCAGCCGGGGCCTAGTGCAAGACACGTTTGACACGAGGACTTGAAAACATAGGACAATTTGATGAGGAAACTTTTTTGGCAAGTTGTGGTTTCGCCCGGCACTGTCGATTGGGATGTTTCCTGGCATGAATGTTTACTCCATTGGAACAGTCAACTTGTAAATTTCCTTGTATTGGACATACGTCGACGAGCAATCAAACGGCCATGTTTCCGGGTGTGCTGGGGCCAGGGTGCTGGGCTGGGTTCCTGGGCATTGTGCGACGGAAGCATCAAAACATCGCACAGAGAGCTGCAGCTGCTTTCGGAAATCATTAGCGAAGAGGATTTGCAAATTTTTTTTGTGCACAGCCTTGTGGCCGGCTCCAACAAGCGGAGGGGAAATTATGTGTGCATCAAATGAGGGAAATCAGTGTTTGAGGGAAGTGCTTGTCACATAGAACTGTTTTGCAAGCAAGAATTGAACACAAGGCACTGTTTGATGCATTGAGAGCACAGGGGGTTCCAGACATGTATGTGAACTTGCTGCACGGGCTGCACGGCAAGCAGACTGGACAAATTCGTGGAAGCGACAAAATTTTCAACATTACCCGTGGTGTCAAACAAGGTGATGTCCTCAGCCCCATGCTTTTCAATGCTGGATTGGAGTCGGCGTTGCGAAATTGGAAACAAAAATTGAACTTACATGGGTTTGATGTTGGACACACGGAACGCCTTACCAATATTCGATTTGCAGACGACCTACTGTTGTTTGCAAAATCTTGGCGCGAATTACTCTGCATGCTGGAACTTTTGATTGTGGAACTTGCTGCGATTGGTCTGGAGTTGAATACGTCGAAAACAAAGATATTTGTAGTTATGTGGGTTTAGCCACTTTGGGACCACAATTACAAGGCTATATGCAAAGCGCACCCCTTTTTGTTCTTGAGCCAAAGGTACAATAGTTGAGCATATGTACAAAATGTCCTAAGTTTAAAATATAGATGTAGCAACAACACCCCCCGTGCAGTGCAACCTTTACAGTGGGGTGAAGCTGCAAACTGTACAGTTGCTACGAAGATTGGCAAACCAGGGATACCGGAACCCAGCCTGTCCCATAACCCCGTGCCTAAGAGTAGCAATGTAGACCTTAGGAACAGCAAAACTTGAAGCAGCTGTGGGTGCAATGGACAAGGAATGCTATGGAGAATGCCAAGTCGTATGCTCAAGGCCGCAGAAAACTTTTATGCTCAACCAATGCTCATGTGCGGATGCCAATGCAAAAAGAGGAAATCGGCCCTTTACATAGGCACACATTTCCATGTGGCAAAGGCTCCTTGCGGTCGCTAGAGGGAGCTTCATCCGCAAAATGATATTAAATTCGATCACAGCTACTGAGCAACTGCAAATGAATCCCTGCCTGATGT